>CM060882.1:13435000-14035000 GCA_030762935.1 Hymenopus coronatus | reverse complement strand
GATCGTGAGTTCGAATCTCGCTTAGGGTGAGATACCCGGATAAGTTTTTTTCGGGTTTTTCCCATATCCTGAGAAGATGAATGTCGAGTAAATTGAAGCTCCATGGACCCAGAAATCATTTGAGCATCATTTCACCAATTTCATTCATCGTCTGATATGACCAACCAGGTTAAACGACGTTAAGCGACAAGGAAAAAAAAAATAATTTGGTGCAGAGATAAAGAGAAAGTCATGTAAATAGAATATATCAGATTTTTTATAAGTTAAGGTGCGTAGCAGTTGCGGCCAAAGACCACTACTGCGGAACGATGACAGTGTCTAGCCGAGGGATCTGTGAACCTAAAACCCTAATTGTCTCTAGAAGAAGTCAAAATTTCGGCAATCTGGCGATTTTCACATCTGAACAACTTGATGTTTTCAACGCTTTCAAGTATGGATCGCAAGTAAAAGTCTTAAGACCGTTGTGTGTGTGTGTGTGTGTGTGTGTGTGTGTGTGTGTGTGTGTGTGTGTGAGCGCGCGCAAGTCCGTATGTGTGGAGGAATCATTGTAAAGCTTTACGAAACTATGTTTTAAAATATTGTTCTGTTTCATTTACATGACCTTCTCTACAACTCTGTAATAACTTATTGTTAAAAAGCTTATTCTTTTTTGTACTTCATGCTAATCGAGATAAACATTAGCAGAAATGGTCTTATTGCTTGCTTCCTTATAATTAGAAGGGAAATAAGGGAGTACACTCAGCTAAACCGACAGTTACATGTTTTAAATGTGGTTGCTATGCATTGAAGCCCGTTTCTTTGCGTTTTAGAAATTAACAAGTTCACGTATGAGAGAAGAATGAAGTATTTTAAAACTGAAATCAATAAAAAGGAATATTATAGAAACGGTCAACCCCAAGAAAATATAATATAAATGCTGTGTTTTAACGAACTCTACATTTTTGTCTATTTACAGTTAGTTTACTAGTTATGCAAATTTCAATAAAAATCATCCAGAATACAGAGGCCTTTAGGGAATATTCCCAGCCATTTTCGAAACTATTTCCACGTAAAGGGTTGTTTGGGGAGGGGGAACTTTTTTTTAAATCTTCGTGTCGCATACTTGGAAAATACCAAATTAAACGCCTACCAGGTTTGTAATTTAACGTTCTTTTCATTTTTGAGCTTTGCAGCCTACAGACACAAACACACACACACGGACATTTTTCTAGAAATATTTTTTTTTAAATCAGGAGGTTCCAAAATATGTATTAGCGGTTAAATATCGTTATTGAATTTTTAGGTGCAGTAAAATACTTTCTCTATACATTATGTACATAGTACGTGTACAGAAAGTAAAAATTCTTTACTTGCATTTAAGAAAAAAAATGTGAATGGCGTGTTATTTATGGACGCTCTTTAACTGCTGTGGTTCTCAGCGGCCCATAAATTGGGCGTGAAAGACCGCTTAATTTTGCTCAGAGGCCTATCAGGCTTACTTGGATTTAGGGATCGTCAAAATATGTATTTCCGGAGAAATCTCGATATTGATGTTTTGGGTGAAATATATTACTTTTTCTATCTACTATGTGCATCAAGTAAGTGCTACAGAAAGTAAAATGGATAAAATTTCGTAAGATTAATTTGTTTGCAGAATACGTAGAGAAAAACATTGAATTGCACACATCAGATTTATGCGAGTTCTCTCTATTCCAACAAAAAATGAGATACCAAGATGAGTACTGAAAATACATTTTTTGGCACCCCCTGAATCCAATAAAGGAATTTTAAAAAAATATCTGTGTGTGTGAGTGTTTGTACAGCATGCTCAAAATTGAAAAGTCAAAAACGAAAGGACCGTTAAACACCAAATTCGGTATTTAAGTTTGGTATCTCTCAAGAATGCGACACGAAGCTTTTCAGGTAAATCCCCCCACCCTAATTACCCATTATATGGAAATATTTTCGAAAATTTTGTTTTTCTTAAAAATGGCTCAAACGACTTTTATTAAAATTTCACATATTAAGACCATTTCTATCACAAATAAGATGTATATCTTGAATTTTCTGAGAATAGCTTCTAAAGACCTATTTATTCTGGATGAATTTTGCTTAAATTGATAATTTTAACTGTCGTTTCGGTTTTGAGCTATCCTGTCCATAGACAGATACATACACGGATCTGTTTCTGAAAATGCTTTTTATGGATTCAGGGGGTCCTAAAACAGGTATTTTCGGTAAAATCTCGATAACAAATTTTTGTGTGAATGCAATACTTCTCTGTCCCTATGAATATTGTATATACGGGGCTAGAGAAAGTAAAAATTATTTCTATCTCTGTATTTGTGGTGAAATCTCGACATGAATTTTGCGTGGAATTGTAATTATGCAGAAAGTAATATGATTTTACAGGAGTGGTTTGTAGAACTCAGCTCTAGGAGATATTTTGAAACGTGCACTGATAGCTTAGAGACAGCAGGCTGTCCAACTTAACACCACACGAGGTTTATTTACTCGGCTGACTTGTCAGGTACACAGAGCTATGAGTGGCATAGGAATCTGGGCGGCAGATGGATGGTGACCATGGCGACACGCTGGTCAAGTGTCTGACAGCTAGAAGCTTCATAAAGTTGCCAACTGCACGCCACTAGATCAACCACTTCCTGCGCCTGCGCATCTACTGCACTCAAAACACAAGCATTCTTGTGCTAATGTTTTGTCGTATTTAAGACAAGGCTATGCAAAAAATCTAATGTGTTCCATCCACACGACTTTTTCTACACCTCTGTAACAAATTATTGTTAAAAACTTATGCTTCTATTTACTTCATGCTAATTGAGAAAAATTACTTGCTTCCTTTTAAGTAAAGCGAAATATGTTAAAAGCTGGTTGCTATGTGACTGAAGTTCCTTTGTTTGTATGGACAGAAGTTGACAAATTTCTGTATGAGAAAAGTATAAGTTTTTCAAAGCTGAAACCAAAAACATCAAATATCTCAAATAAGATCAATTCCTCGAAAAGAAATTATGTAACATAAATTGTGTGTTTTAATGTGCTATACAGTTTTTGTGTAGTAAGTTTTTGTCCATCTCTTACGGTTTATCAGTTATTCAAAATTTAGTAAAATTCGTCCAGAATAAACTACTCTTCAGAGGCTATTCCCAGAAAATTCAAGATATACATTTCATTTGCCAGGTAAATATGTTTAATATCCGAAATTTTAATCAAAATCGTTAGAGCCATTTTTGAGAAAATCAAAATTTTCGAAAAAAGTTCCGTGTAAAGGGTAGTTGGGGGTTGGGGGGATTTTTCTCAAAATCTTCGTGTCGTATCCCTGGAAGATACTAAACTTAAATACCAAGTTTGGTATTTTACCGACTTTTCGTTTTTGAGTTATCGTGTTCACAGACACACGGACACACGGACACACACACACCGACCTTTTTGTGAAAATGCTTTTTTTTGGGTATTGGGGACCCTAAAACATATATTTCCGGTGAAATCTCGGTATCGAATTTTTGGTGGAGTGCAATACTTTCTCTATACACTATGTACATAGTGCGTATGGAGAAAGTAAAAAAGATCAATTCCTCGAAAAAAAATTATGTAACATAAATTGTGTGTTTTAATGTGCTATACAGTTTTGTGTAGTAAGTTTTTGTCCATTTCTTACGGTTTAGCAGTTATGCAACATTTCGTAAAATTCATCTAGACTAAGGTAGTCTTCAGAGGCTATTACCAGAAAATGCAACATATACATTTTATTTGTCAGATAAATATCTTTAATTTGCGGTATTTTAGTCAAAATCGTTAGCCATTTTTAAGAAATGTTCGAAAAAAGTTTCATGTATAGGGTAGTTGGGAGTGGGGGATTTTCCTGAAAATCTTCGTGTTGCATCCTTGGAAGAAAACAAACTTAAATACCAAGTTTGGTATTCAACAGTCTTTACGTTTTTGAGCTGTGCTATCCAAAGATACACAGACAGAGAGATACACACACAGACCTTTTTCCAAAAATACTTTTTTTTGGATTCAGGGGGACCCAAAACATATATTTCCGTGAAATCTCAGTATCCAATTTTTGATTGCATTACAATACCTTGACTATACACTATGTACATAGTACGTGTAGAGAAAGTAAACATATAATGTGTTCCATTCACATGATGCAAGCTAGCTGTTATCAAAACATTAGTCTGTTATCTTTTAGGGTCGACTGATAAAATGAAAACAGCGTTTTCGTTTTTTTTATTTTGCTTTATTTTTCAATATAATCTGCAGAAAGACTAATAGATTTGTCATATCGGCGTTCTAATTTTATTAAGCAAATAGTAGTGCAATTTATCAAGGTCATCAAAATAGTATTACTGCATCAATGACCTCTTCGTTGCTGAGAAATCTTCGTCTTCCAAGAAATGTTTTGAGGTTTGGGAACAGGTGGAAGTCACTGGGTGCTAGATCTAGCGAATAGGGTGGATGTTCAAGCAATCCCAACTTTAATTCGTAAGATAAACATAAGCAGAATTAGTCTTATTGCTAGCTCCTTGTGAGTAGAAGGGAAATAAAAAATATGCACAGGCTAAAGCGATAATCTCGTCCTTTAAAAGCTGTTCGCTATTTGAAACAATTGAAATTCTAATCTCATTGGATTCCCTTTTGAGAAAAGTTTAAGTGGCTAAAATTAAAACTAATAATCCAGAATACCTCGAAAACGGTTCGGTATTGTGTTTCACCCAAAAAGTGTATACCGAGATTTCACCGGAAATACATGGGTCCTCCTGAACCAAGAAAAAAAAACTGATGTATTCCATTCACACGATGTTCCCTTCATCTGTGTAACAAATTATGGTTAAAAAGCTTACTCTTCTCTTTCTTTCATGCTAATCGAGGAAAAAAATAGCAGAAATGGGCTTTTTAGCTTCTTCCTTGTAAGTAGAAGTGAGATAGGGAAATTCCCAATTTTAATTTGATAGTCAGATCTTTTAAAAGCTGGTTGTCATGTGACTGAAGTGCCTTTGTTTGTGTGCCCACGAGTTGACAAAGTCCAGTATGAAAAAAGTATTAAGTATATTAAAGCTGAAAGCACTAACAAGGAATATTTCAAAAACAGTCAACTCCACGAAAAAAATGTATATAACATAAATTGTGTGCTTTAACGAGCTCTACAAGTATTGTATATAGTAAGTGTTTGTCTATCTCTTAGAGATTACCTGTTTTGCAAAATCCCGCAAAATACGTCTAGAATAAAGATGTTTTCAGAAGCTATTCTCAGAAAACTCAAGATACACAATTTCTTTGTCCTGTAAATATTTTTAATATACGATATTTTAATCGAAGTCTTTAGAGCCGTTTTTGAGAAAATCAAAATGTTCGAAAAATGTCTCCATATAAAGGGTAGGCGTGAGGGGATTTTCTTGAAAATCTTCGTGTCGCATCCTTGGAAGATACCAAACTTAAATACCGAATTTGGTATTTAACGGTCCTTTCGTTTATGAGCTATTTTGTCCGGTGAAATCTCGGTATCGAATTTATATAGAATAGCATCAAATGAGAATAATTAGAAAGAGCGACCGAAACCGGACAGCGGAGAAAGAGCCACCGTGAAAGGCTCCAAGCGGTTTTTGATCCCGACTCAGAGAGCGTTAGGAGCCCGCGCCTGAGGTCTAACCAAACTCCCTGAGTCTACAGACAACTTCCAATGCCATCCCACCCCCGAAAGCTGTATTTCCATAGTATAGTCACCACCACGGAAGGACGCCTCAACCGCACACATCGCTGACACAACCCTGAGATAGACCGTTTGGATGAACTGGAGACAAAATGAAGGTACAGGAAGTTCTGAAGATTGAAGAAGCTTCCGCAGTGGGAAAACCCCGAAAGAAAACCCAGGGTCAGAGAGGACGGACTCGGAAATTGATCTCACGACCTCCCGAATACCACCTGGCTCAGTATAATCTGCAAGACTGTTATGCTACATGCACAATGAAATGCAAGCGCAGACGCAATATAAGCGCAAGTGTTTGGACTCAAATTATTTAATGTAAGCATTCACATAGAAACACGCAAGACGCAACGCAATGCAATGCAATGCAACGCAAGAGTTTGAAAACTCCAAACTTTATCCTTGCGTTGCATGCAAACAGGAGGCATTCTGCTTCTTTTCTCTATGCATTGCTTATGAATTCACCAACAAACGATCGCACTGCGAGATTTTGCAGGACCTGCTGTACATGCATGCTCTTCTATTTGGCCGCGTCGCGCCAACTCTAATCTGCCTCAAGAGGTTATGACAGTCTCCTTGCGAAACCTTCTTTGATTTAATGGATGTAACTATCATCTGGGTCTAGATTTCTTGGTTCTCATAAATCGAAGACGTAGAGAGAAATTCTTAGTTCATTAAATGTGTAGCTTTATCACTTTCTGCAGTCTCTATGCTTGTACTGTTTTCAATAATTTTGAATGAGCAATTATTATGACGTCACTGCCGCGAGCGTCAGTTGTTAGTATGCAATTTAATAACATATGTATTTGTAAAAGATTGAGAGAATTTTCTTATGTGGTGTTGTAGGTTATGTTATTCAGTTTGTAACTTGCGGATCTAGAAACCCGTGACAACTTCATCCGTTGCGCTTACGATTGCAATGTGACTGGTGTTTCCTTGCGTCTGCACTTATGTTACGTTACGTCTGCGCTTGCATCTCATTGTGAATGTATCATTATAATCGTTCGGTATTATTTCGAAACAACATGTATATCAGCCAGCTGAATGAATAAGTGTATTTGTTAACGTAACAATATCATACATAGAATTTCAACAATCGCACGGGTCCACAGACAGTACGTGCTTTTGTTATAGAACACTAAAAAGCAATATTAAAACAACAACAGCAAATAATTAATAGAGTAAATCCTAATATAAAAATCCAAAGATGTTCAAACATAGCAATTTAAAATTACAGCACAGAGTACAACTTCATAAATGCAGCCTCTTATAATAGATAAATCATAACACAACAGTAATCTAAGTATGACATTATATATATATGTGTGTGTGTGTGTGTGTGTAAAACATTGTAGTCACTTTTGTTTAGTTGTTCTTATCTCCCCACCCCCTTCACTATTGGCCACCTCCTCAGATCTCAGCTGTTTTGCCTTAAGTATACATTTACCTAGCCCGTCCAGGTCTTCCGTAACTGCCAGTGGCGTACAACATGCTTCTAGCTCTACATTCGCGGTGGTAAAGAATCGCGATAAATATTTTCCCTCCATTCCTCCGTACCCCTACATGTTGCCAAGATGTGAGTCCACGACTCTTCCTCCTCGCAAATGGGACAGATTCTCGTACCATTCTCGTCTGTAACTTTTCTGCTCCTTCATGTTCCTAGTGTAATCCACGCGAGCCCCTCACTAATGAGTTTGTTACCTGTTTTAATGCATTGCTCCATACCTCATTCCAATTTTAGCCCAGACTGTACTTCTAATGAAACCTTCCCTTTGCATTGCGTAATTATTTGCTGTCTGTCAATATCACAGAGGCGGTTCTTAATTTTTCTCCAAATACTCCGCCTGTTTGCCTGCCCCGTCATCCAAATGTATCCCATCCCAATGGTTTCCAGCCCTTTCTTTAATTTTGATGCTCACTTCGAATTACCTTCGTTTGTGGCTGCGCCTTCTCAAGTCGCAGCCACGAAATCTGTTGATAGAAAACAGCGCGCGGAGGTTACCGCTAACGAGCCGTTGCTCACCCAATTAGCTGGCCCCTTCTTCTCGTCAGGAGCAACTACTTTTAATTTTGAGGAAATGCTTCCGATCTTGAGCAATTAAAGCTTCACATCACGTACGTCCCTAGCGCTACTCTAGGTCGATATTACGTACATTCTTCACTTTCAACTTTTATTGTCAAGCCATTAGCTTTTCACATTTCTACACGTTTATTGGCCATTTCGTCTTCTCACAGATCCAAACAGTAACATAAAGATTACAGAGAGCTATAGAGATTACAAACTGCGACCTTTTGTGCCTAATGTTCCAGAGAGAACATTCCCGGCCTCTGCTGAGAGAACACTACATTCAATGTCAACTCCTCGAAAATAATAAATAAGTTTTTCTCTATCTCTTACGGTTTACCAGTTATTCAAGTTCCGAAAAATTCATCCAGAATAAAAAGGTCTTCAGAGACTATTTCCAGAAAATTCAAAATATACATTTTATTTGTCGTATAAATATCTTAAGACGTTAATATATGGAAGCCAAACGTTTTCAGATCAAGTGTTTATTTTATGTCAATGGAAGGAAATTAATGCCATATTGATTTATTGATTATGTGGTGAAGGAAAAATTAATTACTGAAAGTAATTAGCTTGTACGTGTTCTGTGAATATCAGAATATTGAATTTAATGTGTATTTTAAGTATAATTTCATTTATGATCATTTTACAAATTCAACAATGATAGTTACATTGTTACGTGCATGAAAAAGGAAGTTGTTTCTGCCAGTATACCGCATCCCCAAGCGTTGTATACCCATATTTAAATATTCACTAAGCGCAAATAGCTTGTAAAATAAATATTATATGTACCAAAAGTAATTTATTTATAAATAAAAGGAATTCTGTATTATATACTTCCTTAAAGAATGCTTAATAAGGAGAAACATGTAGAATAAGCTTTGAGCCTATATAAAAGCTGAATAGACGCTCATTCCTTATTGGTCAGTCTTCACGTGACCATCACAAGGGTAGCGTCCTATGGGAGCGCGTGTTGTAGAATGCAATCTTAATTTATCTGTGCCATCCTACAGTTATAATGATTATTGTATTCTGTGATATTGGTAAGAACATCTTACCTGTGTATCATTTACAGTATTATATTACCTGTAATGCAATGTCTCCCTCGGGCCTCGATCCTGAGACGTAATAATAAAAATACCTATTACAATGAGTAATACTAAAAGAATATCTCAATTCGCTCGCCGATTTTATTATTTTGTATTAATTTTTAATATAGATTTTTTAATCAAAAAGTTAGACATTTTAGCCATGTAAAGGGAGGTTGGGGGGGGGGACTTTTCTTGAAATTCTCCGTGTCGCATGCTTAGAGGATACTAAACATAAGTTTAGTATTTAACGTGTTTTCGTTTTTGAGTGGACAAAGCGGCGCTGGGCGGGTTTTCTCCGGATTCTCCCACCATCGCATTGCACCGGGGCTCCATCTTCATTCACATGTCATCAGTGTCACCGTCTGTGGTGCCATAAGTAGTTAAAGCAGGCTTTAAACACTACCGAAACACACAAACACACACACTGAGTGTCAGATACATGGACATTTTTCTAAATATGTTGTTTTTTTAGGGGGTGTCCGGTAAAATCTCAGTATCGAATTTTTGGGTGGAGTGCAAAACTTTCTCTATATACTATGTACACAGTACGTGTAGAAAAAGTAAAAAGAAATTGCTGGCATTTGTTACTGGGGATTTTACTATTAAGATTGACTCCGAGTAAAGAATGTCGTTTAAACTGGTTTTCTTTTGTTAGAATGTATCCAGAATACTCGAATCTTTCAGCACTCTTTCTTCACTAACCGTACCGTAACCTCCTCAGCCATTAATTTCGGCTGTCATGGTTGTATTTTTGAACTACTTCCGATGATTACCCTCGTTTTGTGTTTTTGAGTTGCCCCAGACGCCATTTAACACTCTCTAGTGGCTATTTGTTTACAATGGTCCATGCCAGTCAGAAGTTATGACAATCCCTGAAGAATGGAACATTTGAATTCCCACGTCTGGGTCAAATGCTGTGCGGGAACAAACAGATCGTAACAGCGGCTATGAAATGGGAAAACTTTCTGTGCTTCAAATCAATCCACTGCATAAATCTTATGAGTACTCAAAACAAGGTCTGGAGTAACGTTCAGCGGAAAGCAAATGCAGTTATTCAAGAACCATCAAAATGTCCTGGACAATGGCGACAGATCTGATGTAGCGAGGAGAATTGGAACTAGGCCAATGATAAACATTAACTGAGTTACCGCAGTTAGAGGTAGTATAGCATTCCACCCGAATATTCTTTATCAATATTCACCGAAAATACACGCTTCGGAACATTTTATCATCTACTATCTCACCAAAGTAAGAGAAGGTATACTCTCCAAACCAAAAATTCGACACCGAGATTTCAACTGAAATAACTTTTTCGGGGCACATGTATATACAGGATGTTAATGAACTACACCCAAATAATTTGCGAGATTGCGCACGTGACTGATATAAGTAATTTGAGATCGGCGATGCAAGGTCCCCGGATAAACATAACGCAACTACATAGTGTTAAACGTGTGGGTATCAGGTGCTGATAAGTCGGTGTTAAAGAAAAGAAGGTTGAAAAAATGGCTTAGAATGTCTTTAAAACTGCTGCCCGAGTATAGAAATATCGATTTTTAACAGTTCGTTACTAGCGTTCTCAAGATTTAATGTCGCAAAAATCTGTAAAATCTCGCACAAATCTTTTGATAAAATGAAAATGGCGTGTTATTTATGGACGCTCATTAACTGCTGTGGTTCTCAGCGTCCCATTCTAAACTGGGCGTGAAATACCGCTTAATTTTGCTCAGAGGCCTCCCTATCAAGCTTGAGGTTCTTTTACGTGCCGTAAACCTACGACACGGGAACAACGGCTTTACTTCCCTTCCGAAGGAAGCCATGCTAAGGATTTTTATACCCAAAAAATCCATCGTCCTCCGCCGGGTTTGAATCCGCGACCTTAGGTATATAAAGTCAGCATGGTAGCCATTACGCCACGGAGGACGACTAATCTCTTGATAGTGCGACACTGAGCATTCATGAACCACGTTCTTGAGTTATGTAGACTACTCTGGAATCGTTTTTTCAACTGTTCTTGTAGCTTAATGTGTAATGTGGTAAACTACTATGCCAAAGGTCATGAGTTCGATTCCTGGCATAGAGTAAATGTTTTTATTATTATTTTGTACATTCCAGACGGAGTGCCGCGATACGTGAACGAGACCCGAACTCGGAAACAATCTTTCACTTGAAAGCCAGTATCATAACCACTACGCTAGAGAGGTACGCAGTAATATGTCCCTTCTCGAATGGTTGATATATTAGCCAGTGGCGTACCGGCACTTCAAAAACTTATGGCCGTTACTTCGACATTTCAATAAACAGGCCATAAGTCTCCTATCTCAAATTACTTCTGTGAAGATATTTCAGTATAGTTTATTAACACGCTGTATAAAAAAAAAATTGAAAAACGTCTGTATTTATAGTGTTTAACGCCAAGTTTTACTACATATGGCACCGCAGGCGATGACCCTGGCGAAACATGGAATGATGATTGAGCACCGGAGGAATGCGATTGCCCACAAAACCTGAGAAAACCTGCGCCTGAGCCGTTTTGTCCACCATAAACCCCACATGCGGTCGTCTGAGATCGAACTCGGGCCACATTGGTGAGAGGCGAGAGGCCTAACCACTCGGCCAGTGTGTGTGTGTGTGTGTGCCGTTTGTCTGTGAACAAGATAACTCAGAAACGGAAAGTCACTTAAATGCCAAACCTGGTATTTAAGTTTAGTATCTACCAGGGATGCGACACGAAGTTTTTGAGAAAAATCCCCCACCCCCAACTACCCTTTACATGGATATTTTTCGAAAATTTTTATTTTCTAAAAAATGGCTCTAGCGATTTTGATTAAAATATCGTATATTAAAGATATTTACCTGACAAATAAAATGTATATTTTGAATTTTCTGTGAATAGCCTCTGAAGACTACTTTATTCTGGATCAATTTTACGGAATTTTGCATAACTGCTAAACCGTAGGAGATAGACAAAAACTTACCACACAAAAAATTTAGAGTACCTTAAAACACACAATTTATGTCATATACATTTTTTTCGTGGAAGTGGTTGTTTTTGAGATATTCCTTGTTTTTGGTTTCAGCTATAAAAACTTATACTTTTCTCATACAGGACTTTGTGAACTCGTGTCCATACCAACAAAAGAACTTCAGTTGCAGAGCAACCGGGTTTTGACTATCACTTTAACCTATGGTACCCCCTTATTTCGCTTCTACTAACAAGGAAGCAAGTAATAAGACTATTTCTGCTAATTTTTTCTCCATTAGATGAAGTAAATAGAATAATTTGTTGCAGTTATATAGAGAAAGTCATGTGAATGGAACACATCAGATTTTTATTTTTATCATTAGCCTACATGAACAATGAAGATAGTGTATAGAGAAGGATTTGCATTCCACCCAACAATTCGATACAGAGATTTCACTGGAAAAACACAATTTGTGTTCCTTGTATTCATAAAAAGTAGTTTTAGAAAAAGAGCAGTGTGTGTGTGATTGTATGTGTCTTTGAACAGCATTGAAATTAAAAGTCCGTTAAATACCAAACTTGGTATTTAAGTTTAATGTCTCTTCTACACCCTACGAACCTTTATATGGAATGCTTTTCGATTTTCCTTTATTATCAAGAAAATCTGATTTGTTCGCATGACTTTCTCTACGTCTCTGCAATAAATTATTATTAACAAGCTTATGCTTCTATTTACTTCGAGAAAAATTAGCAAATATAGTCTTATTACTTGCTTCCTTGTAAGTAGAAGCGAAATAAGTTTTCCTTGTTTTTAGTTTCAGCTTTGAAAACCTTATACTTTTTTCATACAGGAATTTGTCAACTCCTGTCCATAGAAACAAAGGAATATCAGTCACATAGCAACCAGTTTTTGACTTTCACTTTAATCTATGGTACTGCCTTATTTCGCTTCTACTTACAAGGAAGCAAGAAGTAAGTCATGTGAATGGAACACATCAGATTTTTTTTTCTTTCTGTGAGGGGGAGCTCAAAATGCTCTTCCTGATAAAACAGGTAATTGGCAATGAAATTAAGAAAGGAGCCTCACAGTTTGAAAATAAAGAACTTGAGATTGCTATTGGTGTCTGTGTAATAGGCGCACAATAATGTCAATGTGGTGGTATAAAATGAAACGTCATCAATATCTGTCACAATCAATTTGTTCACACAAAGACGCTGCAGCTTGTAACAATAAGAAGGGAGGCTATTATCCATTTCAAAAGTGAAACCGAGGAAAATGAATGAGGCGGGGGTTGGAAGAAAGGCTATCCCGGACCTTTATTATTTTTTCTTATGCAGGTAGTGAGGTAATTTATCTTACTTCACCGCCACTGCCCGTGTCATTACAAGACCATGTGATTCTTCTAAATGATGCATTGCACCCCCAGCATCCTTCTGCTCTAGGGATCCGGTAGTTGCTAACACACGAAATATGTCATTAATTTCCAAACTTGAGTCAATTCTCGACGTTTCTGTCGCATGACTTCCTTTACCCGGGACAAAATTCACATACATCCGTTAAAAACTGTTACATTTTTTTATGATGACAGATGCTACGCCTACTAATAGTTACAGAAAATGTTTAAACACCGTTTAATAATACTCGTAAAGAAATGTATGAGTATGGAAGTTAAAATTAAATATTTCCACTTGAACACATCAAATTGTACATGCAATAGTAAGATGAATCTCTGACATCAAGGCAATGTAAGGATGCACACCTATGCACTTTCGATGGCGAAAATTGTAGATTCAAGGTTTGAATTACTAAAACTTCCACCGAATCCACCAAATTTGGCCCCGAGTGACTTTTGTTATTCCCAAACTTGAAAAAATGGCTCGGTGGAAAATGATTCACGTCTAACGAAGAGGTCATCTCCAAAATAGTTGTCTATATGTGGGACTTTCCAAAATTCTACTTTTTGGAGGGTTTAAAACAGTGAGAAAACGCTGAAAAAGTGTATTGAGCTAAAAGGAGATTAAGTTCAACAAAAAAAACTACCAAAAACTAACGTTTTTTTTTCTCTATACGCACTATGTACATAGTGTATAGAGAAGGTACTGCGCTCCACCAAAATATTCGATACCGAGATTTCACCGGAAATATATATTTAGGGTCCACTGTATCCAAAAAAAGCACTTTCACAAAAAGGTCCGTGTGTCCGTGTGTCCGTGTGCCTGTGAACACGATAACTCAAAAACGAATAGTAGCTAAAATACCAAACTTGCTATTTAAGTTTAATATCTTCCAGGGATGAGACACGAAGATTTTGAAAAAAAATCCCCCCGTCCCAAACTACCCTTTACATAAAACTTTTTTCGAAAAAGTTGGTTTTCTTAAAAATGGCTCTAACGATTTTGATTAAAATTTCGTATATTAAAGATATTTACCTGACAAATAAAATGTACACCTTGAATTTTCTGGAAATAGCCTCTGAAAACTACTTTATTCTGGATGATTTTACGGAATTTTGAATAACTGCTAAACCGTAAGAGATGGACAAAAACTTACTACACGAAAAATGTAGAACACGTTAAGGCACACAATTTATGTTATATTTTCGTGGAGTCATCGTTTTTGAGTCATTCTTTGTTTTTGGTTTCTGCTATAAAGACATACTTTTCTCATATAGGAATTTGTCAAGTGCTTCTATACAAAGAAAGAAACTTCAGTGACATAGCAACCAGGAAAGAACAAAGCAAACATAGCAACAAGGAACCAAGTAATAAGACTATTTCTGCTATTTTAGTCTGATTAACATGAAGTAAATAAAGCTTTTTAAGAGTAATTTGTTGCAGAGATGTAGGGAAAGTCATGTGAATGGTACACAGATTTTTCTTCTTCTAAGGACTTATTAAGAACCTTCTGTATTAGATTAAAAATATTGGACTGTAAGGGAATATGCTCTATTGACATGACTTTCTCTGCCTGATGTACAAAAGGTTAGTGTTTGTTGTATTCAAACTATTCCAGATAAGCATAAGCGAATGGTTCTAATACTTCGTCGCCATGCGTGGTATAGTGGTTAACATACTAGCCTATAAAACCGAAGATTGCAGGTTCAAACCTGGCGAAGAGTGATGGATATTTTCGGTCGCAAAATTCCTTAGCATGGCTTCTTTCGGAAGGGCATTTGGCGTCTGCAAGTTGTGCTATTATCTTACAGTGCCATCTGTGGGCGACGAGCATATCCCTCGTCACCATGGCGCATAGCGGCGAACTCATGAACTAAAAATGCATATCCTACGTGACTATCATTGACATTTGCTTATTTGCATTGTAGGAGTAAAACAAAAGAAACTTGGACGGATTTTTAAACGGTATTTTAAAATTGAAACCAATAATAAGAAATATCTAGGAAATGGTTAGCTCCACAAATCTCCATCGTCAGATACCCAAGTTCGCGGGGTCAAATGCGGGGGAAGACGATGGATTTTTTCTGAGTAAAAATTCTTAGCATGACTTCCTTCGGAAGGGAAGTAAAGCCGGGGGCCCCGTGTCGTAGATTTACGGCACGTAAAAGAACCTCAAGCCTGATAGAGCAAAATTAAGCGGTCTTTCACGCCCAGTATAGAATGGGAAGCTGAGAACCACAGCAGTTAAAGAACGTTCATAAATAACACTCCATTTGCATTTGCATTTGCATTTCCACAAATAAAACGTATAGGACATAAATGGTGTGTTTTAACGAGATTTACGAGTTTTGTGGGGTAAGTTTCGTCTATCTCTTACGGTTTAACAGATATTTAACACTCATTCAGAATAAATAGAACTTCAGAGGCTACTTTCAGAAACATTCAGATATACAGTTTATCTGCCACGAAAATATCTTTAATATAGGTAAGGTATTTTAATCAAAATAGTTAGAGCCATATTTGAGAAAATCAACACTTTCCAATTTTTTCCCCCTGAAATAATAGTTTGGGGTGGGAGGATTTTCTTAAAAGTCTTCGTGTCATCTTATATATAGCTTTATTCCTTTGCTTATTCTAAAGGAAATATGCAATAAAACCAATTTTTCAATCTTGATTAAGTGGATTGGATAGAAGAATAAGCCCCCTTTTATTGGGTAGAAACAGTCATGTGAATGTAATCCTTCAGATTTTATTTTCCTTGTAAACATCTCTAATGTACTGCATTTTAATGCAAATCGTTAGTGCCATCTTAGAAAATCCGACATTTTGAAAAATGTTCCCTTTAAAGGGTATTTGTGGTATGGAAATTTTCTTGAAAATCCTCATATTGTATCCTTGGAATACATAAAATTAAATGCCAAGTTTGGTATTTTAACCTACTTCACGCACATAGACCTTCTATATATAAAAAGCCTTCTTTGGATTCATGGGACCTAAAAACATACATTTCCGGCAAAATCTTTGATTCCAGTATTTGGGTGGAACTAACTATTATGTACATTGTGTATACATGCTAGAGAAAGTAAAATTTGTTGGTAAAGCAATCATGAATCCTAGAATTTTTAAACATGCCATAAATATCAGTTATTTTATTTATTTAGTTTTCCATTTATATAGCCCCCTTTAGCATCTAAGGTCATATCGGGGGTTTTTTTACTTGAAACAACTTGTTGTTTGTAGGTTTAAATCATTTTATTTTCCTCAAACATACTTCCAGACTCTGTGGGGGATAGGGAATACTTGTGGCTAAAGAAAAACTCCCCGCCTCTGCCGGGAATCGAACCCGTTACTCCGGGGTGAGAAGTCAGCTTGCTGGCCACTCGACCACGGAGGCAGTCCCACTATTATTGCTTATAACAATTTGTATTGAATTGCACAGTATAGAATTTGAACATTTTACAGATGTATTACCATAAAAGCGATCCTGTGCGGTGTCGGATGCGCACAACAAAGATGTCTCCCCCCAAACACGTGTAAGGTCTAGTGTTATTCAAGGAGGGTGAGGTTCAAAAACGCCATAATGGGTAAAAGAGGCTCTTCAGCAACAACACGCACGAAGGAGGGAGAATGAAAGAAATGGATGGTTCGCCACTCCACAATACACAATGTGAGAGGATATCGTTGGCTTCCAGCCAATAGCCAGCCGAGCCCTGGAGACGTTGATGTATTGGCAGCACTGATGAGAGGTAGTCAAGCATATATTACTTCTTCCACGTCTAATTTCCTTGGCAGAAAGCAAAACTTCAAATAAAGGAACCGCTTCTTCCGTGATGTCTATTCTTATACCGGGTGCTCTACAACATGGGAAACAGAACCAGTAGAAGAGGCACGAGTAGCCCCGGTCAGTGGGTAATGCCGGTCACGTTCTTATCTCGATCATTGGTCTACTGATTTGGGTTGCCCTCTACAAATGCATCCTTAAAACACTTCTAACCATACTCGCCACTTTCTTAGAAGTGTTTTGAGCAATAGTGAGAAAAACAAATCTGATGTGTTGCATTCACATGACTTTCTCAACATCTCATCAAAAACTATGTTAAAAAGCTTATGCTTCTACTCACTTCATGATAATCAGCAAAAAAATAGTCTTATTACTTGCTTCCATGCAAGTAGAAGCGAAATAAGGGAGTACCATAGGTTAAAGTGATAGTCAAAAGCTTGTTGCTAAATGACTGACGTTCCTTTGCTTCTATGGACAGGAGTTGACAAATTCCTGTGTGAGGAAAGTAAGTTTTTCAAAGTTGAAAGAAAAAACAAGGACTCTCTCAAAAACGACCAACTCCACGAAAAAAATGTATGTAACATAAACGGTCTGTTTTATGGTGCTCTACATTTTTTGTGTGATAAGTTTTTGTCTATCTCTTACGGTTTAGCAGTTATGCAAAATTCCGTAAAATTCATCCAGAATAAAGTAGTCTTCAGAGCTCATTCCCAGAAAATGCAACATATACATTTTTTTTTTCAGATGTCTTTAATATACAATATTTTAATCAAAATCGTTAGAGCCATTTTTGAGAAATCAACGTTTTCGTTAAAAAGTTCCATGTAAA
Organism: Hymenopus coronatus; assembly: GCA_030762935.1. Taxonomy (NCBI): domain Eukaryota; kingdom Metazoa; phylum Arthropoda; class Insecta; order Mantodea; family Hymenopodidae; genus Hymenopus; species Hymenopus coronatus. Next base: position 14,017,173 of record CM060882.1, on the reverse strand, counting down.
GGGTAGTTTGGGGTGGGGATTTTTCTCAAAATCTTCGTGACGCATCCATGGAAGATACTAATCTTAAATACCAAGTTTGGTATTTTACCGACTTTTCGTTTTTGAGTTATCGTGTTCACAGACACACGGACACATGGACACACATACACACGGACCTTTTTCTGATAATGCTCTTTTGGATACAGGGGACCCTAAAACATATATTTGCGGTGAAATCTTGGTATCGAATTTTTGGGTGGAGTGCAATGACTTCTCTATACACTATGTACACAGTACGTGTAGAGAAAGTAAAAATTGATGTATTACACTCCTATGACTCTCTGGCTGCTCTAAAAACAGACTTCTTACAAAAGATTATTCTTCTTTGGACACAATGCTAATCGAGATAAACATTAGCAGAATGTTCTTATTACTTAGTTTCTTATAAGTAGGAGAGAACTTAAGGAATGCGCTATGTTAAACTGATAGTCAAATGTTTTAAAAGCTGTCGTTATGCGATTGTCATTGCAAATTGCTTCTTTGCTTGGCCAGGAGTAGAACAAAAGAAAAATGTACACTTCCTGTCTGAGAAAAGTAGGTATTAATTACCACAAAATTGAAACAAATAAAAAGGAATATCTTGGAAACGGTTACCACAACGACAAAAAACGTAAAGGATATAAATTGTGTGTTTTAATGATATCTGTATTTTTGTGCAGTAATTCTTTATCTATCTCTTAAGCTTTAGCAGTTAAGCAAAATTCGGCAAATTTCATCCATAATAAAGAGGTCTTCAGAGGCTATGCTCAGAAAATTCTAGATATACATTTTATTTGGGATCTAAATAGTTTTAATATACGGGATTTTAATAAAATTCGTTAAATCATTTTTATGAAAATAAAAATTTTGGCAATTTTTTCCATGTAATGGGTAGTTTGTGGTGGGGGGGGGGATTTCTTGAAAATCTTCGTGTCGCATCCTTGGAAGATACCAAACCTAAATACCAAGTTTGGTATTTAATGGTCTCTTCGTTTTTGAACTATGCTGTCCACAGACAGACATACACACCCATACACGTTTTTTCAAAAATGATCCTTTTTTTTATCCAGGGAGAACCAATACATGTATTTTCGGTAAAATCACGGTATCGAATTTTTGGGTGCATTACAACACCTTCTGTAAACACTATGTACATAGCACGTGTAGAGAAAGTAAACATCTGATGTGTTCCATTCACATGACTTTCACTACAACTCTAGATTAAATTATTATTAAAAAGCTTATTCTTCTAGTTGTTTAATTCTAGTTGAAAAAAAAATAGAAGATAGGGTTTTACTACTTGCTTTCCTGTAAGTAGAAGAGAAATAAGAGAGTACCCCAGGCTAAATCGATAGTTAAATATTTTATAAGCTGGTTGTTATGTGATTGAAGTGCCTTTGTTTGTATGGACAGGAGATAGCAAATTCCCGTTTGAGAAAAGTATAAGTATTTTAAAGATTAAACCAATAACAAGAAATATCTCAAAAACGGTTAACTCCAGAGAAAAAAATGCATGTAACATAAATTATGCGTTTTAATCAGCTCTATATTTTTTATGAAGTAAGTGTTTGTCTATTTATTACATCTAGAATAAATACTTCTTCAGTTGCTATCCTAGAAAATTGAAGGTATACATTTTATTTGTCATGTAAACTTCTTTAATATACGATACTTAATTCAAAATCGTTAGAGCCATTTTTGAGAAAATAAAAATGTTCTAAAATATTTCCATTTAAAGGGTGATTAGGGTTGGGGATATTTTCTTGTAAATCTTTGTGTCGCATCCTCAGATGATACTGATCTTAAATACCAAGTTTGGTATTTAATGGTGTTTTCGTTTTTGAGCTATGCTGTCTTAAAGCATTTCCGGTGAAATCTTGGTATTGCATTTTTGGGTGCAATACCAAACAATACCTTCTCTACACACTACGTATATTGTACGTGAAGAGAAAGTAATTACCCTAAAACGGTGACAAGACTGCTTTATTCTTATAAATAAATAGTAATAGGAAGATAACGCAATCTATTCGTAGTTTAGAGATTATAAAGAAAGTTGACTATACGAGTGGTCAGCTATCTCACAGATATTGAATAAGTGTATTAAGATGGCATAAACAATTCCGAGAACCATCCAGACGATTTCGTATAACTAAACATTAGCGAAAGTTATCAACACACAACTTTATTTACAAAGTTAGAGAACTTTGTTTCTCGATGGATTTGCTTGAGACAGATAATTAGCTTCCCTATCAAAACCATTATTAGTTATTAATTATTTATCAATGTAACGCTAAAAGAGTATAAATGTATGTATTTAACAGAGTAAATTCAGCTTGGAGCAGAAATAGAAAGCTGACGTCACGAGAGTACAAGGGCACCTGAGAAGAGCTTTTGTTAGAAAGATTTCTTTTGTCTAGTCACGTACATTCGAGTTACAACGGGGGTAAACCTTAAAATTCGGAAGACGATAATTCTGCATTGTAGAAGACATGTCACGTGAGGTTTACAGTGCACCATGGGAAGACAAAATTTACTTTTGGGCAATATTTACGTCAATCGCGCGGCCTTTCTATCCAATCAGAAAGAGGCCGCCATGACGGTATTTTTAGTATATAAAGAACTCAAGAAGGCACATTGCTGTCTGCTGTCTGTCGCTGTTATGCTGTCGGTTGTCGGGCTGAAAGTAACTTCTTCACACAAAGTTAAACACACTAACGTGTAACGAAAGCTTAGTAGTCTCCAGTGCTCTAAGTACCTTTAAAGTCAGTGATGTGGTTTAAAGTATATTGTATAACGCAGATTAAGGAAGAAGAAGGAACTATAATAATGTGTGATCAGCCAAGTGTTAAAGTTCATAACAAGTGTACAAGTTAGCATAATTGTAAAGCAAAAGTGCTTATCTCGCTTCTCCTAGTAAGAAATAAACTCCAGGAAAGTTACGTAAGTTTTAATTATTATAAAATCACTCCCTGAACTACCCACATTAGCTGCACCACCCCAAGAGAGTCAACCATCGTGCATGCTGAGCAATGCAGTAGTAGATTCAGCTCACCTGGTACGTGGGTGTACTCATAGGTAGTGGAATGAGTCTTGCCAACTTCTACCAACGTCTGAGCTCAACACGTAAGGCGTCCCAGACGTGGTGCTAACGGTCACACCGCACGCTATTACTACCAACGTATTTATTGTCACGTGGTACCGGTGTTTCAATGTCTATGTTACTTCCACCGCTAAAGATCTGAGCCAAAACGCCACTGTCACTTTGAAGTCTTGATGGCTCGGAAAATTTTCCATCCAAAAAGTCATGTACGGTGTCCAAAGTGAAACAATAGTTTTTCTGAGTTATTTTATCCACATTTTCTTTCAACTTCTTCATAACGACTGTTGAACTCCCACTCCGGTCTTTTTTCTACACACTGGTTCATCCTTGATTACTCTAATTTGTGAGTATTTTCCTCGCTGAAGACTCGTTCATTGCATTATCACTATACACCGGCCTTATTTGTCTATAACATTCGGTTGGCCGAATATTTTTTGCATTCATAAAGCGAATAAGTTCTTTGGCGGTAGAAAAGTATAACATTCAAACACTGGTACCACGTAGCAGAATGGAGGTTACGTTGAGAAATAGAGTAAGGTACTGTAACTTTGTAAATAAAGTTTTATGTTGACAATTTCCTTCATGACACGAGATCATAGGAAGTCACCAATCCAGTGCACTGGCGCGTAAAATTCCAACCAATTGGAACTCATTATCTCTGCATTTTAATCTTTTTACTTTCTCTATATGTGCTATGTACATAGTGTATAGAGGAAATATTGTATTCTACGCAAAACTTCTATACCGAGATTTCACCGAAAATACATGTTTTAGGACCCCCTGAATCCAAAAAAAAAGCCTCTTCAGAAAAAGGTCCGTGTCTGTGGACAGCATAGATCAAAAACGAAAAGACCGTTAAACGCTAAACTTGGTATTTGGGTTTGGTGTCTGCCAAGGATGCGACACGAAGATTTTCAAGAAAATTCCCCACCCCCACTACCCATTACATGGAAAAATTTTCGAACATTTTGATTTTCTAAAAAATGACTCTAGCGATTTTGATTAAAATTCCATATATTAAATATATTTACATACCAAATAAAATGTATAGCTGGAATTTTCTGGCAATAGCTTCGGAAGCTTACTTTATTCTGGATGAAATTTACGGAATTTTGCATAGCTCCTAAACCGTAAGAGATAGATAAAAACTTACTGCTCAAAAATGTAGAGCACGTTAAAACTTACAATTTGTGTTATATACATCCTTTTCATGGAGTTGATCGTTTTTTATATATTCCTTGTTTTAGCTTTCACCTTTAAAAAACAATTTTTTCTCATAAATAAATTTGTCAACTCCTGTCCACACAAGCAAAGGAACTTCAGTCACATAGCAATCAGATTTTGACCTATGATACTCCCATATTTCGCTTCTACTTTTAAGGAAGCAAGCTATAAGACTATTTCTGCTAATTTCTTCTCGATTAGTATGAAGTAAATAGAAGCATAAGCTTTTTAACAATAATTTGTCGCAGAGATGTAGAGAAAGTCATGTGAATGGAACACATCAGATTTTTTATCACACCCACGTGAATTTATTTTCTCGCTGAACTAATGTTCGTCTCATAATAATAGTATCAGTGTGCAGTGATATTCCCGTATATAATGGCGGATCTTCCGAAACGTTTTGGGGAAAGGTCTATCGCTAAATAGACATGTTACTTGATAACTCAAAACCGCAGAATACTAAAAGCAACAGAGAAAGTGTGTGGAACCAGTTCTACAAGGCCATGATTTATGATATGGACATCAAGATGCAGTGATTTTGGTGCAAATATACGTCAAGCCAAATGGAATTTTAGGAATATTATTCTTCGTGTCCATATAGGCTAATAATTGTTATTTTATTCACGAAATAGTCTTATTAAATACAAAACTCTCTCGTCATGTTATTTATGATAACTTTCCTGATCAGTTACTCCTCTGTTACTTTTGCATGGCCCTCTCTGTAATAAGTGAGGAAAGATCTGTACTTGGGAATGAACAGGTAAGAAAGGGAATGTACTTCCCTCTGCAGCTGGAGTGGGACTCTGTTACACGCCTAGACTGAAAGCAGGTAAACAAACCGACACGTGAAGACGCGGCTGAAGTTCCCAACACAAACCTCAGCCGAGTTTCAGAGTAAACAAACCGTCTGGAAGCTAATTACGTCCATTGTCGCATTAACACCAAGCAAATAACGCCGCACTTTTTATCTGGAAACGTTATTGACACAACTGTCTAAGCAAGTCACTACTATCCAAATAAAGCAACCCGTCGATGAAATTTGCTCTGAAATTATATGTTGCATTCAAGTGGCATTCTCTACTCATTCTACTAAAAGCTATTCTTACAATACCTTCTTCGTTTATTTCATTTCAACAGTGATAAACTTTTATTATATTTTTTGTTATAGATAACCGTAGATAAAGAAATTTATTCTTTAAAAGCGAATCAGTATGACTTGATGACTTTAAAATTCCATATACCTTGCAGAGAAAGAAAAAAAGAACTTTCCCTACATCTCTGCGATAAATTATTGTTAAAAAGCTTATTCTTCTATTTACTTCATACTAATCGAGAAGAAATTAGCAGAAATAGTCTTATAACTTGCTTCCTTAAAAGTAGAAGCGAAATATGGGAGTACCATAGGTTAAAGTGATAGTCAAAAGCTGGTTGCTATGTGACTGAAGTTCCATTGTTTATATGGACAGGAACAATGAATATCTCAGAGACGATCAACTCCACGAAAAAAAATGTAACTTTAGGTATAATATGAATTGTGTTTTTAACGTGCTCTACTTTTTTGTGGGGTAAGTTCTTGTCCACTTCTTAAGGTTTAGCTGTTATGCAAAATTCCGTAAAATTCAACCAGAATAAAGTAGTCTTCAGAGGCTATTCCCAGAAAGTTCATGATATACGTTTTATTTGTCAGGTAAATGCCTTTAATATAAGATATTTTAATCAAAATCGCTAGAGCCATTTTTGAGAAAAACAAAATTTTCGAAAAACAGTTCCATATAAAGGCTAATTGGGGTGGTGGGATTTTCTTGAGAATCTTCGTGTCGCATCCTTGCGAGATACGAAACTTAAATACCAAGTTTGGTATTTAACGGTCTTTTCGTTTTTGAGCTATGCTGTCCACATACACACAGGCGGACCTTTTTCTAAAAATGCTTTTTATGGATTCAGAGTGACCCAAAATATATATTTCCGGTGTAATCTCGGTATCGACTTTTTGGGTGAAATGCAATACCTTCTGTATACACTAGTGCGTGTAGAGAAAGTAATAACCATATATAAAGAAATAGATTCTTAAAAAGCGAATCTTTATGGCCTGATACCTTTAAAATTCCACATTTCTTGCACGATGTAGCGAAACAAAAAAAAAGAAAACCAATACCGACTTCGCACCAATTAAAACGTGTTATTGTTATTGTTATTGTTGTTATGTATTACAATTAATATTTTATTGTTGTAGCTTAAAGTATTCAATATATGAATAAGATTAAAGTGCAGACTAATATCCCTAAAAGAAAAGTATATAATGAAAACACAGTTGTTTAAGGTGAAAAAGTTTTGGTTGAATAAAAATGGCTCAAATAACTTCTGTCTTTGTATTTATTATTATTATTATTATTATTATTATTATTATTATTATTATTGTACGAAAATTTAAATCGATAACAAAGAATATAGCAGGGCTGGTAAGATAAACACCCGCACTATGAAATGTTCTACATCTACAATTGCCCCTTCCTTTTTCCTTCCACCTGACAGAGAAGCGGAGAGGTTACGTGTGTAACAGTGGCGGTTGTTACTATAGCAGGGCCGGTGAGATAAACACCCGAGTGTGAAATGCTCTACCCTACAATTGCCCCTTCCTTTTTCCTTCCACCTGACAGAGAAGCGGAGAGGTTACGTGTGTAACAGTGGCGGTTGTTACTATATCAGGGCCAATAAGATAAACACCCGCAGTGTGAAATGCTCTAACCCTACAATTGCCCCTTCCTTTTTCCTTCCACCTGCCAGAGAAGCGGAGAGGTTATGTGTGTAACAGTGGCGGTTGTTAATATATCAGGGCCAATAAGATAAACACCCGAGTGTGAAATGCTCTACCTCTACAATTGCCCCTTCCTTTTTCCTTCCACCTGACAGAGAAGCGGAGAGGTTACGTGTGTAACACTGGTGGTTGTTACTATAACAGGACCGGTAAGATAAACACCCGAGTGTGAAATGCTCTACTCCTACAATCACCTCTTCCTTCGTTCCTTATAACAGCATTCATGCTGCCAGGATGTGGTGTTGATAGTGGTTCCACTCAGGTTCAATTGTTTCCTTACTCCTCCCCTTGCACTACTCATCTGGGCCACACCCTTTGTTTGTTGCTTGGTTTTTGTTTGTGTGTCGGACTTGAATACAAACCAATGGGGTATTAGCAAACTCAGGACTGGTAAGGAACACACGGTGAAATAATTCCGCCAACATTATATAAAGAAACATACCAAAAGACACTAAAAGCATCAGTACATTTCCGTGCCCCGGACTGTACATAGTGTCTAGAGAGGGAGAGGGGGAGAGAAAGAGATTGGGCTGAGAGATCAGCAATACCAAAGTTTGTTAAAATGCGAATAGCTTATTATTACTAAAGAAGCAAGAGATGAAATTTTAGATCCTTTCCCCTGCGACCCCTCGTTATCTCTGACTATTTTTATTATTAATTATGTTTTTAATATATAATTCATATTGGATAAAGTTAGTTGGGTTCTTCGGTCGAGTAAGTATCTCTTAATAGAGCGTAAATGATAAAAGGAACTATTTCAGAAATAAACATATTTGTAACTTTTAGTTTCAGTATTTTAATTCAACTGTTGTAAGGGCGTGAACGATAAAAGGAACTATTTCACAGATAAAAACATTTGTAATTTTTACGAAGGCCTTTTTTTTCAACCTCCAATAGGCTATAAATAAATGACAAGCCCATAGAGAACAACTATTTTATTTCTAAAGCTTTTGTACACTTATAGTTACTTTTCAACATAACCACCGAAAAGATAGACACATTTATCGTACCTGTGCACAAGCTTTGCAATACCCGCTTCAAAAAATGTTGTCGCCAATGATTTCAGATGAGCACTGACGTTGTTTTGAAGATCTTCGTTGATTTGAAAGTGCTGCCCTCCTAGCCACATCTTTAGTTCAGGGAAAAGGTGAAAGTCACTGGGTGACAGGTCAGGACTGTACGGCGGATGATTGAAAATGTCCCATTGAAATTGTTCAAGGAGCCGATGGTTGTGCCAGCAGTGTGTGGACGAGCGTTGCCATGGATCAACACAATTCCTGAAGTCAGCATTATTCTTCGTTTGTTTTCAATGGCTCTCCGCAAACGTCGTAAAGTACGAAGATCTTCAAAGAAACATCAATGCTCATTTGAAATCATTGGTGGGTATTGCAAAGCTTGTGCACAGGTACGATAAATGTCTCAATCTTTTCGGTGAATATGTTGAAAAGTAGCCATAAGTGTACAAAACTTTTAGTAATAAAATAATTGTTTTCTATGAACTTGTCTTTTATTTATAGCCTATCGGAGGTTGAAAAAACGGTCCTTAGCTTGTTAATGATTAACCTCTTCTCGCATTCATTATTACTGCCTCATCCGTAAATGTTTAATGCTATTAAAAATGCAATTATAAGGTAGCGTTGCAAGCATTGTCCAGAATGTGCGTTAACAGGGTGATACATTATCCAGGAACTTAATCTCGGCTTACTTGACTGGGTCTGTCGGGCAGCTACAAAGCTCCGTGGGAACTGAACCTCGGAACCTGAGTTCCAGTGTTTAATCTCTGTGTTCATTCGGTATCATTAGCTCTACCTTCAACTAAACAGTGCACTCCGGGTGACATATTGCCTGTTAGTTGTTTCATAAAAGGGGATACAGTTTTGAGCAGATGAAACTCGCGCCATCTCATCTCATATGATTTGGAAAGAAATCTTTAGGGTGGTGTTTTCTTGAGTGCGGTACCGAAGCCTCCCGCGGTCAGAAAAATAGCCCCGAAGTCTCCCGGACCCTTGAAGGTCTCTAATTACATAGCCCTCAAGCCTCCCCAGAGCAGAAAGTCTACCGGACCCTTAAAGGTCTCTAATTACATAGCCCCCAAGCCTCCCCAGAGCAGACAGTCTCCCGGACCCTTAAAGGTCTCTAATTACATAGCCCCCAAGCCTCCCCAGAGCAGAAAGTCTCCCGGACCCTTAAAGGTCTCTAATTACATAGCCCCCAAGCCTCCCCAGAGCAGAAAGTCTCCCGGACCCTTAAAGGTCTCTAATTACATAGCCCCCAAGCCTCCCCAGAGCTGAAGGTCTCCCGGACCCTTAAAGGTCTCTAATTACATAGCTCCCAAGCCTCCCCAGAGCAGAAAGTCTCCCGGACCCTTAAAGGTCTCTAATTACATAGCCCCCAAGCCTCCCCAGAGCAGAAAGTCTCCCGGACCCTTAAAGGTCTCTAATTACATAGCCCTCAAGCCTTCCCAGAGCAGAAAGTCTCCCGGATCCTTAAAGGTCTCTAATTACATAGCCCCCAAGCCTCCCCAGAGCAGAAAGTCTCCCGGACCCTTAAAGGTCTCTAATTACATAGCCCCCAAGCCTCCCCAGAGCAGAAAGTCTCCCGGACCCTTAAAGGTCTCTAATTACATAGCCCCCAAGCCTCCCCAGAGCTGAAGGTCTCCCGGACCCTTAAAGGTCTCTAATTACATAGCTCCCAAGCCTCCCCAGAGCAGAAAGTCTCCCGGACCCTTAAAGGTCTCTAATTACATAGCCCTCAAGCCTTCCCAGAGCAGAAAGTCTCCCGGATCCTTAAAGGTCTCTAATTACATAGCCCCCAAGCCTCCCCAGAGCTGAAGGTCTCCCGGACCCTTAAAGGTCTCTAATTACATAGCCCCCAAGCCTCCCCAGAGCAGAAAGTCTCCCGGACCCTTAAAGGTCTCTAATTACATAGCCCTCAAGCCTTCCCAGAGCAGAAAGTCTCCCGGATCCTTAAAGGTCTCTAATTACATAGCCCCCAAGCCTCCCCAGAGCAGAAAGTCTCCCGGACCCTTAAAGGTCTCTAATTACATAGCCCCCAAGCCTCCCCAGAGCAGAAAGTCTCCCGGACCCTTAAAGGTCTCTAATTAAATAGCCCCCAAGCCTCCCCAGAGAAGGTAGTCTCCCGGTCGAAACAGGTAACAGTTATAGTTTTTTGAGTTTATGATTAATAACAAAGTAACACGGCTCTAGTACCAAAAGAAAAACAGTTCCAGTTTGGTGTTTATAATATTTAATGAAGCATTACATACTTCTAGTGGAAGATGTTACCATGGTTACTTCTTCCGTAATTTCTCTCTTCAGTTGCTGGTATATTAGTTTTGATGGCCTTGAACATATATCTTCCGCAGCTTTTCTCTTCAGATCACAAAGTACATTCTGTCTCTGAATTTTGTCACTAGGTGGTGCCACGTGGTTATGGTCCTCTTGAATAACCGGGACATCTATTTCTTCAATGGAAAAGGTTTTAATAAAACTTTTGCAACTTTTAACATTGCGCGTCCATCACGCTACCCCAATTTTTAAACACTTCTGGAATCCGAAAGTGTAACCATTCCGAAGTAGACTTTTCCTTCCTTTCCGTAATTTCAGTCTCGCTAACTGTAAACTAATTTGCCGTACACTGAAAAAAATCAAGGAAAAAATTGGCATTCCCATTCCACCCCACCTGTTAGCTAATTACACCGGTTTCGCGGGAGGCTTGGGGGTTGTTACCTGCTAAGCTGACGGGAGGCTTCGTTCCTGTTTTCTTTACTTTCCTTTTTCTTGAAAATGTAATTATATTGGTTATACTATATTCCACGTGTTTTATATCACTATATTTGCGTCATTGTTTTTTATAAACTATTCTGGTTGGTGTTGTAAAAATCCTGACGGTCTAAACACATCTAACGAGTTGGATAGGTAGAGGCAGACTGAAAAATTCAATGCCATAGCCGACATTCCACTAACATTTATCTCGATTAGTATGAGATAGAGAAAAGAATAAAGGTTTTATAATGATACATTATTGCAGAGTGGATAGAGAAGCTCATGTGAATGGGACACTAAGGTATTTTCGAATCGTTTGTAGTAGAGATACCAGACTATCGCTTCAACTCTCGAGAGAACTGTTCAAAGCTGGATCGTTTCAAGCAAAGCAACTAGAAGACAAACGCTTTATTTTAAAGGAGCCATTGAACTAAACATCAAGTAATGAAATCTCTAAGCTTCCTCAAGTAATCCAATTGTTATTCACGACTAGCTGAGGAACAAAGCCTGCTCTGTGTCCACCAGGGGGGGACGTCACTTCCTTGTCAAGGGCAGAGAAACAAGGGTTGAGAGAGGGCGATGAAATGGGCAGCACCCCCTTCTGGAATCTTATTTCCCTCCCTTCAAAGGAACTGCTAAGAAAATATCAGTGCATGCTGCCAACCTCCAATATAGGGGTGGAAATAATACTCAGCACAGGCTGTCTCCAAAAACACACATCCTTACTAAATAAACTGTGGAAAGTAATGATGATTAAATGAATAAGTACATATAAATAACAGTATCTTACATTGATCTTCATAAATTGCACGGATCCACAGACCGCAAGTGCTTTTGCAATACACAAAATAATATAGAATATTAAAAACAAACAAAAAATAAAAGGACAAAGATATGCAAATACAGAAACTTACTCGGCTAAGAAGTTACGGCCTCTCAATGAAAACAGCATTAAAAAAAAATTTTTTTTGCTTTATTTCTCAACATAATCTTCAGAAATGCAGATTTGTCATATCGCTGTTCTAATTCAATTAAACTATCTCTGTAGTGCGATTCAGCAAGGTCTTCAAAATAGCTGTTTACCTCATCAATGACCTCCTCGTTGGTATGAAATCTTCGTCCTCCAAGACATTTTTTGAGGTTTGGGAACAGATGATAATCGCTCGGAGATAGATCTGGCGAATAGGGTGGATGTTCAAGCAATTCCAACTTTAGTTCGCACATGTTTCCAATTGCAAATGACTGAACGATGGGCCGAAGCATTGTCGCGATGAAAAAGATATTTTTTTTTCTTTTGCCAAATGAGGTCTTTTTCTTTTCACCTCATCACTCAAACGTTGCAGTAAGCTTTCGTAGTAGTCATCAGTGATAATTTTACCCTTACCCAAGGAATCAATAAAAATAATTCCCTGTGCATCCCAGAAAACACTCGCCATAACCTTGTTAGCTGACAAAATTGACTTTGCATTTTTTGGAGTTGGTTCACCTGGCGCAATCAGCTGTCTTGATTGTGATTTACTTTCTGGAGTGATGTATACAAGTTTCATCCATGGTAATAAGCCGTCTCAAAAATTCACTGGGATTTTTACGCCAGAGCCCCACATTCTTAACAGTTTTTTGTTTTTGCAACTTTTGATCAGGTTTCAACAAACGCGTTACCCATCTTGGACAGAAAACAAAATTCACATCTCTATGAGCCTTCAGAGAGAAATTATGGCCTATTAAAGTGGTTCAGATTTGTATGGATCGTTCTCTGCTTACAAGAAAGGAAGTACGAGGGTCGGCTGATAAGTCCAGGTATAACATCTACAAAAAAAAAACAAAAAAAAATCAAGGAGGAAATGGAGAGTACATTGAAAGACTCTGCATCTTCATATTCAATGATTAAAAGGTGATTAAAAGAGTTTAAAACGGGACATACGAGCACTAGTGATGAGCCTCGCTCTGGATGCCCAGCAGAAGTGACAACTCCAGAGATCACTGAAAAAAGTCATCGTTTCGTACTGGAAGTCTGCAGATTAAAGTTGTTTGAGATAGTAGAGGCTGTAAAAATATCAAAAGAATGTGCAGGTAATATTTTAAGTAATGTTTTGGGCTTTCACAAGGTCTGTGCAAGATGGGTGCTGCGTTTGTTGACACGTGATCAAAAGTTTCAAAGAAAAACTGTTCCTGTTAATGTGGAGCGCTACCGTAAGAACCCCCGTGAATTTTTTGGATGGAACTTGGATGCATCACTACACTCTAGAAAGTAAATCACAGTCAAAACAATGGATTGCGCCAGGTGAACCAACTCCAAAAAAGGCAAAGTCAATTTTGTCAGCTAACAAGGTTATAACGTGTGTTTTCTGGGATGCACAGGGAATTATTCTTATTGATTGCTTGGAAATTGGTTAAAGTATCACTGGTGATACTACACAAGCTTACTACAATGCTTGAGTGATGAGGTGAAAAGAAAATCTGATGTGTTACACTCACATGACTTTCTCTAGCTGTTCTACAAACTTCATACATAAGATTCTTCTTCTTTCTGCACCTTGCTAATCCAGGTATTCAGCACAATGTTCTTATTACTTAGTTACTTATAAGTAGGAAGAAAATAAGGGAACACACTAGGTTAAATCGATAGTCAAATGTTTTAAAAGCTGCCATGCGATTGTCATTACAAATCCCTTCATTTCTTGGCCAGGAGTAGAACAAAAGAAAAACGGACACTCCCATCTGAGAAAACTATTAGTACTTCAATCCTAAAACTAATAACAATGAATACCTCGAAAACGGAAAGATCCACGAAAAAGAGTATATGACAAGTTGTGTATTTTAACAAGGCCTACATTTTTTGTAAAGCAAGTTTTTGTCTATCTCTTACGGTTTACTAGTTATGCCAAATTAAGTAAAATTCATTCAGAATAAACAGGTCTTCAGAAGCTATTCCCGGAAAATTCAAGATATATATTTTATTTGTTAGGTAAGTATCTTTAATATATGATATTTTAATCAAAATCGTTAGAGCCATTTTTAAGAAAATCAAAATTTTCGAAAAAAGTTCCATGTAAAGGGTAGTTTGGGGTGGGGGGATTTTTCTCAAAATCTTCTTGTCGCATTCCTAGTAGATACTAAACTTAAATACCAAGTTTGGTATTTTAGCTACTTTTCGTTTTTGAGTTAACGTGTTCACAGACACACGGACACACACACACACGGACAATACTTCTCTATCTCTATGTACATTGTACATATGGTGCTAGAGAAAGTAATAAAGTCCTCATTTGGGGGAAAAAATCTCGTTTCATAAAGACAATGCTCCGGCCCATCGTTCAGTCATTGCAATGAGAAAAATGTACAATTGTGCACCCAGTGACTACCACCTGTTCCCAAACCTCAAAAAATCTCTTGCAGGACGAAGATTTCACAGCAACGAGGAGGTCATTGATGCGCTAAACAGGTATTGAGGACCTTGATAAATGTTGTTTTCATTGAGAGGCTGGGACTTTTGGGCCGACCCTAGCAATAATACCGTTTATGCTAATGTTTACGTTGATTAGAAGAATAATATTTTGTAGGAATGCTTTGTTTACAGAACAGGTAGAGAAATCATGTGAATGGAACACAGATATCTTTTCTTACATAGATAAGTGGTTGAGGAAGCAATAACGCATCTATAAGTTTGGTGTCTAGAGTTACCGAACATAGGAATTTCCTTTCAAGTTGCAAAGAATTGTTAAACGCAAAGATCGTCTCTTCTGGTCCATCTACAGTTCCATAAAGGAACTAGGAGGTCTGTTGGAGTTCAGCCAGCCACAGATATGAATTGGTGCATCCGTTTAAACAGAAAAAACGAGGAATGATATTCTTTGCCTGGTTTCTTGACCCGAGAGGTACAAGATCGACAACAAATTCCAAAAGAACATATTCCTTCAGTGAAAAACACATTTTTATGGATGCTCTGTTGAATCCAGGGATTTCACGCGTTCTGACTCTCACAGAGAAAAAAGTATTTCCGAACTTGAGGTGTGCCAAAAGTCAGTGTGTTGTACAGTCGCCGAGCGGTTACATGCAAGGCCCGCATTTGGAAGTTCTGGGTTTGATTCCTGGGGACAGTCACTCTGAACATTAATTTACCGTGATTCTCCCTTACCAACTGGCCCGTGTGTAGATAGATAGACCTTTGTGCGTTGAAACTGTTGAAAGCTCTACGGCGAATTACTAAGCGAACGCCAGTCAGCGGTGGTATTAGTATGAGTGACCTTCATTCTACTCTTCTTGCATATCAGCGGAAACGGTGAGGGAATCGCGCACATTAAGGAGCGGTTTCCAGACTTGTACTAGATCCGTGATGATACACAAGAACAGTACAAACAGATGAAAAGTTAAACATTGGATAGGTAGAATAAGACTAAAAATGTAATGTAATAGTCGGGATTTGAACCACGCATCTCCCGGTCTATAGCCAATTGCTCTAGCACTGAGCTACCATGGCAACATGCCGGCATAGCATTAAGTTTCTCAACTGACACGCGGCTTATTTGAAAAAAAAAATCACAGTTATACGTGTTTTCGATATCAGTAATGTAAAACTCATCCAGAATGAAGGGATATTCAGAGGCTATTCCCATAAAATTCAAGATGTACAGTGAAATGTAAAGATTTCCGGGTTTGTAGGCAGATTAGATGAAATGTCATCTGACGTTTCGCATCATCAGAGGATGGTTGAAACTAGTCACGGGTGAAACGTCAGGTGACATTTCATCTAATTGACCACGGCCTAAAAACCCGGAAATCTCTACATCCTACTAGATTAACTCCGGCCGTGAAAGCCTAAACATGCATATCAAGATATATATTTCATTTGCTATGATGATATATCATACGTATGATGCTTTTAATGAAGATCCTTAGAGAAAATCATATTTCTGGAAATATCAAAAAATGTTCCTTGCAAAAGGTAGTGGAAATTCTCCCCAGAAATCTTCATGTCGCATCCTTCGAAGATTCCGAAGTTAAGCACTAAGCTTGATATTTAACCGACTTCTCGTTTTAGAGCTATGTTGACCCCCCCAAATACACACACACTGCTATTTTTCTACAGATGTGTTTTTTACTTTATCTACAGTGTGAATGGAACGCATCAGACTTTTTATTCAGGGGTCTCAAAACCCGTATTTCCAGTGAAATCTCGGTGGTGAATTTCTGTGAGCAATACAATACCTTCTCTATCTAATATGTACATTGCACACCCGTGCTAGAGAAAGTATAGTATTTAAAAAGACATTTTGTAACATGTAATAGCAATTTTTAACGTCAGCACTATCGTGAAAAAAATCTGATGTGTTACACTCTTATGACGTTCTCTACATCCCTGCAACAAAATATTGTTAAAAAGTTAATGCTTCTATTTACTTCATGCTAATCGAGAAAAAATTAGCAGAAATAATATTATTACTTGCTACCTTGTATGGACAGGAGTTGACAAATTCCTGTATAAGAAAAGTATGAGGTTTTTAAAGCTGAAACCAAAAACAAAATATATCTCAAAAACGATGCACACCATGAAAAATATGTATATAACATAAATTGAGGGTTTTAATGTGCTCTAAAATTTTGAGGTGTAAGTTTTTGCACATCTCTTACGTTTTAGCAATTATACAAAATTCCATAAAATTCATCCAGAATAGTCTTCAAAGACCATTCCCAGAAAATTCAAGTAATACATTTTATTTGTCAGGTAAATATCTTTAATATATGATTTTTAATAAAAATCGTTAGAGCCCTTTTTGGTAACAAATCAACAGTTTCTAAAAAAGTTCCATGTAAAGGGTATTTTGGGGCGGGCGGATATTTTTTCAAAATCTTTGTGTGGCATCTCTGGAAGATACTAAATTTAAATACCAATTTGGTATTTTACCGGCTTGTTTATTTTTAGTTATGGTGTTCACAGACACATGGACATAGGGACACACACGGACCTTTTTCTGAAAATGCTTCTTTTGGATACAGTGGACCCTAAAACATATTTCCGGTGAAATCTCGACATCGAATTTTTGAGTGGAGTGCAGTACCTTCTCTATAACTATGCACATAGTACGTGTAGAGAAAGTAATTAACAATAATTTGCCAGCATAGTCACTAGGCTGCTATTATAGATTCAATGTATTGATGCTGTTTTAACATTTCGAATATTTGTATAGATAATAAATGATGTTTTCAATTATTTAATGTTTATTTAAAACAAATAACTAAATAAAACAATTACTTTGAGAACGTGGTGTTATCATGACCGTCGTTATTCAATTATTCCCAATGTTTAGTTAAATACACATCACCACATAAATAATCACTGTTATTTATGTCAGAGATAATGCTAACTCCTTTCTAATATTTATTTTAATATCATACAGCCGTGAAAAAGCATGTGAAAAACCTCCTTTTGATGTATTCGATTTAAAAACAAAAACGATGCTACACACTTGTATTATAAGCTACTATTATTGTAGAATAAATAAGTAATCCTTCACTCACTCCCACCTTATGTAGATAATGGTTGCAATTCTGCTGTTTTATTTTGGCTCTCACTTCAAATTAGTAATGTCCATTGTTACCTGAAACAAAGAGAAATAGAATATTAGTGGGAGGAAGAGAAGTCATTACATTAATTTAAACCAGTTGTAGATCTCGGTATTCGGAACACATTTTGTATCCTACGTTTTTGTCTCTGAGCATTTCTTACGGAGATATTTTAGTTTTGTCGAAAACAAGAGAAGACAAGCTGGCAACGCTGCAGGTTATAAGAGTGTCACTTGCACTAGGTCAGTACATAAACACGCTTCACTAGGACGTTGAAGCCATTCTTTCTGTTTTAACTCCGCGAGTGTGGCCAATTCACTGGTTATCCCCCCACTCTGCGTCGTGTTTGCAAGCGACCGATGTGTTTACATCCAGAAGCCGGTTAGATCCCTCACCAACCTCAACGCAACGTTGCCGAGTTACTTGACGTTTGAAGAAACTGCTCGGAATATTCTTTTAATACTCTTAAGTGATTGTTTCGAAACCCTGTTTGCTGCTGCCCCATAATTCCTATCGAAACTAATATCAGAAATACGTTACTCTACGCAATTTACAAGTAACAAACTATTATTTAACATTTATTTTTTTTCGAAATCGGTTGATCAAAGAACAAAATCCTATTACACTTTTTTGTTTGTAATGCTTCTATGTAGCACATATTAGAAGCAATGTAGTAAGTTCCCTTCTACTCGATATACTATTGAGGATTGTAATGTGTTATGTTGAATTATGAACATTTATACGGGATGATTCAAAAATACTTTTACAAAGTTTTCGACAGGTTTCTTACATAAAGAATCTGATGTGTTCCATTCACATGACTCTCTCTGCAACTCTGCAATAAATTATTGTAAAAAGCATATGCTTCTATTTACTTCCTGCTAATCGAGAAAAAATTAGCAGAAATAGTCTTATTACTTGCTTCCTTGTAAGTAGAAGCGAAATAAGGGAGTACCATAGGTTAAAGTGATAGTCAAAAGCTGGTTGCTATGTGACTGATGTTCCTTTGTTTGTATGGACACGAGTTCACAAAACTCCTGTAGGAGAAAAGTGTGTTTTTTATAGCTGAAACCAAAAACAAGGAATATCTAAAAAAAACATTCAACTCCACGAAAAAATGAATGTAACATAATTGTGTGTTTTAAAGTGCTCTACATTTTTTGTGTGATAAGTTTTTGTCCATTTCTTACGGTTTAGCAGTTATGTAAAATTCCGCAAAATTCATTCAGAATTAAGTAGTCTTCAGAGGCTATTCTCTTAAAATTCAAGATATACATTTTATTTGTGAGGTAAATATGATTAGTGTATGATATTTTAATCAAAATCGTTAGAGCCATTTTTGAGAAAATCAAAATCTTGGAAAATAGTTCCATGTAAAGGGTAGTGGGGTGG
This sequence comes from Hymenopus coronatus, assembly GCA_030762935.1. NCBI lineage: Eukaryota > Metazoa > Arthropoda > Insecta > Mantodea > Hymenopodidae > Hymenopus > Hymenopus coronatus. Next base: position 13,998,299 of record CM060882.1, on the reverse strand, counting down.
GGGGATTTTCTTGAAAATCTTCGTGTCCCTTCTTTGGAGGATACTAAACTTAAATACCAAGTTTTTGAGCTATGCTGTCTACAGAGAGAGAGAGAGAGAGAGACACACACACACATGGACCTTTTTCGAAAAGTGCTTTTTTTTTGGATTCAGGGAGATCCAAAACATGTATTTCCGGTGAAATCTCGGTATCGAATTTTTGGGTGCAATAAAATACCTTCTCTATACATTGGTTAGAGAAAGTAAAAATAACCAATTAATAATGGTCAACTGTCTCCCTATAAACTTAATTGTGGAGTTAGAATAAAACTCTTCATTTCAGACACTACTTTTGGCAATAATGCAGGTCAAGGAAACAAGAGAAAACTGTTAATTGGCAACAATGCAGCAACTTCCCCCCCTCCCTCCAGCGACCCATTGTTGGAACTCTCAGCCATTATTGAAGTATGTTTTCGACCAGAAATGAAATACATATCTCGTGCTCGACTCCAGTATTTCACTTAAAACGGAGATGTAATAGAAAAATAAAACGAAATGTGGGATTTCTCACATCAGAGAACTGAGAGATTTATTGCTGGTAGACGATGCCAAAAACTTGAAGGAGCTGCCAAGAACTGGGTTTGGGTCTTAGAGCACGTAAACCACACAAAGGCCATTAGCTCAGGTCGTTCAATCAAATAAAACAACCGAAGGAGAGAATGAAATATATAAGGCAGAAAACTGGATGGGTCGAAGATTGAGAAGGAAGTCGTTGGCTGGCTCGCTGGCTGCCTTGCAAAAAACTCGCTCTTTACTTCTGTATTGCTTTTTGTTAAACGTGAGGAGACCAAGTTTGCTCGCAGTATTAGAAGTGATTTGTAAATATTAGAAACCAGAAATGAAAGAATACAGGTAAAAAATCTGAATTTCTTTATCTCTCTGTAATAAGTTTGTTCTTCTATATACTTCATGCTAATCGAGAAAACTATTAGCAGAAGTACTTCTATTACTTAGTTACTTAAAGGTAGAAGGAAACAAAATCTGATTTGTTACACTCACATGACTTTCTCTAGCTGTTCTACAAACTTCATACATAAGATTCTTCTTCTTTCTGCACCTTGCTAATCGTGGTACTCATTAGCATAATGTCATTATTATTTAGTTCCGTATACGTAGGAAGAAAATAAGGGAATACACTAGGCTAAACCAATAGTCAAATGTTTTAAAAGCTGTCGTTATGCAATTGACATTACAAATCGCTTCTTTTCTTCCAGGAGTAGAACAAAAGAAAAAGGGACACTGCCGTCTGAGAAAAGTATAAGTACTTCACAACTGAAACTAATAACAATGAATACCTCGAAAACGGTAAGCTCCACGAGAAAAATGTATATGACATAACTTGTGTATTTTAACAAGACCTAAATTTTTTGTATAGTAAGTTTTTGTCTATCTCTTGCGATTTACTAGCTATGCCAAATTAAACAAAATTCATTCAGAATAAACAGGTCTTCAGAAGCTATTCCCAGAAAATTCAAGATATACATTTTATTTGTTAGGTAAATATCTTTAATATATGATATTTTAATCAAAATTGTTAGGGCCATTTTTAAAAAAATCAAAATTTTCGAAATAAGTTCCATGTAAAGGGTAGTTTGGGGTTTGGGGATTTTTCTCAAAATCTTCATGTCGCATCCCTGGAAGATACGAAACTTAAATACTAAGTTTACGTTTTTGAGTTATCGTGTTCAGAGACACACGGACACACACACACACACACACACGGACCATTTTCTGAAAATGCTTTTTTTAGATACAGGGGGTCCTAAAACATGTATTTCCGGTGAAATCTTGGTATCGAATTTTTGGGTGGAATACAGTACTTCTCTATCCCTATGTATTTATACATATGGGGCTAGAGAAAATAATAAGGGAATACTCTAGGCTAAACCGACAGTTGAAAATGCTTTAAAATGTGGTTGCTATGAGATTGAAATCCGATTCTTTGCGTCGTCAGGTGTTAGCAAGTTCTCATATCAGAAAAGTATTAAGTATTTTAAACAAGGAACATCTTCACGGAAAAAATGCATTTAACATAAATTGTGTGTTTTAATGAGCTCTGCATTTGATGTGCAGTAAGTCATATAGGTGTACCTTTTTCCGTGAAGTTGACTATTCTTTAGATATTCCTTGTTATTGGTTTCAGCTTTAAAATAAACTTTTCACACACGGAAATTTGTCAACTCCTGGTAACGCAAAGAAACGGGTTTTATGCACATAGCAACCAGCTTTTAAAAGATTTGACTATCGTTTTAGCCTAGGGTATTGCATTATTTCCCTTGTACTTACAAGAAGGCATTGCTGCTTATGTGTATCTTGACGAGCATGAAGTATATCGAAGAATAAGCTTTTTAACAACAATGTGTTACAGAGATGTAGAGGAAGTCGTCAGATTTTTCTTTGCTGAAAGCCAGTAACTGGAACAGTATACCTACATATGCTGGAGAACTATGCAGTCCCACAAATACTGGATGAGCTGTTATTCCAGCAACATGGAGCCCCTCCACATTACGCCCATGAAGTTGGACACTATCTCAACACATTATCTCCAAATAAATGGATAGGAAGACCAGGCTCTACTGAATGGCCTCCAAAATCACCACAACTATCCGACTTAAAGTTCTGTTTGTGGGGATATGTAAAAAGCATTGCTTATCGAACACCAGTACAACTGGCTGACCTCCGAGGGCGGATGATAAGATGATTGTGCTTCCGTCACACTAGTAGTGCTGCTGAACATCTCTGGTCTGCATGGCCGCGCTCGGTGCCACGCTTGGGTGCTTCATGGCGCAGGGGATCGTGGATTCGAGTCCTGCCTTGGTTCTGGGTATTTGTGTGACTGTAAATGTGTATCTCTGCGTGTGTATTAGAAGCATAAAGTAAACCGGTATATGAATAGAACAACAAAGGAAATGTTTCGAAAATAAAAAGAAAAAGGGGAGAAAATAAGAAAAAAAATCTGATGTGTTCCATTCACATGACTTTCTCTATATCTCTGTAAATTATTATTATTAATAAGCTTATCTTTTATTTATTTCATGCTAATCGAGAAAAATTAGCATAAATAGTCTTATTTCTTGCTTTATTGTAAGTAGAAGCGAAATAAGCGAGTTTCATAGGTTAAAGTGAAAGCCAAAAGCTGGTTGCTATGTGACTGATGTTCCTTTGTATGGACAGGAGTTGAAAAATTCCTGTATGAGAAAAGCATAAGTTTTTGAAAGCTGAAACCAAGAAAAAGGAATATCTCAAAAACGATCAACTCCAGGAAAAAAATGTACATAACATAAATTGTGTGTTTTAACATGCTCTACATTTTTTGTGGGTTAAGTTTTTGTCCATCTCTTACGGTTTAATAGTTATGAAAAATTCATCCAGAATAAAGTAGTCTTCAGAGGCTATTCCCAAAAAATTCAAAATATACATTTTATTTGTCAGGAAAATAAATTTAATATTCGATATTTTAAGCAAAATTGTTAGAGCCATTTTTTAGAAAATCAAAATTTTCGAAAAAAATGTCCATGTAAAGGGTAGTTTGGGGTGGGGGGATTTTTCTCAAAATCTTCGTGTCACATCCCTGGAAGATACTAAATTTAAATACCAAGTTTGGTATTTTACCGACTTTTCGTTTTTGAGTTATCGTGTTCACAGACTCACGGACACACACACACACACACACACACACACACACACACACACACACACACACGGACCTTTTTGTGAAAATGCTTTTTTTAGATAAAGGGGACCCTAAAACATATATTTCCGTGAAATCTCGGTATCCAATTTTTTGGTGGAGTGCAATACTTTCTCTATTCACTATGTACATAGTGCGTATGTAGAAAGTAAAAAAGGGAATATAGTGCCGGAGCCCTGATAAAACCCCGGAATAATTAAAAAACACACATAGAAAGAGATGTTCTTCGAGCTTTGCGGGCGTAATCACTGAACATGTTTGAACGACTTGCTTCGTAAGCCATAACTGATTGATTTCATCTATAACTGCACCTGCGTTAGTGGACACGTGTGTGCTGCGATTGTTACACATGTGCGAATGGACACGTCACAACACGAGCTGTTGGCAGCCTGATTGTTTGTACCCATTCTTGCTAGAACTTACTATGGGAAGCTTATGGAGTTGTAAGGCCAATACATAGCGTCATTTGTTAAATCTTTGACTATCAATAACAAAATCTGTAACGTAGATATTTCTGTAAAGGTTATCTTAGTTAAAAAGAAATAGATATTAAAATAAGCTTTCGTAGGAGTGGTTTCATATCCATAAATAAATAGTAGAGGGCAAAGATATGTTTTTTCTCCTGGGTATAATAAGAATGGTGTTTCATAAAGACAGATATATACTGTCATATGTAATACCACGAGTGTTCTCATTTTGTCAATAATTCACGACCGGAGCGAAGCGACGTCCTAAGAGATGAAAACTCGAGTTGTATTTGATAAGACAATTCAGTGAAATAGACTATTAATAATTTATAATGTATAGGAAGGGAGATTTTATCATTGTAATACTTACATTAGTTCTCAAATGGTAGATGACGCATTCGACAGTGTTTATTTACCGATTTTTTTTCTTCACTGCCTCCTGAATTGTGACATGGCCGACCGTGCCTTACCAAACGAACGACTATGGATTAGTAACAATAGAAATAGGGAACAATTAATTCATTTTAGATTTTATAATAAATACATGAGATGGAAACAAACTTTATTTTATATGAGGTTATTGCACGCATCTCACACAAATAATGATTATTTTCACCCCTTTTTTGAACTACATACATTATGAAGTGGATAAAACTTGAAATAAACGTTGCAACTGAATTAATTGAAAGTACAATTGCGGAACTGACAGTTATTAAAAGTGGTTGACTAGATTGTCACCTTGTTACCAATAACCAAGACAGGAGATTAAACAAATGAACGTCAGGTGCGATAAGATGTTTCGGTAATATCGCTCCAAACAGAGCACTGTGATTGGTTGAAATTGCCTAAGCTCGGCCATTGCATTGGCGATTTAATAGTGGGGCTGAATTGTCACCTGCAGCTTGGTTGAAACCGAGTATTTTTGCTTTCTCTATACGCACTATGTATAGAGAAGGTATTACACTCCATAAAACAATTTGATACCGAGATTTCACCGGAAATATATGTTTTAGGGTCCACTGTATCCAAAAAAGTATTTTCAGAAAAGGGTCCATGTGTGTGGTGTGTCCGTGTGTCCGTGAACACTATAACTCAAAAACGAAAAGTCGGGGAAAAAACCAAACTTGGTATTTAAGTTTAGTATCTTCCAGGGATGCGACACGAAGATTGAGAAAAATCCCCCCACCCCCAACTACCCTTTACATGGAACTTTTTTCGAAAATTTTGATTTTCACAAAAATAGCTCTAACGAATTTTATTAAAACTTCGTATATTAAAGCTATTTATCTGAAAAATAAAATGTATATCTTGAATTTTCTGGGAATAGCCTCTGAAGAGTAGTTTATTCTGGATGAATTTCACTGAATTTTGAATAACTGCTAAACCGTAAGAGATGGACAAAAACTTACCACACAAAAAATGTAGAGCACGTTAAAACACACAATTTATGTTATATACATTTTTTTCGTGGAGCGCGTCGTTTTTGAGACATTCCTTGTTTTTGGTTTCTGCTATGAAAAACGTATACATTTTTCATAAAGGAACTTGTCAACTCCTATCCATATAAACAAAGGAACTCAATTGACATAGCAACCTGCTTTTGACTATCACTTTAACCTATGGTAGTCCCTTATTTCGTTTCTACTTACAAGGAAGCGAGTAGTAGGACTATTTCAGCTAATTTTTTTCTGATTAGCATGAAGTAAATAGAAGTATAAACCTTTTAAGAATAATTTTACTGCAGGGATATAGAGAAAGTCATGTGAATGGTAAACATCAGATTCTTATTTACTAATTTTTTTTCTTCACTGCCTCCTGAATTGTGACATGGCCGACCGTGCCTTACCAAACGTATGCCTATGGATAGTAACAATAGACATAGGGAACAATTAATTCATTTTAGATTTTAATAACCAGTACATGAAGTGGAAACAAACGTTATTTTATTGCACTCATCTCACACAAATAATGATTATTTTCACCCCTTTTTTGAACTACATACATTATGAAGTGGATAAAACTTGAAATAAACGTTGCAACTGAATTAATTGAAAGTACAATTGCGGAACTGACAGTTATTAAAAGTGGTTGACTAGATTGTCACCTTGTTACCAATAACCAAGACAGGAGATTCAACAAATGAACGTCTGGTGCGATAAGATGTTTCGGTAATATCGCTCCAAACAGAGCACTGTGATTGGTTGAAATTGCCTAAGCTCGGCCATTGCATTGGCGATTTAATAGTGGGGCTGAATTGTCACCTGCAGCTTCGTTCAAACCGAGTACTTTTTATGGACACTCCTCAACTATTGTAGTTCTGAGCATCCTATTCTATTTTGGGTGAGAAAGACTCAGAGGCCTCTTTATGAGGAATAAGGTTCTTTTACGTGCCGTAAATCTATGACTTGGGACCAGCGACTGTACTTTCCTTCCAAAGGAAGCCATGCTAAGGATTTTACGCCAGAAAAAACATCCATCACCCTCCGCCGGGTTTGAACACGCGATCTCGTGAACTAGAGGCTAGCTTGTTACCCCCAGACCCTCGAGAAGGACGCAACTCGCCCTGTTTACCCCTATAAGTGTAAGAGGTTTCAAACACAACTCTATAAGGACCAAAGTTTATGAACAGCCTATACTAAATAATGCTATTCACTCTCTAAACACCGGATATAATTGAAAATTAGAAATGAACAGTGATTATAGCGTTTAGCTGCTAAGATGTTTATGTGTATCACAGATTGATCCGCTTTAATAACACAATCTCAGTGTTTCGTTATTCTAGCACCAAAATGAACTTCACACTCGTAATTGTACCTTTATAATACACCAGATGTTCCTCCCTTTCGGTAAAATTAAAAACTAAATTATCAAAAGCATTAAAATGTATAAAATAAATTGTCCGCCCATCATATTCTAATTAAAACAATAATAGCGCTATTAAAAGTATACACATAAATCAGTAATTAAATAATACATTATTAATATTAAAAATCTGATATGTTCAATTCACATGACTTTCTCTATATCTCTGTAAATTATTATTGTTAATAAGCTTATCTTTCATTTATTTCATGCTAATCGAGAAAAATTAGCAGAAATAATCTTATTTCTTGCTTTATTGTAAGTAGAAGCGAAATAAGGGAGTACCATAGGTTAAAGTGAAAGTCAAAAGCTGGTTGCTATGTGACTGATGTTCCTTTGTTTGTATTGACAGGAGTTGACTTTTTCTGAGAAAAGTATAAGTTTTTCAAAGCTGAAACCAAGAAAAAGGAATATCTCAAAAACGATCAACTCCACGCAAAATATGTGTATAATATAAATTGTGTGTTTTAACGTGCTGTACATTTTTTATGGGTTAAGTTTTTGTCCATCTCTTACGGTTTAGTAGGTATGAAAAATTCATCCAGAATAAAGTAGTCTTCAGGGGCTATTCCCAGAAAATTCAGAATATACATTTTATTTGTCAGGTAAATAACTATAATATACGATATTTTAATCAAAATCGTTAGAGCCATTTTTTAGAAAATCAAAAATTTCGAAACAAGTTCCATGTAAAGGGTAGTTTGGGGTGGGGAATTTTCCTCAAAATCTTCATGTAGCATCCCTGGAAGGTACTAAACTTAAATACCAAGTTTGGTATTTTACCGACTTTTCGTTTTTGAGTTATCGTGTTCACAGACACACGGACACACGGACCTTTTTTTGAAAATCCTTTTTTTGGATACAGAGGACCCTAAAACACATATTTCCGGTGAAATCTCGGTATCGAATTTTTTGTTGGAGTGCAATACATTCTCTATACACTATATACATAGTGAATATAAGGAAAGTAAAAAATCTGATGTGTTACAAACACATGACTTTCTCTAGCTGTTCTACAAACTTCATACATAAGATTTTTCTTTTTCTGCATTTTGCTAATCGAGGTATCATTAGCACAATGGTATTATTATTTAGTTCCGTATAAGTGGAAAGAAAATAAGAGAATACACTAGTGTAAACTAATAGTCAAATGTTTTAAAAGCTGTCGTTATGCGATTGTCATTACAAATCGCTTCTTTTCTTGGCCAGGAGTAGAACAAAAGAAAAACAGACACTTCCTGTGTGAGGAAAGTTTAAGTACTTCACAACTGAAACTAATAACAATGAATACCTCGAAAACGGTAAGCTCCACGAGAAAAATGTATATGACATAACTTATGTATTTTAACAAGACCTAAATTGTTTGTATAGTAAGCTTTTGTCTATCTCTTACGGTTTACTAGTTATGCAAAATGCATCCAGAATAAACAGGTATTCAGAAGCTATTCCCAGAAAATTCAAGATATACATTTTATTTGTTGGGTAAATATCTTTAATATATGATATTTTAATCAGAATCGTTAGAGCCATTTTTAAGAAAATCAAAATGTTCGAAAAAATTTTCATGTAAAGAGTAGTTTGGGGTGGGGGATTTTTCTCAAAATCTTCATGTCGCATCCCTGGAAGATACTGAACTTAAACACCAAGTTTGGTTTTTTAGCTACTAATCGTTTTTGAGTTATCGTGTTCACAGGCACACGTACACACACACACACGGACCTTTTTCTGAAAATGCTTTTCTTTTTGATACAGGGGGTCCTAAAATATGTATTTGCGATGAAATCTCGGTATCGGATTTTTGAGTGGAATGCAGTACTTCTCTATGCCCTTACATTGCACATATAGGGCTAGAGAAAGTAAAATACGAGGGCCAAACAGAACGTAACAGACGAATTGGTGTTAACGAAACACATGAACACAAAAGTTTATTTAAAAAGCTACATTACCTTACTCTATTTCTCGGCATTGTTATCAAGGTAGTCACGTGGAAATGGTTTTTCAATACAGATGTTAAACTCTTCCACCGCTAAAGATCTGAGCCAAGATGTCACTGTCACTTCGAGGTCTTCATGGCTGGGAAATCTTAAATTCATTTACTTTCAACTCCTCCATAAAGATTGACAAACTTCCACTCCGGTTTCTGTCGTGCATACTGTTTGTTCCTTGATTTCTCGTAAATTATGTGTCATTTCTGCACTGAATATCCGTCCATTCATCCTCATCATCAAATATTTGCGTTGTTGGTCGTAAAATTCGATTGGCTGAACATCCATTCTGTCCATTCTGATTTTATACTTTTCTACCACCAACAAACTTACTCGTCTTTATGAAGGCACAAAATGTTCGACCAATTGAATTGTATAAGCAAATAGCGCAAGAGTATAGTGATAATGCAATGAACGAATCTTCAGTGAGGAAATGGCGCACAATTTACGAGTAATCAAGAAGGAACCATGATCGCGACAAAGGCCAGAGTGGAAGTTCATCAATCTTTATGAAGGAATTGAAAGCAAAAGTTGATGAAAGAATTTAGAATAACCGGTATTTCACTTTGGTCACCATTCATGCCTTTTTGGGTGGAAAAGATTTCGCAACCGGTGAAAACTTCCACATATTGGCTCAGATCTTTAGCGGTGGAAGAAAAACCGGTACCACGTGACCTTGATAGCAATGACGATTACGTTGAGAAATAGAGTAAGGTACTGCGACGTTGTAAATAATGTTTTGTGTTGATATCTTTTGTAATTATTTAGTTATTCCAAAATGATCGTGACTTTCTAGATTGCCCATATCATAATAATAATAATAATAATAATAATAATAATGATAATGATAATAATAATAATAATAATAATAATATATATATAATTATTGGAAAACTAAGCTCCAACAGAAAAAGTGATTGTCAAAGCCGGGATTTGAACCACGGATCTCCATCCAGTTGCTCTGACCACTGGGCTATCATGGATGACTCAGCTAGAGAAATGGGAAATTCATGTGAAGGGAACACCTCATACGTTTACTTTCTCTAGCCCGTATGTTCAATGTACATAGTGGATAGAGAAGGTATTATATTCCACCCAAAATTCGATGTCGAGAGATTTCACCGGGAATATATGCTTTGGAGTCTCCTGAGACAAAAAAGAAAAAACATTTTTAGAAAAAGGTCCGTGTGTGTGACTGGACAGCATAGCTCAAAAAGGAAAAGGCCCTTAAATACCAAACTTGTAATTTCAGTTTGGTATCTTCCAAGGGTGCGACACGAAGATTTTCAAAAAAATCCATCACCGCAAACTACCCTTTAAATGGAAAAATTTTCGAAAAGGTTAAATTTCTAAAAAATGGCTTTAACGATTTTTATTAAAATCCCGTATATTAAAGATATTTATATCCCAAATAAAATTTATATCTTGAATTTTCTGGGAATAGCCTCTGAAGACCTCTTTATTCTGGATGAATTCTGCCACATTTTAAGTAACTACTAAATCGTAAGTGATAGAAAAAAATCTGATGTGTACCATTCACATGACTTTCTCTACATCTCTGCAACAAATTATTCTTAAAAAGCTTATACTTCTATTTACTTCATGCTAATCAGAAACATGTAGCAGAAATAGTCTTATTACTTACTTACTTCCTTGTAAGTAGGAGCGAAATAAGGAAGTACCATAGGTTAAAGGGATAGTCAAAAGTTGATTTCTCTGCCACTGAAGTTCCTTTGTTTGTATGGATAGCAGTTGACAAATTCCTGTATGAGAAAAGTATAAGTTTTTCATAGCAGAAACCAAAAATAAGGAATGTCTCAAAAACGACGAACTCCACGAAAAAAATATATATAACATAAATTGTGTATTTTAATGTGCTCTACATTTTTTGTGCAGTAAGTTTTTGTCCATCTCTTACGGTTTAGCAGTTATTCAAAATTCAGTAAAATTCATCCAGAATAAACTACTCTTCAGAGGCTATTTCCAGAAAATTCAAGATACAGATGTTATTGGTCACGAAAATATCTTTAATATACGAACTATTAATCAAAATCGTTAGAGACATTTTTGAGAAAATCAAAGTTTTCGAAAAAAGTTCCATGTAAAGGGTAGTTTAGGGTGGGGAGATTTTTCTCAAAATCTTCGTGTCGCATCCCTGTAAGATACTACATTTAGATTCCAAGTTTGGTATTCTACCGACTTTTCGGTTTTGAGTTATCGTGTTCACAGACACACTGACACACGGACCTTTATCCGAAAATACTTTTTTTGGATACAGGGGACCTTAAAACATATATTTCCGGTGAAATCTCGGTATCGAATTTTTGGTGGGGTGCAATACCTTCTCTATACACTATATACATAGTGCGTATAGGGAAAGTAAAACTTATTGCACAAAAAATGCAGATCTCGTCAAAACACGCAATTTATATTGTGGAGGTAACCGTTTCCGAGATATTCCTTGTTATTCGTTTCAATTGCCTAGTAGTTCTTTTGTTCTGTTTCTGGCAAGCAAAGAAATGATTTGTATTGACAATCGCATAACGTCAGCTTTTAAAACATTTGACTATCGCTTTAGCATATCGCATTTCTTTAATTTCGTTCTACTTATAAGGAACTAAGTAATAAGAACATCCTGCTAAGAAAGAAGATTAATGTTTTTAAGAAGTTTGTTTTTAGAGCAACTAGAGAAAGTCATGTGAGTGTAACACATAAGATTTTGTTGGTGTTGAAGACTTTACTTCCTATACAGAAAAGGAACATTCTTCTTCAGTCAATTTATGTCATTTTTAGTGACATTAATTGACAAAGGTGAACAAAGTGATGGATCACCCTGCAACAAAATGCAATTTACAACTGTAGCGGATCGTCACAGGCTTCTTTAATTAAACATCCCTTTCTGAGGATACGTTTCCAATTTGTTGCAGTCCAGCCGCCTTGCAAATGTTTTAATTCGACAATGAAGGATTCCCTCGTGACAAATATATGCGATGTCGATGCTTCTTTTGGGTCTTAAGATCTTTCCGGTCCTCTCTTTGATACAATCGTCATTTGTTGCTGAATACTTTGCTACAAGTCTTAAACTTTCGTTATATTTATTTAATTGTGTTGTAGTTTAAAATTCCGATTCATATACCTTTCTCTAGATATGCTACAACGAACTATTCTTACAAAAACATATTTTTACTTTCTCTATACGTACTATGTACATAGTGCACTCCACCAAAAAAATTCGATACCGAGATATAACCGGAAATATATGTTTTAGGGTCCCCTGTATCCAAAAAAAGTATTTTCATAAAAAGGTCCGTGTGTGTGTGTGTGTCTGTGAACACGATAACTCAAAAACGAAAAGTCGGTAAAATACCAAACTTGGAATCTAAGCTTACTATCTTCCAGGGATGCGACACGAAGATTTTGAGAAAAATCCTCCCAACCCTAATTACCCTTTACATAGAAGCTTTTTTGGAAAATGTTGATTTTCTAAAGAAATTGCTCTAACGATTTTGATTAAATTATCGTATATTAAAGATACTTACCTGACAAATAAATGTATATTTTGAATTTTCTGGTAATATCCTCTGAAGACTACTTTATTCTGGGTCACTTTACGGAATTTTGCATATCTGCCAAACCGTAAGTGATGGATAAAAACTTACCCAACAACAAATGTAGAGCACTTTAAAACACACAATTTATGTTATATACATTTTTTTCGTGGAGGTGATTGTTTTTTAGATATTCCTTGTTTTTGGTTTCAGCTATAAAAACTTATACTTTTCTCATACAGGACGTTGTGAACTCCTGTCCACACAAACAAAGGAATTTCAGTCACATAGCAACCAGCTTTTACTATCACTGTAACCTATGTTACTCTCTTATTTCGCTTCTACTTACAAGAAAGCAAGTAATAATTCTGTTTCTGCTATTTTTTTCTCGATTAGCAGGAAATAAATAGAAGCATAAGATTTTTAAAAATAATTTATTGTAGAGATATAGAGAAAGTCATGTGAATGTAACACATCAGATTTTTATTTTCTCTATACGTACTAAAGTGTATAGAAAAGGTATTATATTACACCCAAAAATTCGAAACCGATTAGGTCAAATAGTATTGGTTTCCTTATTTTGTTCACACAAGCCGTGTTTAGGACAGGAGTTGGTTAGGGAGAGTCTGACTGAAAAATTCAATGTCATAGCCGGGATTTGAACCACGGGTCTCTAGCCGGGTGCTCTATCACTGAGCTACCAGTGCAGCTTTGAATTTCTCAACTAACTCGCATATCTCCCGGTAGTCACCACTGGGGTATGTCATCTCAATACAATTTGAAATTACCGGATGTGGTCCGGCTAGGTAAATTTATACTTAAGGCAAGTCAGCTGAGGTCTGAGAAGGCTGCCAATAGAGAAGAGATGTTTTACATACATATATTATATGTCATACTTATGTCATTGTGTATATATTTCTTAAAAGTGTATTTATCTATTATAATAGCGTACATTTATTCTTCTGAATAAGCTGTACTCTGTGTTCTAAATTTACATTGCTGTACTTCGTGTTTACTCTTTTAATTCTCTGTTGTTTTAATATTGTTTTTACTTTCTCTAGCCCCGTATGTACAATGTACATAGGGATAGAGAAGTATTGTACTCCACCCAAAAATTCGCTGTCGAGATTTCACCGGAAATACATGTTTTAGAACCCCCTGAATAAAAAAAAAGCATTTCCAGAAAAAGGTCCGTGTGTGTCCGTGTGCTTGTGAACACGATAACTCAAAAACGAATAGTAGCTAAAATACGAAACTTGGTATTTAAGTTTAGTATCTTCCAGGGATGCTACACGAAGATTTTGAGAAACATCCCACCACCTCTAACTACCCTTTACATGGAAGTTTTTTCGAAAATTTTGATTTTCTTAAAAATGGCTCTAACGATTTTGATTCAAATGTCGTATATTAAAGATATTTACCTGACAAATAAAATGCTTATCTTGAATTTTCTGTGAATAGCTTCTAAAGACCTGTTTATTCTGGATGAATTATGATTAATTTGGCATAACTAATAAACTGAAAGAGATAGACAAAAACTTACTTTACAAAAAATGTAGGCCTTGTTAAAATACACAACTTACGTCATATACATTTTTTTCGTGGAGCTTACCGTTTTCGAAGTACTCATTGTTATTAGTTTCAGTTGTGAAGTACTTATACTTTTCTTAGATGGGAGTGTCCGCTTTTCTTTTGTTCTACTCCTGCCAAGAAAAGAAGCGATTTATAATGTCAATCGCAAAACGACAGCTTTTAAAACGTTTGACTATCGTTTTAGCCTAGTGTATTCCCTTATTTTCTTCCTACTTATGAGGACTAAGTAATAAGAACATTGTGCTGAATACCTCGATTATCAAGGTGCATAAAGAAGAATAATCTTATGTAAGAATTTTGTAGAACGGCTAGAGAAAGTCATGTGAGTGTAACACATCAAATTTTTTAGTGTGTATTACAAAAGCATGTACGGTCTGTGGACACGTGCGATTGTTGAAGTTCAATTTATGATATTGTTATGTCAATAAATACACTTATTCATTCATTTAATTTTCGCATTTTGAGTCAATTTCGCATTTTCAAAACATATTAAAATGTTATTTCGACGTTGTGAAAAATGAAAATACAAGAGTACAAAACTTTATGAACATTTCGCGCTATATCGTATTTGTGAAAAATCACCACCCCTAAATATAATTTAAGATATAAATACGAAATAATACAGTATGCTGCCTATATACGACATATCATTAAGATAATTAAAGTATTGTGGACTTTCTATACATTTTTTACGAGGGTCGTTTTTTTATCTCCAATAGGCGTTCATAGAAAAAAATTATTTTATTACTAAAGGCTGTGTACACTTATGGCTACTTTTCAACATAATCACCGAAAAGATTGAGACATTTATCAAGTTTTGCAATACCAGTTTCAAAAAATGCTGCCGCCAATGATTTCAAAAGTGCATTGACATTTTTTTGAAGATCTTCATTGGTTTGAAAGTGCTGCCCGCTAGCAACGTCTTCAGTTCAGGGAAAAGGTGAAAGTCACTGGGTGCCAGGTCAGGACTGTACAGCGGATGATCGAAAATATCCCATTGAAATTATTCAAGGAGCCGATGGGTTGTGCCAGCAGTGTGTGGACGAGCATTGTCATGGATCAACACAATTCCTGAAGTCAGCATTCCTCTTCGTTTGTTTTGAATGGCTCTCCGAAAACGTCGTAAACGTCAAAACAACGTCAATGCTCATTTGAAATCGTTTGCGTTAATATTTTTTGAAGCGGGTATTGCAAAGCTTATGCACAGGTACGATAAATATCTGAATCTTTTCGGTGATTGTGTTGAAAAGTAAACATAAGTGTACAAAACTTTTAGTAATAAAATAATTGTTTTTTTATTAACTGGTCGTTTATTTATAGACCATCGGAAGTTGAAAAAAAAATGGCCCTCGTATATCGAGACAATTGCTATTATTATGCAGTGACGTCAAGAATTACCGTCTCAACCGTTTGCACATCATTGGTTCAGCGCACATGTATAACAAAAGACATACTGCCTCACTGGCGCTATGTGCCAGTACTAAACAAGGTAACAAAATACAGTCGCTACAGAAACAAGGCACCATCACATTAAACATAATTTCTTTTGCAAGGGTGTACGTCATAAACAGACGTAATTACAGCGGGACATATGTAGCGTATTTTGTAAACGAGGGAAGATTGGACGTGACATTAAACTAGAGGGGGGGGGGGGAGCTGAACCTATAAACTTAACTACAAGTCGTGAAATTAGAGTGGCGGGTAACAAAGGGTGTAATGCACAGAGAGACGTAATAAGTATGGAATTGGATGGCGTAAGGGGCTGTTACCCCACCAATCAAAAGGTCTTTTGTGTTTGTCTCGACTTCATGTGGCCGAGTTTCATATTTTCAGTCTGTTGTGACGTCACCACATAAAGTTTTACTACCCTAGTGGGTGTATGTTTTCCTTTAAAACGACGAGAGACGTAAGTCCTTTCAGAGCACCGTGTGTGTTTATGGGCCTCAGTTTTCTGTCCACGGCATTGTCTCGTGTAGGTGTTGCTCTTACTCTAGAAGTAAAGCATTCAGTAGATATACATTTTGTAATCTGAAACAAATAATAATAACAACTTGTCCATGTAAACTCTTCAATCAGTAACTTATTTATGTAGCTTCTACAAAAAGAACTCGCATACAGCATTTACTGACTGTTCGGCGGTGTTTTAGCTAGTGGCTTGGGGTAGAGGTTTAGCAATTGGAAGGAGGTGTGTTTTCTTAGTCTGAAGCAAGCAAGGTGTAAAGGCGCGTGACAGAGTGGAAGAAGGAAGTATTGTTGCCGATAGTATTTGTTTGTCTTGACTTCAAGAGGCCCAGTTTCATATTTTATGTTGTGACTTCACCATATAAAGTTTTACTACCCTAGTGGGTGTATGTTCTTTTAAAACGATGAAAGACGTAACTCCTTTCAGAGCACCGTGTTGTTTATGGGCCTCAGCTTTTCTGTCCTCTGCATTACCTCGAGTAGGTGTTGCTGGTACTTTAGAAGTAAACCACACTCGTCGCCCTCCGTCCTAAACGACCAAATGTGAGATTTATGGCACTGGGGCGGGTTTTCTCCGGGTTCTCCGGTTTCCCCCACCATCGCATTCCACCGGTGCGCCATCTCCATTCATGTATCATCAATGTTATCGCCTGCGGTACCACAAGTAGTTAAAGAGGGTGTTAAACAATTCCCAAAAAAAAAAAAAAAAATTGATATGCTCCATTCACATAACTTTCTCTACATCTCTGCAAGAAATCACTATTAAAAAGCTTGGGCTTTTATTTACTCTCTGCTAATTGAGAAAACATTAGCAGAAACAGTCTTATTACTTGCTTCTTTGAGAGGCGAAATAAGGGACTACCATAGCTTAAAATGATAGTCAAAAGCTGGTTGCTATGTGAGTGAAGTTCCTTTATTTGCATGGACATGAGTTGACTAATTCCTGTATGAGAAAAGTATAAGTTTTTCAAAGCTGAATCTAAAAACAAGGTATATCTTAAAAACGATCAAAACCACGAAAAAAGGTGTATAACATAGATTGTGTGTTTTAATGTCATATTTTCTGTGTGGTAAGTTTTTATCCATCTCATACAGTTTAGCAGTTATGCAAAAATCCGTAGAATTCATCCTGAATAAAGTAGTCTATTTCCAGAAAATTCAAGATATACATTTTATTTGTCAGGTATATATCTTAAAAATACGAGCTTTTAATCAAAATCGTTAGGACTATTTTTAAGAAAATCAAAATTTTCGAAAAAAGTTCCATGTAAAGTGTGGCTGAGGATGGGGGGATTTTCTTGAATATCTTCGTGTCGCATTCTAGGAAGATACTAAGCTAAATACCAAGTTGGTATTCAATCGTTTTTGAGCTATGCTGTCCACAGACACACACACGGACCTTTTTCCAATTGTTTTTTTATTCGGGGGGACTCAAAACTGTATTTCCGGTGATATCTCGGTATCGAATTTTTGGGTGCAATACAATATATAAGTAATAAAAGTATAAATGTATGTTATATAGATAATGTGTTTTAATGTTCATCATATTTTGTGTTCTATGTTATCTAACTCTTACGGTTTATCAGTTATGTAAAATTTGTTATATTTCATACTGAATAAAGAGGTCTTCAAAGGCTACTGTTAGTAAATTAAAGATATAAATATTATTTGTCACGTAAATACCTTTAATATGTGATATTTTATTCAAAATCGTTAGAGTCGTTTTTGAGAAAATTCGAATTCTCGAAAACTGTTCCATGTAAAGCGTAGTTTGAATATCCTAGTGTCGCGTTCTTGGAAAATACCAAGTTTAGTACACACAATGATCTTTCTCTAATAATGTATTTTTTGGATCTAGGAGTGTCAATATATATTTTCCGGTGAAACCTCGACATATAATTACTTTCTCTATGCGTTCTATGTACATAGTGTATAGAGACTTTTTAGAAAAATGTCTGTGTCTGGGCAGCATAGCTCAAAAACGAAAAGACCATTAAATATTAAACATGGAATTTAAGGTTGGTACCTTCCAAGGATGCGACACGCAGATTTTCAGAAACAACCCCCACCCCAAATACACTTTATATGGAAAAAATTTTAAAAATGTAGATTTTCTAAAAAATGGCTCCTACGATTTTCATAGAATCTATGATATTTAGGAGCTTTTATGACAAATAAAATGTACATCTTCAATTGTATGGGAATAGCCTCTGAAGAGATGTTTATTCTAGATGAATTTTGCGGAATTTTACATAACTCGTAAACTTTAAAAGATAGGCAAAAAGTACTTATGAAAAAGTGTAGATCTCATTAAAACACACAATTTATGTTATATACATTTTTTCGTGTATTTCACCGATTTTAGATATTCCATGCTATTAGTTTCAGCTTTAGATTTTCTCATACTCCTGACCATACAAATAATGGTACTTGACTCACGTAGCAACAAGCTTTTAAAACATTTGACTATCGATTTAGCCTATGGTACTCCTTTATTTCTCTTCTATTTACAAGGAAAGCAATAATAACACCCTTTCTGCTAATTTTTTCCTGTATTAACAGGAAGTAAATAGAATCATAAGCTTTTTAACAATAAGCTATTATAGAGATGTAGAGAAAGTCATGTGAATGGAACACATCAGATTTTTTTAAATGCAATATAATATCTACCATCGCTATCTACTATGTGCGTGGTGCTAGGGCCGGCAGATAAGTCCAGGGCCTCTCAATGAAACAGCATTTATTTATTTGTTTCTTTTTTTTGCTTTGTTTCTCAACATAATCTCCCGAAAGGCTAATACATCTGTCATATCGGTGTTTCTAATTTAATTAAACCATCTCTGTAGTGCGATTTATCAAGGTCCTCAAAATAGCTGTTTACCGCATCAATGACCTCGTTGCTATGAAATCTTCGTCCTCCAAGAATTTTTTTGAGCGTTCGGAACAGGTGGTAGTCACTGGGTACTAGATCTGGCAAAAAGGATGGATGTTCAAGCAATTCCAATTTAAATCGCATATTTTCCTTTCCATTTTTCCTTTTTTTTTTTTTTTTTTGTTTGTTTGTTTGCCAAATGAGGTATTTTTCTTTTCACTTCATCACTCAAACGTTGCAGTAAGCTAACGTAGTATACACCAGTAATACTTTTACCCTTATCCAAGTAATGAATGAAAATAATTCCCGTGCATCCCAGAAAACACTCGCCATAACCTTGTTAGCTGACAAAATTGACTTTGCCTTTTTGAGTTGGTTCACATGGCGCAATCCACTGTTTTGACTGTGATTTACTTTCTGGAGTGCACTGATGTTTCCAAGTTTCATACATGGCAATAAGCCGTCTCAAAAATTCACTGGGATTTTTACGGTAGATATCCTCATTGTTAACAGAAACAGTTTTTCTTTGCAACTTTTGATCAGGTGTCAACAAACGCAGTACCCATCTTGCACTGACCTTGTGAAAGCCCAAAACATTACTTAAAATACACATTGCCATCACGTTCTTTTGATATGTTTACAGCCTCTGCTATCTCAAACTACTTTAATTTGCGGTCTTCCAGTATAAACGATGACGTTTTTCAATGATCTCTGGAGTAGTCACTTCTCTTGAGTGGGGCCCATCACTAGTGCTCGTACATCCTATTTTAAACTCTACAACCAATCTTTTAATCATTGTATTTCTATAGGCGTTAAGCCCTTCAAATGGAAGTATTTAATCACTACTTGTTTTTCCAAATCCTCCATTTTCATGAAAGCTCTAAAGTTGTCTTGTTTAAAACGCTGTCATTCGAAAACTAAACAAGCTTTTGACCTGTAACTAAGGATACAAGTTAGTCTAGAGTTAAACTATATGATGCTAACGTCTAACTGGCTTGGTAATGACATATCTGTGTGAGGTCCGAGATTCATCAGCCGACCATCGTGCGTGTAGAGGAACTAAAGGGAAATAAAGTGTCGTTTTATTTATGGGCATTGTTTAACTGCTGTGATTTTCAGCGTCCCAATCTATATTGGGTTTGAAATACCGCTTTATTTTTCTCAGAGGCCCCTTTATTTATTTTGAGGTTCTTTTGCTGTAAACCTACGACACGGGACCAATGCCTTTACTTCCCTTCCGAAGGAAATATCCTAAGGAATCATACGTCCTCCGCTGGGTTTGAACCCGCGACCTTGAATATATGAAGTTACTGTCGTAACCATTGCGATAGAGAAACTAAAAATATGATGTGTACCATTCATATTACTTTCTCTATATTCCTGCAACAAATAATGCTTTAAAAGCTTATACTTCTGTATACTTCGTGCTTATCAGAAAAAAAAAATAGCAGAAATAGTCTTATTACTTGCTTCCTTGTAAGTAAAAGCGAAATAAGGGAGTATCATCGGTTAAAGTGATAGTCAAAAGATGCTTGCTATGTCACTGAAGTTCCTTTGTTTGTATGGACAGGAGTTGACAAATTCCTATATGAGAAAAGTAAAAGTTTTTCAAAGCAGAAACCAAAAACAAGGAATGTCTCAAAAACGATGAACTCCACGAAAAAAATGTATATAACATAAATTGTGCGTTTTAGCGTGCTCTATATTTTTCGTGTAGTAAGTTTGTCCATCTGTTAGGGTTTAGCAGTTTTCAAAATTCCGTAAAATTCGTCCAGAATAAAGTACTCTTCAGAGGCTATTCCCAGAAAACTCCAAATATACATTTTATTTTTTAGGTAAACAGTTTTAATATACGATATTTTAATCAAAATCGTTAGAGCCATTTTTGAAAAAAATCAAAATTTTCGAAAAAAGTTCCATTTAAAGGGTAGTTGGGTGTGGGGGGATTTTTCTTAAAATCTTCGTATCGCATCCCTGGAAGACACTTAACTTAAATACCAAGTTTGGTATTTTACCGACTCTTTGTTTTTGAGTTATCGTGTTCAAGGACACACCTGAAAATGCTTTTGATGGATACATGGGACCCTAAAACATATATTTCCGGTAAAATCTCGGTATCGAATTTTTGGGTGGAATACAATACCTTATCTATACACTATAAACATAGTATGCTGTTTTAATTGAGAAGACCTCAAAACCTGTATTTTGTGTCTCAAGTAAACTATCAGTTGTAGGCCATATTGAGAAACTATAACTCGCGCAGGGCATGATGGGACAGCATTTGATCGGCCATGTGGACAGTCACTGTCTAATTAAACTGTTGCATTCAATTACCTGCGGAAATTGTTGTTAATTAAGGGCCTGGCTCTGGTTCCTGGTCAACTGAGTTATATCGCTGTGTTGCCAACTGATCGCATATTGCAATTCCCTTCTCTGCGGCGGCAATTAAACCTTTTCTCAATATTGCAACAGCTAGTTTTTGTCGTTCCTGCTAGGGTGTAATTTCATTACCAGCGATGTTTTGTGTTCACATGCCTTTCTCTACTCATTGTGCTCAGTTATTTTCTTCACTATGTAACTATTCTATCCCGCAACAAATTTTCATGTTTCCTTTACATGATTTTCTCTACACATTCAAGTTTCTTAGGACTACATTCACATGCCTTTCTCTACCCATTTGGTCAGATATTTTCTTCACCAGCAACTATTCCTTCTCGGAGCAAATTTTCATGTTACTTTCACATGACTTTCTCTACAAATTCAACTTTCTTAAGACTATATTCACATGCCTTTCTCTACCCATTGTGGTCAGATATTTTCTTCACTACGTAACTACTCCATCCCCCAAAAAATTTCAGATTACCTTTACATGAGTTTCTCTACACATTCAACATTCTTAGGACTATATTCACATGCTTTTCTCTACTCATTTTGGTCAGATATTTTCTTCTTCCATCCTGCAACAAATTTTCTTGATTTTCTCTACACATTCAACTTTTTAGAACTATATTCACATGACTTTCTCTGCCCTTGTGCTCAGTTATTTTCTTCCCTAACTAACTATTCCATCCCACAACAAATTTTCTTGGTTTTTGCTCTACACATTCAACAATCTATTCTTAGGGCTTCTATGTCACAAAATATGATAAAGCCTTCGATCTCATGACACATTTAAAGATGTTCAGTATATTACACTATATCAAAAAATTGAGCACATCTTTTATCCACGTTTGAAAAATATAAATATTTGGTACGGAGTGTTGTAACCAAGGTTCTCATTTTTTGTTTAAATGTAAATGTACATTGAGTTTTACTTGTGGACGCTCTTTAACTGCTGTGGTTCTAAGCGTCCCATTCTATACTGGGCGTGAAAGACCACTTAATTTTGCTCAGAGGCCTCTCCATCAGACTTGAGGTTCTTTTACGTGCTGTAAATCTACGACACGGGAGCAACGGCTTTACTTTCCTTTCCAAGGAAGCCATGCTAAGGAGTTTTACGCCTGAAAAAATCCATCGTCCTCCGCCGGATTTGAACCTGCGACCTTGGGTATATGAAGTTAGCATGGTAACCATTACACAACGGAGGGTGATGATCTTTCTGTTTAGAACGTGTGATTTGTCATTATATTGGATATTTATAAATAATGTTATTATAATATTATTGTATTAAATTCGTATGCAACTATTTCACATAGCCTAACATAAAACTGTACCACAGAAACCTGATGTGTTCCATTCACATGACTTTCTCTACATCTCTGCAACTAATTATTGTTAAAAAGCTTATACTTCTATTTACTTCATGCTAATCGAGAAACAATTAGCAGAAATAGATTTATTACTTGCTTCCTTCTAAGTAGAAGCGAAATAAGGGAGTACCTACCATAGGTTAAAGTGATAGTCAAAAGCTGGTTGCTATGTGACTGAAATTCCTTTGTTTGCACAGCAGTTGACAAATTCCTGTATGAGAAAAGTATATGTTTTTCAAAGCTGAAACCAAAAACAAGGAATATTATAAAAACGATCAACTCTAAGAAAAAAATGCATGTAACATAAATTGTATGTTTTAATGTGCTCTACATTTTCTATGTGGTAAGTCTTTGTCCATCTCTTACGGTTTAGCAGTTTCGCAAAATTCCGTAAAATTCATCCCGAATAAAGTAGCCTTCTAAGGCTATTCTCAGAAAATTCAGGATATATATTTTATTGTGATGTAAATATGTTTAATATACGATATTTTAAGCAAAATCGTTAGAGCCATTTTTGAGAAATCAACTGTTTTGAAAATTGTTCCATGTAAAGGATAGTTGGGGGAAGGGGGGGTTTTCTAGAAAATCTTTGTGTCCAATCCTTGGAAGATACCAAACTTAAATACCAAGTTTGGTGTTTAACGGTCTTTTCGTTTTTGAGCTTTGCTGTCCGCAGACACACACATACCCACACACACACAATCGGACCTTTTTCCAAAAATGCTCTTTTTAGGATTCAGGCGACCCAAAATATGTATTTCCCATAAAATCTCGGTATAGAATTTTTTGGGTGGAATACAATACCTTATCTATATACTATGTACATAGTACGTGTAGAGAAAGTAAAAAGACAATTTCTTAAAGAATGATACTAATGCATTTAGGGTATTAATAACAAAGGCGGCAGTCAAATAGTAATTCAATGATTGTAAAAAAAACAATTTTCTTCTTCTACATATTGACTTCTCAATATATTTAATTTATTCCTCACACCATTTAACAAAATATCCTTCATATACTTCACTTATGGTTCTTCTTTGTTTTAATATAATTGCATCTTTTGTGTGTGTTTTTATAATCCTTGTTTTTCGCTCTTTGGAAAATATCAAAATTAAGTTTTTGTTTTTGTATTATCCTACTGACTTCCTGACCTTTTTCTGATTCAGGGATCCTCATAACACAAATTTCCGATGAAATCTCGGAAGTAAATAGAAGTATAAGTTTTGTTGCAGAGACGTAGAGAAAGCAATGTGAATGTAACACATCAATTGTCCTAAATGCAGCTATGGTTGAATTATTAAAGCAATTCTGAAGATGAAGTATTATTTGAACTAAATATAATCCGTTCCGCCCAGCATCGAGGGTTCGAAAAAGAAAAACTAATTGAGGAAAAACTAATATAGTTCTGTTTCTTTGTTGTGCTCCTCCGAAGTTTATTTAAAATGGTTTTGAAGCACTTGATATGTAAGCAAATCATTCTGAACAAATATTTGGTAAAGTAAGCTAAATTTACAATTCATTTGTAAGCACTGTAAGAGTTTGAAAAGCCATTAATACTTACACTACAATTAGAAAATGACGTAACACTCAAGACATGTGCTACTTCAAGTTAAGAATCTGTTGCAAAATCATTAACAAAAGAGCGTAAAACAGCTTTGTCCTTTAAATTTAAATGCAGTTTTCATTTGTGCACATCGAGAATTCCTTTTTATTTTCTCTACATGTAATATGTGCATAGCATATAGAGGAAGTATTGTTTCCACCCAAAAATTCG
Organism: Hymenopus coronatus; assembly: GCA_030762935.1. Classification (NCBI taxonomy): domain Eukaryota; kingdom Metazoa; phylum Arthropoda; class Insecta; order Mantodea; family Hymenopodidae; genus Hymenopus; species Hymenopus coronatus. The sequence continues at coordinate 13,973,757 of CM060882.1, read as the reverse complement.
ATACCGAGATTTCATCGAAAATACATGTTTTGAGTCTTCCTATATCCAAAAAAAAAGTATTTTTAGGAAAACATCCGTGTGTCTGTTGCCCGTCAGCATATCTCTCTGTGTGTGCTTGTAGCCAGCATACCTCAAAAACGAAAAGACCATTAAGTTCCAAATTTGGTACTTAATCTTAGTATCTTCCAAGGATGCGACACGAAAATTTTCAAGAAAATCCGCCAACCCCAAACTACGCTTTACATGGAAATGTTTCCAAAGTTTTGTTTTTCTCAAAAATGGATCTAACCACTTTGATTAAAATAACCTATATTAAAGATATTCACATGTCAAATAATATGTATATCTTGAATTTTCTGGGAACAGCCTCTGAAGATTACTTTATTCTGGAAGAATTTTACGGAATTATGCATAACTGCTAAACCGTAAGAGATGGACAAAAGCTTACCACACAAAATATGTAGACCACATTAAAACACACAACTTATAATTTTCTCATACATGAATTTGTCAATTGCTGTCCATACAAACAAAAGAACTTCAGTCACATAGCAGCCAGCTTTTGACTATCACTTTAGCCTATGACACTCCCTTATCTCGCTTCTATTTACAAGGAAGCAAGTAATATGACTATTTCTGCTAATTGTTTCTTAATTATCATGAAGTAAAAAGAGGCATAAGCTTTTTAACAACTGTTGCTGAGATGTAGAGAAAGTCATGTGAATGGAATACATCAGATTTTTAATTTCTCCATACGCACTATGTACATAATGTATAGAGAAAGTATTGCATTCCACCAAAAAATTTGATACCGAGACTTCACCGGAAATATATGTTCTAGGGTCCCCAATATCCAAAAAAAGCATTTTCACAAAAAGGTCCGTGTGTGTGTGTGTGTGTGTGTGTGTGTGTGTGTGTTCGTGTGTCCGTGTGTCTGTGAACACGATAACTCAAAAACGAAAAGTCGGTAAAATACCAAACTTGGTATTTAAGTTTAGTATCTTCCAGGGATGCGTAACGAACATTTTGAGAAAAATTCCCCCACCCCAACTACCCTTTACATGGAACTTTTTTCGAAAAATGTTATTTTCTCAAAAATGGCTCTAACGATTTTGATTAAAATTTCGTATATTAAAGATATTTACATGACAAATAAAATGTATATCTTGAGTTTTCTGGGAATAGCCTCTGAAGTGTAGTTTATTCTGAATGAATTTTACTAAATTTTGAATAACTGCTAAACCGTAAGAGATGGACAAAGACTTACTACACAAAAAATGTAGAGCACATTAAAACACACAATTTATGTTATATACATTTTTTTCGTGGAGTTCGTCGTTTTTGTGACATTCCTTATTTTTGGTTTCTGCTATGAAAAACGTATACTTTTCTCAGACAGGAACTTGTCAACTCCTATCCATATAGACAAAGGAACTTCATTGACATAGCAACCAGCTTTTGACTATCACTTTAACCTACAGTTGTCCCTTATTTCGCTCCTACTTACAAGCAAGCGAGTAATTAGACTATTTCTGCTATTTTTTTTTCTGATTAGCAGAAAGTAAATAAAAGTATAAGCTTTTTAAGAATAATTTGCTGCAGGGATATGGAGAAAGTCATGTGAATGGAATACATCAGATTTTTACTTTCTCTACACGTACTATGTCCATAGAGAAGGTATTGTAATGCACCCGAAATTCTATACCGAGATTTCACCGGGAATACATGTTTTAGGACCCCCTGAGTCCCAAAATAGCATTTTCAGAAACAGGTCCGCGCGTGTGTGTGTGTGTGTGTGTGAGAGAGTGTGTGTCTGTCTGTGTATGTCTTTGGACAGCATAGCTCTTAAACGAAAAGTCGGTTAAATACCAAACTTGGTATTTTAGTTTGGTGCCTTCCAAAGAGGCGACACCAAGATTTTCAAGAAAATACCCCCACCCCTAACTACCCTTTATATGGAAAATTTTTCGAAAGTTTTGTTTTTCTTAAAAATGGCTGTAACGATTTTGATTAAAATACCACATATTAAAGTAATTTCTATCACAAATAAAATGTGTATCTTGAATTTTCTGCGAATAGCTTCTAAAAATCTGTTTATTCTGGATGAATTTTGTTTAATTTGGCATAACAAGTAAACCTGAAGAGATAAACAAAACCTTACTATACAAAAAGTGTAGGTCTTGTTAAAATATACAACTTATGTCATATAGGTACATTTTTTTTTTTTTTCGTGGAACTTACCGTTTTCGCGGTGTTCCTGGTTATCAGTTTCAGTCGTGAAGTACTAACACTTTTCTCAGACGGGAGTGTCCGTTTTTCGTTTGTTATATTCCTGGCCAAGCAAAGAAGCGACTTGTAATGACAATCGAATAACGACAGCTTTTAAAATATTTGACTATCACTTTAGCCTTGTGCATTCCCTTAGTTCCAGTCTACTTATAAGGAACTAAGTAACAAAATTCTGCTAATGTTTATCTCGATTAGCGTGGTGTTGAAAGAAGAATTATCTTTTGTAAGAGGTTTGTAGAGTAGTTAGAGAAAGTCATGTGAATGGAACACATCAGTTTTTTTTAATGTGTGCTCAATGCAGCCATGGTTGAGTTATAAAAACACTCCAGAGTATCAACGTTATTCAAAGTAAATATATTCGCATCCGCGCAGCATCCAGAGCTGCTAAAACGCAAAGCTAAATTGTGGGAAAATTAATATAGTTTTTCTGTTTCTTTATTTTGTTCATCCGATGCTTAATTAAAATGGTTTTGATGGTTTTACAACACGCAGAGTAAATGTATAGGCATATGTGTAACAAAAGCCGGCGAGAGGAGTAAATTCTGAGCTGGGCCTGAAGCTCACGCGTGTTGTGTCGGACAACTTTGTTGCAACAGCTGCTGTTATTGTTTATCAATACACAACAGATACACTCCACTGTTTATACGCTTCAGCACAAAATAACTCACTCTCTCTCTCTCTTGCGCCATTCTAAAATACACTTACGTTCATTAGTGAAGCCTTCAGTACAGCACAAATTAAATAATGTCAACATAGGTACAACTGCCATATACAGACTAAACTGATAGTCAAATGTTTAAAAAAGTCTTGTATGTTCCATTCACAGGTCTTTCCGTACCTCACCGCAACAAAGTATTGTTAAAATGCTTATGTTTCTAATTACTTCATGCTAATCGAGAAAAAAATAACAGAAATAGTCTTATTACTTCCTTCCTTGTAAGTAGAAGCGAAATAAGGAACTACTATAGGTCAAAGTGAAGTCAGAGGCTGGTTACTATGTAACTGAAGTTCCTTTGTTTGTAGACATGAGTTGACAAATTCCTATATGAGAATAGTATGTTTTTTCAAAGCTGAAACCAAAAACAAGGAATATCTCAAAAACGAACAACTCATTGAAACAAATGTATATAACATAAATTGTGTGTTTTAATGTGTTCTACATTTTTTGTGTGGTAAGTTTCTGTCCATTTCTTACGGTTTAGCAGTTATGCAAAATTCCTCCAGAATAAAGTAGTCTTCAGAGGCTATTCCCAGAAAATTCAGGATATACATATTATTTGTTAGGTAAATATCTTTCATATACAATATTTTAATCGAAATCGTTAGAGCAATTTTTGAGAAAATCAAAAATTTCGAAAACAGTTCCATGTAAAGGGTAGTTGGGGGTGGGGCGATTTTCTTGAAAATCTTCGCGTCACATCCTTGGAAGATACCAAACTTAAATACCAAGATTGGTAGTTAACGGCCACAGTTATGCTGTCCACAGACACACAGCCATACACGCATACACACGCGGACCTTTTTCCAAAAATGCTTTTTTTTTTTAATTCAGGGGGACCCAAAATATGCATTTCCGGTGAAATCTCGGTATCGAATTTTTGGTGCAATACAATAACTTCTCTATACACTATGTACATAGTAGGTGTAGAGAAATTAAAATGGATTTTCCATGCAGATGACTAAGATGTATTTCCGTTGAAATCTCAGAATCGAATTTTTGAGTGGAGTGCAATAGCTTCTTTACTTCTGTAGTACGTGCTATATAGAGAAAGTAAAAAGAAGAATTTTATTGCGTGATAACCCTGGAAACAAACTAAAATTGCTTTATACATAAGCAATATCGATTATTTATAGATAAATTATAGATTATGAATAGCTTGTTACTTTCTCTACACGTACTATGTACATAGTGTATAGAAAACGTTTTGAATTGCACCCGAAAATTCGAAACCGAGGTTGTACCTGAAATATATGTTTTGAGATCCCTGGATCCAAAACACAAACATTTTTAGAAAAATGTCCGTATGTAAATCTGTCGTTTACACACACTTTCTCGTGGAGTTGACCATTTTTTAGATATTCTTTATTATTAAAATTATCTTGGTCCAGAGTTTCCGGTGTAGACCGCGTCTTAAGGCTAAAATCTGCCCAGATTAGGCAGATTTTAGCCTTAAGACGCGGTCTACACCGGAAACTCTGGACCAAGATAATTTTAATATTGGCCGTGGAAGTTTACGAAAACATATAATTCTTTATTATTAGTTTCAGCTTTAACTTACTTTTCACATAAGGAAACTTGTCAACTCCTGGCCACACAAAGAAACGGATTTCAATCCCATATCAACCACATTTGAAAACATTTGACTGCTGGTTTAGCCTAATTTATTCCCTTGTTTCCCTTCTATTTGTAAGGAACGAGTAATAAGACCGTTTCTGCTAATGTTTATCTCGTTTAGCATCAAGTAGATAAAAGAATACGTTTATTAACAATAATTTGTTACAGAGATGTAGAGAAAGCCATGTGAAGGCAACAACTCTAATTTTTAGACAGCCGTCAATATTTATAGATAAATTATTAATATTAGATTTTTACTTTCTCTACACGTACTATGTACATAGTATATAGAGAAGGTATTGCATTGCACCCACAAATTAAATACCGATATTTCACCAGAAATACACTTTTTTTTGGGACCCCCTGAACACAAAAAGAGCATTTTTTTAAAAATGTCCGTGTATGCGTGTCTGTGTGTGTGTGTGTGTGTGTGTGAGTACCTTTGGACAGCATAGTTCAAAAACGTAAAGACCGTTAAATATCAAACTTGGTATTTAAGTTTGGTATCTTCCTAGGAAGCGACACGAAGATTTTCAAGAAAGTCTGCACACACCAAACTACCCTTTAAATGGAAAAAAGCTCCAAAATTTTGATTTTCTCAAAAATAACTCTAACGATTTTGATTAAATTCTCTTATATTTACATGCCAATTAAAATGTATATATTGAACTATCTGTGAATAGTGTCTAAAGACCTGTTTATTCTAGATGATTTTAATTGAATTTTGCATAACTGGTAAACCGTAAGAGATAGAAAAAAAATTAACGGAACTACAAAAAAATGTAGATCACAATAAAACACACAATTTATGTAATATACATTTTTTCGTGGAGTTGATCCTTTTTGAGATATTCCTTGTTATTGGTTTCAGCTTTAAAGAAACTTACTTTTCTCATACAGGAACTTGTCGACTCCTGTCCGTACAAAAAAAAAGGAACATCAGTCACATAGCAACCAGCTTTTGGCTTTTACTTTAACCTATAGTACTCCCTTATTTCGCTTCTACTTACAAGAAAGCAAGTAATAAGACTATTTCTGCTAATTTTTTCTCCATTAGCATGAAGTAAATAGTAACATAAGCTTTTTAACAATAATTTGTTGCAGAGATGTAGAGAAAGTCACGTGATTGGGACACTTCAGATTTCGTTACCTGATGCGCAGCGCGGCTGTGATATTCGTTTGTTCAAGGTCAACGCTGTGCGATCACATGGCGATATTAATGGGTCGAATTAAAATATGACAATGTATATTAACACATATTGTGATGGCCAAGAGAAATTAATTATGGTACAAAATTGTATATTTATTGTAAATTCAAAACAAAGCCAATCTATTAAATTAACTGCTGCAAACACAACAAATAATTGCGATATTACTAGTTTGGAAACCAAAGTTGGCAACATTGGAACGGTATAAACACTTTATCTTTTTTTTTTTTTTTTTTTCAATGAATGAAATTGGTGAAAAGATGATCTAATGATCTTGGGGTCCATGGAGCTCTTAGTTACTCGACATTAGTTTTTTCAGGATAAAGGAAAACCCTGAAAAAAACCTTATCCGGGTAACTCACCCTAGGCGAGATTCGAACTCACGACCTGTTGAATGTGAGGCAGACACGCTACCACCACACTACGCAGGCGGGCTACTTCATCATATTAATGGGATGAAAGCACAACTTTTACCTGGTGATTAAAACTGGAGTGCTAAAAGTTATACTTTTAGTTCGAGCTGTCTAAAATATTTATTTATGATACAGGTGGTAAAAATGGTGTTTTATATTGTGAGTAGGAAGCTTGCCAAACGAGACCGTAGACCGAGTACAGCAATCCTAACAACAATATAAAACAACTTTAACACGTGTGTCATACATTACTTTTAGACAGTTCTCAATATTTCTAGACATATTATACTTATAAATAGATTGTTTTACCTATTTCCCGGAGATCATGCTTCAGCTGTTGCCTTGCTTAGCATCAGTGCTGACAACATGATGACTTATTCGTACAGAAAGAAAACATTCTATACAACGGAGACAGTGTAGCAGTTGTAATTCGGCCTCTCCACTGCTTGCATACTTTCGTTTGGTTCAGCAGATTCCATGTTCTTGACATTCAAATCATCCACCATTTTATGGACCAATACGAGCTTTAGAGTCATAGCCTACTTGAATGAGGCCGTGGACACATAAACCAAAGTTGGCTACATTGTAGTATTGTAATTTAATAATGACACCATTAACTTATGTACGTTGTCTGAGAAGTATAGAGGTTAAAAGAAAATACAATAACTACGATGGACCTTATATATAACAAGCTTAAAAACACCAATTTCAGGTAAATTAAAAAATTATAATAAAAATAAACTGATGCGTTCCATTCACATGACTTTCTCTACATCTCTGCAACAAATTGTAGTTAAAAGGCTTATGCTTCTATTTACTTCATGCTATTTGGCACAAATAGTCTTATTACTTGCTTCCTAGTAAGTAGAAGCGAAATGAGGGAGCTCCATAGGTTAAAATGACAGCCAAAAGCTAGTTTCTATGTAACTGAAGCTCCTTTGTTTGTATGGACAGGAGTTAAGAAATTCCAGTATGAGAGAAGTGTATGTTTAAAGCTAACACGAAAAACTACAAATATCTTAAAAATGATCAACTCCATGAAAAAAATGTTTATGACTTAAATTGTGTGTTTTATCGTGAGCTACATTTTCTGTACAGTGAGCTTCTCCCCATCTCCCCCATGTTTAGCAGTTATGCACAATTCCGTAATACTCATCTGGAATAAAGTAGTCTTCAGGGGCTATTCCCGGAAAATTCAAGATATTCATTTTACTTGTCAGGTAAATATCTTTAGTATGCGATATTTTAATCAAAATCGTTAGAGCCATTTTTAAGAAAATCAAAAATTTTCAAAAGTTTTTCCATGTGTAGGGTAGTTTGGGGTGAGCTTAAATACCAAGTTTCGGCTTTAACAGTCTTTTCGTTTTAGAGCTATGCTGCCCACACACATAACGTATACAGGCAGACTCACACGGACATTTTTCTAAAACTGCTTTTTTAGGATTCAGGGAGTCTCAAAACATGTATTTCCGGTGAAATCTCTCTATCGAATTTTTGGGTGTAATGCAATACCTTCTCTATACACTATGTACATAGTTCATATAGAGAAAGTAATAATATTAACAGATTTGTAAACCAGGAGTTGAAATATGGATTTGAACTATTAACAATATTAACATGAAGAAAGAAGATACAATTATTACAAATTAGGTTGTTCAATTTCGGTGTACAATAATTTTTAATTTCTCTACACGTACTATGTACATAGTGTATATAGAAGGTATTGTAATGCACCCAAAACTTCGATACCGAGATTTCAACGTTAATACTAGTTTTGAGACTCCCTGAATCCAAAAAAATAATTTTTAGAAAAATGTCCGTGTTTGTATGTGAGTGTGTGTGTGTGTGTGTGTGTGTGTGTGTGTGTGTGTGTGTGTGTGTGTGTGTGTGTGTGTGTGTTGTTCTGTGGGCAGCATAGCTCAAAAACGAAAAGACCGTTGAATACCAAACATGGTATTTAAATTTGATATCTTCCGAGAATGCGACACAAAGATTTTCAAGAAAATCCCCCCAACCCGAACTACCCTTTACATGGAACTTTTTTCGAAAATTTCGATTTTCTCATAAATGGCTCTAACGATTTTGATTAAAACATCGTATATTAAAGATATTTACCTGACAAATAAAATGTATATCTTGAGTTTTCTGGGAATAGCCTCTGAAGACTACTTTATTCTGGATGAATTTTACGAAATTTTGCATAACTGCTAAACGTAAGAGTTGGACAAAAACTTATCACACAAGAAATATAGAGCTCGTTATTTTGTCACTACTGACATCTGGTAGGAGATCTACTTTTATCAACTGTCTGAAAAATATTATAAAAACAAAAGAATTGAAACTTATAAAACAGACTGGATGTAGAGCTTTGGTTGCTCCAAATTCTTTTCTCTCCAAGGATTGTCGGTTTAGCCAGGAGTCGAATGATAATTAAGTGGTATTATTTTAAAATGGCAGAGTTTGAGTTTAAACGCCGAACTGTAAATATTTGCGGGGTTCACCATCCACATTTGTTGTAAATAAAAGTGCACGACACGGGAGCAGGTAGGCGTGGTAGACTAACTGCACATAGCTCGGGGGAAGGAAGCAGGTATAATGGGGCCGGGATCATACGCCCTTTGAGCTCCAGTATGGATGCCAAATGGCGTCTAAAACCTCCCGCATTTTGCGCGTGTTTAAACATCAAAGCAGCATCTGTGCATTTGGCAAACGTTCTATCTCACTCTCTCTCCCTGAAAAACCAAAAGTTCCCAGCGATATCATCCAACTTGTGTGGTTATGCGTTAATAGGAATTCCACATCCCTCACACGGCTTTCTCCACTCACTCTTCTACAAACTATTCTTATAAACGCCAGATCTTTTATCTGTTCCTTGTTAAGGTGATAGGTCTGTGATGTGACCAAAATTCTGATAAATATTTACTTTCTCTAATAAAGAAAAAATCTGATGTGTTCCATTCACATGACTTTCTCTATATCTGTGTAAATTATGATTATTAATAAGCTTATCTTTAATTTATTTCATGTTAATCGAGAAAAAGTAGCAGAAATAGTCTTAGTAGGAGCGAAAAAAGGGAGTACCATAGGTTAAAGTGAAAGCCAAAAGCTGGTTGCTATGTGACTGATGTTCCATTGTTTGTATGGACAGGAGTTGACAAATTTCTGATTGAGAAAAGCATAGGTTTTTCAAAGCTGAAACCAAGAAAAAGGAATATCTCAAAAACGATCAACTCCACGAAAAAAATGTATATAACATAAATTGTGTGGTTTAACGTGCTCTACATTTTTTTTGTTAAGTTTTTGCCCATCTCCTGCGGTTTAGTAGTTATGAAAATTTCATCCAGAATAAAGTAGTCTTCAGAGGCTATTCCCAGAAAATTCAAAATATACATCTTATTTGTCAGGTGAATAACTTTAATATTCGGTATTGTAATCAAAATCGTTACAGCCATTTTTTAGAAAATCAAAATTTTCGAAAAAAGTTCCATGTAAAGGGTAGTTTGGGGTGGGGGAATTTTTCTCAAAATCTTCGTGTCGCATCCCTGGAAGATACTAAACTTAAATACCAAGTTTGGTATTTTACCGACTTTTCGTTATTGAATTATCGTGTTCACAGACACACGGACACACTGACACACGGACACACGGACACTCGGACACACACACACAGGGCCCTTTTGCTGAAAATACTTTTTTTGGATACAGGGGACTCTAAAACATATATTTCCGGTGAAATCTCGGTATCGAATTTTTTGGTGGAGTGCAATACATTCTCTATTCATTATGTACATAGTGAGTATAGAGAAAGTAAAAATGGAATCTATGTGTATAAAAATCTGACGTGTTTCATTCACATGACTTTCTCTACACCTTTGCAACAAATTAATGTTATTTCTGCTAATTTTTTCCTCGATTAGCATGAAATATATAGACGCATAAAGTTTTTAACAATAATTTGTTGCAGGGATGTAGAGAAAGTCATGTGAATGGAACACATCAAATATTTAGAATAAGTTTCGTGTGTGTCTGTGGGCAGCATAGTTCAAATACCAAACTTGGTATTTATCTTTAGTATTTACCCAGCATGCGATATTAAGATTTTCAAGAAAATCCCCCACCACAAACTACCCTTTGCATGAATAAAATTTTTGAAAATCTTATTTTTCTAACTCATGGCTCTAATGGCTATGGTTAAAACACTGTAGATTAAAGATACACATATTAAATTATACAGGATTACTACAAAAGAAATAGACAGCTTCAACTGCCTGTAAAACTATTAGAGATAGCAACCTAATTATTTTGGAGGTATGTTGAGAAACTCTCAAAGTTTCGTTTGTTACTATTGGTAACGCTGTAGTGTTTTGTTTGTTGTTGCAGAAGCTGAAATGGCGGAAAATCCTGTGGAAAAGGCATATTGCGTGTTGGAATTTGCTAGAACGCAATCAGCAACTGTTGTCCAACGACATTTTAGAACACGTTACCACAAAAATGAAATGATGCGCCCCCTAAAACCAGCATCGTCTTCATCATGTCGCAACATGTCGATGCAAAAGTCGCGCCGTATTACCTTATCTTCTTCACTCAGAAACTGCAACATCTGTAATCTGTAAGGCATCATGTGCAGTCGCTTCCGCAAGATTTTCCATGGAATTTGTCATTGCATGCTTGCCCTAGATGTCGATTTCTGTGGGCTTCTTATGTAGGCAGAACGAACACGTTCAACGTTTTCTTCCGAAACTCTTGGTCTTCCCGAGCTCTTCCCTTTGCACAAACATCCCGTTGTCTCGAATTTTCTATACCAGTCGTAGATTGACTGACTAGTCGGTGGCGTTTTGTGGTAACGTGTTCTAAAATGTCGTTGGACAACAGTTGCTGATTGCGTTCTAGCAAATTCCAACATGCAATATGCCTTTTCCACAGGATTTTCCGCCATTTCAACTTCTGCAACAACAAACAAAACACTACATCGTTACCAATAGTAGCAAACGAAACTTTGAGTGTTTCTCAAACATACCTCCAAAATAATTAGGTTGCTATCTCTAATAGTTTTTGTTTTACAGGCAGTTGAAGTTGTCTATTTCTTTTGTAGTAACCCTGTATTTTGAATTTTCTGCGAATAGCCTATGAAGACCTCTTTATTAGCTTTGGAGAATTTTTCAATACGGTTAAACCGTAAGAGACAGAGAAAACCTTACTACACAGAAAATGCAGATCTCGTTATTTATGCCATATATGTTATTAGGTAGTGTTGACTGTTTCTGAGATATTCCTTGTTATTGGTTTCAATTTTAAACTATTTAAAACTGATCTGAAACTGGAAGTGATGTTTAATTTCATTTGCCTTGTTTTACTGCAGGCCATACAAAGCGAACCCTGATTTCAATTGTTTCACAAAGGGCCAGCTTTTAAAAGATTTGACTATCACTTTAGCCTAGTGTATTTCCTTATTTCTCTTCTACTTACAAGGAAGCAAGAAATAAGACTATTTCTGCTAATGTTTTTCTCGATTACCACGTTGTGCATAAAAGAATAATCTTTTGTAAGGAAGGTTTTTTTATGTAACAGCTAGAGAAACTTATGTGAATGTAATACATAAGGTTTTTTAAAATACATTTTGGTTTCAGAGAAGCCCAAGACGTTTCTTTTCGGTGGAATCTCGTTATCGCATTTTTGGGTTAAATGCGATGCCTGCTCTGCCATTTCTGTACTTGCTAGAAAAAGTATACAAAATCCAACGCTCTACATTCACATGACTTTTTCTACATCTCTGTAACAAATTATTGTTAAAAAGTTTTTACTTATATTACATGCAGAAACGGTCTTATTACCTAGTTTCTTATAAGCAGGAGGTAAATAAGGGAATATATAACGATAACCCGACAGTCAAATGTTTTAAAATGTCGTAGCTATGGGAGAAAGTTCTTTTCTTTCTATGAACAGGAGAAGAGTTAACGTATTTTAAAACTGAAACCAATAACAATAAATATCTCGAAAACGGCCAACTCCACGAAAAAAAATATGTATCATCATTAACTGTGTGTTTTATCGAGCTTTACATTTTTTCCGCAGTAAGTTTTTGTCTATCTTTTACGGTTTACCACTTACGGAAAATTCAATAAAAATCATCCAGAGTAAAGAGGCCTTTAGAGGCTATTACCAGAAAATTCAAAACCAAAATTTTATTTGTAATGTAAAATATCTTAAACATAAGAGATTTTAATCAAAATCGGTATGGCCATTTTTTAGAAAACTTTCGAAATGTTTTCCATCTAAAGGGAGTTGTGGGTTGGGGGCTTTTCTTGAAAATTTTCGTGTCCTATCCTTGGATGATACTGAACTTAAATATGAAGTTTGATATTTGATGGACTTTTTGCTTTTGAGCTATGCTGCCCACAGACACACACACTCACAAGCATACAAGAACGTTTTTCTAAAAATGTTTTTTTTTTTTTGTATTTAAGGGTCCCACAACATATATTTCCGGTGAAATATGGGAATCAAATTTTGTGTGCAATACAATACCTTCTCTATACACTATGCACACAGTGCGTGTAGAGAAAGTGACAAGATATTTTAAAACATACAGATTCTTTCAAATACACGTTTTTATGATGTTATAAGATATAAACCGCAAAATGTTTATAAGTGTTTTAAAGTCTTGGGAAGCCTTCTCTGTTAAAATACCAACATTTAGGAAAGTTATTACTGAGCACAAGCCCAGAAGTGACGTATTAGAGACTGGACCACCACTGCAGAGCGGGATCTGAAGAGCAAAGGTCTCGATAACAAGATTTCCAGGTCCAAGCGAAACCCTTTCCTACGCAAAAACATTAACAGGCTCTGACCTGGAAGAAGGAACACTCTTTGAGAGCGTCCCTGGTGATAGGTTATTAAACTCGGAAAGAGTCAAAGGCTGAAACACGCGTGCCAGTCGCACGGAGTCATCCTCACAGCCACAATCAGCGTTGCCAACTTCATAGAAATTTCTGCAGATCTACAGAAACATCTGACAAGTTTTCATCTTTTCGGTAATTGTTCTAAGAGATGAAAACACGAGTTGTATTTGATAAGACAATTCAGCGAAATAGACTATTAATATATAGGAAGGGAGATTTTATCAGGTTATCATTGTAATACTTACATTAGTTCTCAAATGGTAAATGACGCATTCCACAAAGTTATTTACCGAATGATTTTTACTTTTCTACACATGCTATGCACATAGTGTATAGAGAAGGTATGGCACTCCACCCAAAAATTCGATACCGAGAAAAAGATCCATGTGTGTGTGTGTGCGTGTCGGTAAAATACCAAACTTGGTATTTCAGATTGGTATCTTCCAAGAATGCGACACGAAGATTTTTCAAGAAAATTCCTCAAATCCACACACCCTTTACATGGAATGTTTTTCTAAGATTTTGATTAAAATATCATATTAAAGATATTTACCTGACAAATAATATGTATATCTTGAATTTTCTGGGAATAGTCTCTGAAGAATACTTTATTCTGGATGAATTTTGCATAAATACTAAACCGTAAGAGATGGACAGAAACTTACACACAAAAAATGTGTAGCACTTTAAAACACACAATTTATGTTATATACATTTTTTTTCGTGGATTTGAGGTTTTTATAGATATTCCTTGTTTTTGGCTTCAGCTTGGAAAGCTTATACTTTTCTCATACAGGAATTTGTCAACTCGTGTCCTTACAAACAAAGGAACTTCAGTGACATAGCAACCAGCTTTTGACTATCAATTTAATCTATGATACTCCCATATTTCGCTTCTACTTACAAGGAAGCAAGTAATAAGACCATTTCTGCTTATTTTTCCTCGGCTAGCATAAAGTAAATAGAAGCATAAGCCTTTAACAATAATTTGTTGCAGATATGTAGAGAAACTCATGAGAATGGAACACATCAGATGTTCTTCACTTCCTCCTGATGCACGAATATCGATAGCAACAACAGAAATACGGAACAAGTATTTTATTTCAGCTTTTAATAACTAATACATGAAATGGAAACAAACGTTATTTTATTTGAAGTTATTGCAATCAGCTCATACATAAGAAGTACAAATAATTATTTTCACTCCTTTTTAACTGAATTAATTGAAAGTACAATTGTGGAACTGATAGTTATTAAAAGTGAATTTTGGTTGACTGGATTGTCACCTTGTTACCAATAACCAAGACAGGATATTAAAGATGCTTCGACAATATCGCTCCAATCAGATGAAATTGGTTGAAATTGCATTAGCACTTTAATAGTGGAGTATCTAAAAATATTTAAAGAACTTGCAGATATTTTTCATGTACTCAGAAATATATATATAGCCCCCTTTAACATCTAAGGTCATATCGGGGGCTTCCCACTTGTCTGTAGGTTCAATTACGTTGGTTTAAATCATTTTGGTTTACTCAAAACCGCACACATTCACACTCACATGCAAACTTCCAGACATCGTGGGGAATAATTCTGGCTAGAGAAAAATTTCCCGCCCCAACAGGGAATCGAACCCGGGATTCCCGGGTGAGAAGTCAGCTCGCTGACCACTTGACTATACTTCACTCGGTATACTAAATGATTACCTAAACCTTAAAAGAAATTGTCCCTTTAGAATAAATGGAGGAGACACGCACTATACCCGTTAGTACGTTATTTTGTGAGGCCATTATTGTTTTTCTCATACACATGTGCAACAGTAGGGTACTTATTTATAATACAAGAGGTAAAAACCTCATGTGCTCCATTCAGATGACTTTCTCTACATTTCTGCAATAAATCATTGTTAAAAAGCTTATGCTTCCATTTATTTCATTCTAATGGAGGAAAAATTAGCAGAAATAGTCTCTTATTACTTCCTTCCTTGTAAGTAGAAGCGAAATAAGGGAGAAGCATATGTTAAAGTAACAGTCAAAAGCTGGTTGCTATGTGACTGATGTTCCTTGGTTTGTATGGACAGGAGTTGACAAATTCCTGTATGAGAAAACTATAAGTTTTTCAAAGCTGAAACTAAAAACAAGGAATATCTCAAAAGTGATCAACTCCACGAAAAATAAATTCTATAACACAAATGGTGTGTTTTAACATGCTCTACATTTTTGTGTGGTCCATTTTGTATCTCACGGTTTAGCAGTTATGCAAAATTCTGTAAAATTCATTCAGAATAAAGTAGCCCTCAGAGATTGTTCCCAAAATTCAAGATTTACATTTCATTCGCCAGGTGAATGTCTATAATATACCATAGTTTAATCAAAATCATTAAAGTCATTTTTGAAAAAATCAAAATTTTCGAAAAAAGTTCTATGTAAAGAGTAGTACGAGGTAGGGGATTTTCCTAAAAATTGTTGTGTCGCATCCTTGGAAGATACCAAACACAAACATTTGGTTTTTATCGATTTTGAGCTATGCTGCTCACAGACACACGCATACACACAGACAGACACACACAGAAATTTTTCTAAAATGCTTTTTATTTTGGTTTTTTATTTTGGATTTCGGGTGAAATCTAAATATCAAATTTTAGGGTGCAGTTGAATCCTTCTCTATACATAGTAGGTACGTGTAGAGAAATTCAAAACAATTTCAGAAAAAAAGGTCCGTATGTATGTCCGTGAGTCCCTGAATACGATAACTCAAAAACGAAAAGATGGTAAAATACCAAACTTAGTATTTAAAATTAGTATCTTCGAGGGATGCGACACGAAGATTTTAAGAAAAATCCTCCACTTCAAACTACTCTTTACATGGAACTTTTTTTCGAAAATTTGGATTTTTTCAAAAATTGTTCTAAAAATGTTGATTAAAATCTCTATTATTTAAGATATTTAGCTGACAAATGAAATGCAAATCTTGATTTTTCTGGGAATAGCCTCTAGAGACTAATTTATTCTGATTAAATTTTACGGGTTTTTTCATAAGTGCTAAACCGTAAGAGATGGACAAAAATGTGCAACACAAAAAATGTAGAGCACGTTAAAACACACAATTTATGTTATACACACTTTTTGTGGAGTTGATAGCTTTTGTAATATTCCTTGATTTTTGTTGCACTTTTCTCATACAGGACTACGGTCCATACAAGCAAAGGAACTTCAGTCACAAAGTAACCAACTTTTGATTATCACTTTAACCTATCGTACTCCCTTATTTCCTTCTACTTACAAGGAAGTAAGTAATAAGACTATTTCTGATACTTTTTTCTCGATTAGCACGAAGTAAATGGAAGCATAAGCTTTCTAACAATAATTTGCTGTACAGATGTAGAGAATGTCATGTGAATGGAACACATCATAATTTGTTACCTCTAATATGTCTTTGCAGTGAAATACTTCCTTCCTCTACTTACTATCGGTATGAAGTAGAGAAAGCAATAAAGGAAAGTTAGTTTAGAAATTCAGTATCTAATAAATGTTGAAGCATTCAGTTGTTGCTTCACATCGTCCGCTGAAATCTGCAGCACATTAGAAGTTTGGTTGAGCGGTTGGCTCAGCAAATAAAGAGACCACCGCTAGGGTCACCAGGGTGGAATGTAAATTTTACATTCCGAGAAAAGACAGCCTGCCAGAAACGAGTCAACACACGACCACTTTCAAAGGGACACTTTTTATTTGAGTCGCTTTTCGTAATATCTTCTCGAGAGTCAGACCAGCAGCTGGTATATTGTGTTTCTAATAAATTTGAGAAAGTACTCCACCGTTTTCACGAGATCAAGTCATCTTCAGCTTCCCCAGATGTGAGAGGGTATTTTAACTTTCTCTACACGTGTTTTAGGATCCGCTGAATCTTAAAAAAGCATTTTCAGAAAAAAGTCCGAGTATGTGTGTGTGTTCGTGTGTGTGTGTGTGTGTCTGTGTCTGTGGACAGCACAACTCAAAAACAAAAAGTATGTAAAATATCAAAAATGGTATTTAGGCCTCTTCCAAGGATGCTACCTGAAGAGTTTCAAGAAAACTTCAACATCTAAATACCCTTTATATGGAAAATTTTTAGAACATTTTGTTTTACCTAAAATTGGCTGTAAGTAATTTGATTAAAACATCGTATATTAAATACATTTACCTGACAAATAAAATGTATATCTTGAATTTTCTGGGAATAGCCTCTGAAGACTACTTTATTCTGGATGAATTTTGCGGAATTTTGTGCAACTACTAAACCATAAGAGCTGGACAAAAACTTATCCCACAAGAAATGTAGAGCATGTTAAAACACACAATTTACCTTATATACTTTTTTTTCGTAGAGTTGATTGTTTTTGAGATATTCCTTGTTTTTGATTTCAGCTTTAAGAAGTTTATATTTTTCTTACTCAGGACTTTTGTCAACTCCTGTCCATACAAACAAAGGAAGTTCATACACATAGCAACCAGCTTTTGACTATCACTTTAACCTTTTTTTGCTCCTACTTGTGTTGGTAGTGTTTAACGCCCGCTTTAACTACTAATGGCACCGCAGGCGGTGACACTGATGATACATGAATGATGATGGAGCAGCTGTGGAATGCGACGGCGGGGAAACCGGAGTACTCGGAGAAAACCCGCCCCAGCTCCGTTTTGTCCACAAATCTCAAATGCGGTCGCTTGGGATCGAACCCCGGTGAGAGTCAAGTGGTCTAACCATCGGCCCTTGCTCCTAGTTACAAGGAAACAAGTAATATGACTATTTCTGCTAATCTTTTCTCGATTAACATGAAGTAAATAGAAGCATAACCTGTTTAACAATAATTTGTTGCAGAGATGTAGAGAAAAGCATGTGAATGGAACACATCAACATTTTTAAAGTTGAAACAAAAAACAAGTAATATTTCAAAAGCGATCCGCTATACAAGAAAAACGTATATGACATAAATTGGGTGCTTTAACTTGCTCTACATTTTCTGTAAAAGAAGTTTTTTTCTATCTCTTACAGTTTACGAGTTATATAAAATTCCGTAAAATTCATCTAGAACAAAGTTGTAAGAGGCTATTCCCAGAAAATTTAAGATGTACACTTTACTTGTCAGGTAAATATCTTTAATATACATATTTTAACCAAAATTGTTAGAGCCATTTTCAGAAAATCAAAATTTTCGAAAAAAGTTCCCTAAAAGGGAGTTGGGTGTGGGGGGATTTTCTTGAAAATCTTCATGTCGCATCTATGGAAAATACCAAACTTAAATACCAAGTTTGGTATTCAACGGGCTTTTAGTTTTTGAGCTATGCTATCTAGAGACAGACTCGGACCTTATTCTAAAAGTGGTTTTTTTTTTCGATTCAGAGGGACCCAAAACAAGTATTTCCGGTGAAATCTCGGCATCGAATTTTTGGATCGAATGCAATATCTTCTCTATACACCATGTACATAGTACGTGTAGAGAAAGTAAAAATATTTTTTAGAAAAAGGTCCGTAAAATCCTTAGCATGGCTTCCTTCGCAAGGGAAGTACAGCCGTTTGTCCCGTGTCGTAGATTTACGGCACGAAAAGAATCTCAAGCCTGATAGAGAGGCCTTCGAGCAAAATTAAGCGGTCTTTCACGCTAAATATAGAATGGGACGCTGAAAACCACAGAAATTAAACAGCGTCCTTAAATAACACACTATTTCCATTTTTTTTTTTCTGCTTTGACTTGTGAAACAACTTGTGTTACTGTATGTTTAGAACATTAGGTTAATCAATGTTATATTACTAAAGACACATCTCTCTCACATACATACTTCCAGATTGTCCGGCTGGGAATCGAACCCGGGACCTCTAGAGTAGAAGTCAGCTGCATTACCACTAAACCACGAAGCTCTGTTGTTTTGGAGGTTAGAGGAGGTTTTGTCATTTCATTTTATTACTATTAATACCAACAATGTGTTACCTATTTTTATTATTTGTACTCTACTTCTGAGGGGACGTGTTTAATAGATTCACGTACTTAATGAATATTTTGTTCCAAGTCTGTTGATGAGATTCATGAATACTTGACAAGGATGTTAATGAATTTTAAATGAAGACGGAGCGTGCCTAGGAATAGTTTTGGATTTGCATCGAATGGAAACGCGTTCCTCAAGAATATTAGATACAGATTTATTATTCCAGCCGTCAAGTTAGTGAGTCGCTTTTGCGTGACACAGAAGAAGGTCAACATGAAACAAAATATTAACGATACAGGGTAGCAGGTGTATAAGTGCAAACAGTTGTATCAGCGGTTGAAAACCATGTGACCAATATTTTCGCTACTTTCTAAAGTTCTGTTCATGAAGAACATTTCACGATGTTTTTAGGATCATTATTATTCCCTATCTCAGACGAATAGTAATGTGTATCTCTCTACTTATTTATTTATTTATTCACTTATATAGGTTGAAGTGAAGGGCATAAGACCTTCTCTTCCACCCTACCAGTGTACAATTGCTATTTATTACAATTATTATTATATGTGCAAAGAATTTAATCAAATTTAAACTGAACAAACATGTACACACATTAAAATACCAGATATGTTGTTAGATTACATGTTCCATCCACTAGACTACAGAAAACTAAAGTTAGTTATTTGATAACCAGCATTATAGCCTATAATAAACTTTCTGACCACAGGAGAAATCTAAATGTACTACAGTAACAAAATCTGTGGTGTTCCATTCACATGACTTTCACTACATCTCTTAAATAAATTCTTTTTAAAAATCTTATGCTTCTATTTACTGCATGATAATCGTGAAAAAATTAGCAGAAATAGTCTGATTACTTGCTTCCTTGTAAGTAGAAGCGAGATAAGGGAATGATAGTCAAAAACTGGTTGCTATGTGACTGAAGTCACTTTGTTTGTATGGACACGAGTCCGCAAAGTCCTGTATGAGAAAAGTATTAGTTTTTCAAAGCTGAAACCAAGAAAAAGAAATATCTCAAAAACGACCAACTCCACGAAAAATGTATATAGCTTAAATTGTGTGTTTTAACGTGCTCTACAATTTTTGTGTGGTAAGTTTTTGTCCATCTCTTACGGTTTAGTAGTTATGCAAAATTCATCCAGAATAAAGTAGTCTTCAAAGGCTATTTCCAGAAAATTCAAAATATACACTTTTTTTTGTCAGGTAAATATCTTTAATATATGATATTTTAATCAAAATCGTTGGAGCCATATTTTAGAAAATCAAAATTTTCGAAAAAAGTTCCATGTAAAGGGTAGTTTGGGGTGGGGGGATTTTTCTCAAAGTCTTCGTGTCGCATCCCTGGAAGATACTAAACTTTAATACCAAGTTTGGTATTTTACCAACTTTTCGTTTTTGAGTTATCGTGTTCACAGACACACGGACACACACACGAAGCTTTTTCTGAAAATACTTTTTTTTTTGGATACAGGGGACCCTAAAACATATATTTCCGGTGAAATCTCGGTATCGAAATTTTTGGTGGAAATCAATACCCTCTCTATACACAATGTACATTGTACGTGTACAGAAAGTAAAAATGGTTGATGGACAATGTATTTTACAATGTGGATGAATTTCTTAATACTAGAATTGTTATATGACTGACTTTTACTGGTATATATTATTTTGACCATGTCCATTGTACTAATGTACCTAATGGCTGAACAAATAAATATTAAATACTAAAATATCAGACAATACATTAAATTCAACAAAGCAGTGATACTATGAATAACTACAATTCTATGCAACTTAATAAAAACAAACATAAAAAATCTGATGACACTCTCTATATCTCTACAATAAATTATTCATAAAAATCTTATTTCCTGCTTCCAGGCAAGTAGGAGAGAAATAAGGGAGTACCATAGGTTAAAGTGAAAGCCAAAAGCTGGTTGCTATGTTACTGATGTTCCTTTGTTTGTATGGACGGGAGTTGACAAATTCCTGTATGTGTAAAGTGTAAGTATTTTATAGCTGAAACCAATAACAAGGAATATCTTAAAAACGGTCAACTCCAGAAAAAATGCATATAAACATAAATTGTGTGTTTTAACGAGCTTTACATATTCGTGTGCAAATATTTTATTTATCTCTTACGGTTTACCAGTTATGCAAAATTCTGTAAGATTCATTCAGAATAAAATGGTCTTCAGAAGCTATTGCCAGAGAATTCAGGATAAAAGTTTATTTGTCATATAAATATCTTCAATATACGACATTTTAATCAAATTCATTAGCTTTTTTGAGAAAATAAAATTTTTGAAATTTTTTTCATGTGGCGGGATTTTCTTGAAAATCTTCGTGTAACATCCTTGGAAGATACTGAACCTAAATACCTAGTTTGGTATTTAACGGAATTTTCGTTTTTGGGCTATGCTGTCCATAGACACACACATTCACACACACACACATTAATATTATTACATTAACTGTAATACAAAATTCTGTAAAATTCACCCAAAATAAAGAGCCCTCAGGGGGCTATTCTCACCAAATTCAAAATATGCTGCTCATTTTTAACGTCAATATCTTGAATAGACGGGATGTTAATCAAAATCGGTAGAGCCATTTTGAGAAAAGCTACATTTTCAAAAAAAATGTCCATGTAAAGTTTTTGTTTCTGATGGGAATCCTTCAAAATCTTCTTGTCATTTCCTTAGAAGATATTAAACTTAAATACCAAGTTTAGTTTACAATGGAATTTTCATTTTTAAGCTATGTTGTTCACAGATACACTACGATATTTTTCTAAAAATGCTTTTTCGAGTGAAATCTTGGTATCGAATTTTGGGTGGAATGCAATACCTTCCCAATCCACCATGTACATTATGATTACGGCTAGAGAAAGTAAAAAAGAAGTCAATAGTTCTACATTTCAATCTTTGTCGTGTACGCAGTTAACGTGAATAAAGAAAGAAAAGTTTACATAAGCAGTAATAAACGAGAGAGCGTAGAGACACAAATATGAATGTAATAACATCAGACTGTTGAATCGTTTTCGTGATAATTTGCTACATTAATGTTTGATATCAAGATAAAAAGCCAGATGTTTATTTTAATTTCCTGTTTTACCATTGTTTGCTTCACTGAGATGTGCCCTTTGTTCCAACATAACAATCAAAATCTCAGCTTGAATGAAATTAAGCCCAACTCGTGCCAGAGAGTATTAAATCATTGCCAGATTTTTGGCTTACATTCGCGTATCAAACTCCTATGCTGATTTATGGCCACGAGAACAGTCAGTATTCAAAACGGATAAACATAATATCTGTCAAAATACGCGGAACAAAGGGAGAGAGGGAGGGAAAAAAATGAATTAACGTGGAAGCCTGTAGGGAGGTGCATTTGGCATTACGTGTCAGCAGAAATACCATGTTGATAACCTGCGGCAGATCCCTCTATGGGCCGGCATGTCAACCGTGATCTCCACAGCTTTAATCGTTAGTTTCTTCTCTTCTGAATAGCCAATAAGCTTCGTTTCCACTTCCTGTACCTTTCACCGAGATTGCGTTGCACACGAACATGCACACCGTGGTTTTAACAGAAACACGTGCAGTGTAATTCTGTGAATGAAAAAGCAAAGCGACGAAATGATGGTAGCTATGTAGATCACAGCCCACGGAGTGTTCTTGTGGCCTGTATACTCCTGTGGTTCATTCCTTTCTCCAGAGGGCAGTAGTTGCAATAGATCAAACACCTCGAGGTGTTCTTGTGGCCTGTAGTCTCCTGTGGTTCATTCCTTCCTCCAGAGGATAGTAGCTGCAATAGATCAGACTCCTCGAGGTGTTCTTGTGGCCTGTAGTCTCCTGTGGCTCATTCCTTCCTCCAGAGGATAGTAGCTGCAATAGATCAGACTCCTCGAGGTGTTCTTGTGGCCTGTAGTCTCCTGTGGCTCATTCCTTCCTCCAGAGGATAGTAGCTGCAATAGATCAGAGTCTTCGAGGTGTTCTTGTGGCCTGTAGTCTCCTGTGGTTCATTCCTTCCTCCAGAGGATAGTAGCTGTAATAGATCAGACTCCTCGAGGTGTTCTTGTGGCCTGTAGTCTCCTGTGGCTCATTCCTTCCTCCAGAGGATAGATAGTAGTTGCAATAGATGAGTCCTCGAGATGTTCTTGTGGCCTGTAGTCTCCTGTGGAGTACAACATACATACTGGTTCTACTCTGAAGACTCATTGTATGTAAATGTTTCCCTAAATCTACAATGTCCCTTCTATAATTCTGTTTTCAGGTTTATTTGGTATCTGAGTTTAGCTACGTCTTTAGTTAATAAAGATGTTCCATTCACCATTCCCTTACTGTGCTGTATATTGTCATCTCAAGATAATTTGAGATCACCTTGTGGTTTGCCGGGAAACATACGAGTCAGTTGAGAAATTCAATGCTATGCCGACATGTTGCCATGGTAGCTCAGTGGCAGAGCAACCAGCCAGAGATCGGGAGATCTGTGGTTCAAATCTCGTATATTACTAACTTTTACATACCAAATAAAATGTATATCTTGAATTTTCTGGGAATAGCCTCTGAAGAACTCTTTATTCTGGATGAATTTTGCCAAATTTTGCTTAACTGCTAAACGGTAAGAGATAGACAAAAGCTTACCACAGAAAATGTGGAGCACGTTAAAACACACAATTTATGTTACACTCATTTTTTTCGTGGAGTTGATCGTTTTTTAGTTATTCGTTGTTTTTGATTTCACCTTTGAAAAACTTATATTTTCTCATACAGGAATTTGTCAACTCCTGTCCATGCAAACAAAGGAACTTCCGTCTTATAGCAACTAGCCTTTGATTATCACTTTAACCTATGGTATTCCCTTATTTCACCTCTACTTAAAAGGAATCATGTAGTAAGACTATTTCTGACTTTTTTTTTTCTCGATTAGCATGAAGTAAATAGAAGCATAAGCTTTTTAATAATTTGTTGTGGAAATATAGAGAACACATCAGATTTTTTTTGGTTGCACTACAATATTCTTAATAACTTGGGAAAAAGGATATAGCTAAATAAGTTACATTCACGAGAGGTGTAACAAATTAAATGCTGTAACGCTTAGAACAATACGAACTGTCCAGTAATTGAATAAAGACTTGGAAATCCGCAGCAGACATGACGAGACACTAGGAACTCGATTTGCCACCTGGAGCGCTGCAGTAGCGAAAAGCGCGTACAAAAGTAAACTCAATCAATTCAGTCAACCGCAACTTTGTGCGTGTACATTTAATCTTTTGATCGTTCACGTGTTAGACAATTTACATGCAAATAGAGTTTATGCTGATCCTTTTCCGTGCGTCAGCTTGTTCATTCCGTCACTAGGAGTGCGTGCGTCGGTCCTCTGTCGATAAAACATCTCTCCCTTCCGGCCCGGATCTCACATAATGGTACAAGCTGCTCATGAAATTGGGTGCTCCAGTCGAGAATTTGTTTTAATTTATCTACACACACTCTTGCCAACATTCCGAAATTGAAACCCCTAAAACTTTCCCTCGTTCAGCAAAGCGAAGTTATTTTACGATGATATGAAATTTATAATCCAGTATATGTAGAAAAATCTCATGACCTCCATTCACATGACTTTCTCTACATCTCTGGAACAAATTATTGTTAAAGAGCTTATTCTGCTATTTACTTCATACTAATTGAGAAAAAAATTAGCAGATATTACTTATTACTTGCTTCCTTGTAAGTAGAAGGGAAATAAGGGAATACACTAGGCTAAAGTGCTAACCAAATGTTTTAAAAGCTGGATGCTGTGTGATTGAAATCCGTTTCTTTGCGTGGCCAGGAGTTGACAGGTTCCTGTATGAGAAAATTTTAGGTACTTCAAAACTGTAACCAATAACAAGGAATATCTTAAAAACGTTCAACTACACGAACAAATGTATATAGGGTGTTTCTAAATTAGACCGAAAAAACTTTGCAGTAGATGGATAGCCTTATGTGAATCATATTTTGTCAAGTAACCTATGGGTGCCACGCTTTGTTTCAGTGCAAGATGACTTTTAATAGGAAGGAATTGGATAAAACAAAGTGCAATCGTGTGAATCCAAGAGGCATTTGTTATTACTACTATCCCTAGGTTTGTTTACTTCCATAGCTCACTAGCATTCGGTATGGTTTACAGCATGTTTGTTTACTTCCCAGTGTGCCCCTTCTAACTGTACTGCTTCAGTTGTAATGCGTCTTTCATTGTGAACAGAAGAGTGATGTTTGGGAACGAACAGCAGACATGACATGAATTGGCGGAGATGCATTTGGTATACTGTGAAACATGTGGTCGTTTGGCGCAGAGCCTTTACCGGGAAAGATTTCCAAACCGCCAGTGTGCTCGCCAGAGACGAGCAAATGGGCAAGCACGGAGGCGTGTTGTGTCAACACCTGAACTCAAGGAACTCTGCAGTGGGCAGCGAACAATCCTTTGCTGAGTACTCGAGAGATCGCACGACACTTTCGCACTGGCCATGTCACGATATGGAGCATTTTGAAGGAAATGCTGTTGTATCCATATCATCTTGAGAAAGTCCATGCTCTTACACCAGGTGACTATCCACTCCGAGTGAGCCTCTGTAATTGGTATTTGAACAAATGCATACTCCAACAAGAGTTTGCCAGCCGTGTAATTTTTTTAAATGTATTTATTTTAGATCGCCTCAACTCCTAGGTCATATCGTGACCATACAATGGCTATAACAATTGGACTGCTTATATTACAATGGAATTATTTACACATTAAACACAGGTCTGGGAATTAAAATGCTTCTAAGAAAGAGTAGAACTGGCTTGAATTTTTGTGTAGTATACAACGTTGTGGATGTATCTTCTGTGATGCTGTAGAGCTGTCGTTCTGTAGTGTATCTTCTACATTCTGTGCAAATGTGGGGAGTTGTGTGTTGCAGATTTGCATTGCCTTTGGTGAAGATGTATGAATGGGTTAGTTTAGTATGTCCTATTCGTAGTCTTGTGAAAGTCACTTGTTCTTTCCTCTCTAGTGAGCGTACGGAGCAAGGATTGGTGACGTCATCTTTCCTTACCATACGTAGATTTTGACTACATGTCTGCTTCCATTTTGGTCTAAGTTGCTAAAGTGTTTTATGATGTCACTATAAGGTATTGAATGTCTCGTAGCTTCTGCTAGTCGAGTTGCTTCTTTGTCTGCTGCTTCATTCCCTTTAATGCCACAGTGAGACGGAATCCACGTAAAAATGATGTTCTTTTTGTCTGAGTGAAGAGTTTGAATGTCCTGGAGTAGTTCAAGATCAGTCGATCGGTTTCTAAGACTTTGGAGGGTGCTTAGTGAATCGGTAAATAGAAGAAAGTCACTGTGGCTGGATTGGCTAATGTATATTAAAGCTTGGCAAGCCGTGTATTGTTCACGGATAAAGCATGCTTCACACGTGAAAGGATATTCAATTCCCGCAATTCTCAGGTATGGTGCTTCGAAAACTCCCTTGCCACGATTGCGCAATCACATCAACAGCGACTTAGCGCCAATGTCTGGGAGGGGTTGTAGATGACTTTCTTGTGGGACCATACATTTTGCCAAATCGACTGAACACCGATAATTATTTAGTATTTCTCTAGCCCCGTATGTACAATGCACATAGGGATAGAGAAGTATTGCATTCCACCCAAAAATTCGATACCGAGATTTCACCGGAAATACATGTTTTAGGACCCCCTGAAACCAAAAAAAGCATTTCCAGAAAAAGGTCCATGTGTGTGTGTCCGTATGTCACACTCAAAAACGAAAAGTAGCTAAAATACCAAACTTGGTATTTAAGTTTAGTATATTCCAGGGATGCGACACGAAGATTTTGAGAAAAATTCGCCCCCCCCAAACTACCCTTTACATGGAACATTTTTCTAAAATTTTGATTTTCTTAAAAATGGCTCTAACGATTTTGATTAAAATATCGCATATTAAAGATATTTACCTGACAAATAAAATGTACATCTTGAATTTTCTGGGAATAGCTTCTAAAGACCTGTTTATTCTGGGTGAATTTTGCTTAATTTGGCATAACTAGTAAACCGTAAGAGATAGACAAAAACTTACTATACAAAAAATGTAGGCTTTGTTAAAATTCACAACCTACGTAATATACTTTTTTTCGTGGAGCATACCGTTTTTGAGGTATTCATTGTTATTAGTTTCAGTTGTGAAGTACCTATACTTTTCTCAGACGGGAGTGTCCGTTTTTCTTTTCTTGTACTCCTGGCCAAGAAAAGAAGCGATTTTTAATGACAATCGCATAACGACAGCTTTTAAACCATTTGACTATTGATTTAGCCTAGTGTATCCCTTATTTTCTTCCTACTTATAAGGCACTAAGTAATAAGAACATTGTGCTGAATACCTCGATTAACAAGGTGCAGAAAGAAGAATAATGTTATGTAAGAATTTTGTAGAACGGCTAGAGAAAGTCATGTGAGTGTAACACATCAGATTTATTCATCATGGTGGAGCACCAGCTCATTTTGGGAAGTACGTACGCAACCATCTGATAGCTACATTCGGCAATCGCTGGAGGTGAACCCACTGCCTGGCCACCATGTTCTCCTGATTTGACGTCAATGGACTTCTTTTTGTGGGGCCACACGATGGCAATGTTTTATGGTTGACACGAAGGAAATCCTTGTAGCGCGAATTGCCAGCGCAGCAGCTGAAATCAGAGAAACCCCTGGCATATTTGCAAGGGTAAGACAAGATATGGCACGGCGATGCACGTCTTGTCTGGTAGACAATGGAAGTGCGTCCCAGCACTTGTCGATCTGACAAGGCAACCAATTGGACTCATTTTTTCTTTATTTTTACAGAGATGTAGAGAAAATCATGAGAATAGATCACATCAGATTTTTTTTAAATTCATTATTGTTACTACTTATGCTTACATTCAATTGTAATATTTATTTGTAAAGTTATATTATGATTTCTGTACTAATAACTATTTCTGTTTATGTTAGAGGAGCCAACATGTTCAACCTCAAATGTTAATGTATTTAATCTTTTATTATCTGTGACCTGTATAGCATAAATGCTGGTCGGCCAACAATAAAATTAAAATAATAAAAAATTTAAAAAAAAATGTAGAACATATTAAAACATACAATTTATGTTATATACATTCTTTCGTGGAGTTGATCGTTTTTGAGATATTCCTTGTTATTTGTTTCAGCTTTAAAATACTTATACTTTTCTCATACATAAATTTGTCAATTCCTGTCCATACAAACAAAGGAACTTCAGTCACATAGCAACCAGCTTTTGCTATCACTTTAACCTATGTTAGCTCCATGGCACGACAGCTCACGGGGAGCCTTGGCCTACCGCCCGGCCGCTGCGTCCCCCATCTCGGTCCACTACAGACGTCATGGATGAGGTGCAGTATTGGAGGGTGAGACGTGGTCAGCGCCTCGAGCCCCTCCCGGCCGGTTAATGCGGACCTTGAGCCGCTACTTCTCCATCAAGTAGCTCCTCAATTGGCCCCCCAGGGACCTCACGAGGCTGAGTGCACCCCGGTCCAGGTCTCCCAGCGGGGGAAAAATCCCCACGCCGGTACTGGGGATCGAACCCAGGTCTCCCGCTTGGTAGGCAGCTGCGCTACCACCGCGCCAAGGAGACGACCACTTTAACCTATAGTACTCCCTTATTTTACTTCTACTTACAAGGAAACAAGTAATAAGAGTATTAATGCTAACATATTCTCGATTAGCATGAAGTAAATAGAAACATA
Organism: Hymenopus coronatus; assembly: GCA_030762935.1. NCBI lineage: Eukaryota > Metazoa > Arthropoda > Insecta > Mantodea > Hymenopodidae > Hymenopus > Hymenopus coronatus. The sequence goes on along the minus strand of CM060882.1, from coordinate 13,944,860 downwards.
AGCTTTTTAACAGCAATTTGTTGCAGAGATGTAGAGAAAGTCATGTGAATGGAACACATCAGATTTTTATGACAAACAATTTTCTGTTTTCGTGAGTTTAAAAATAAAACGACAAGTGATATTGTCACAGGATATCTTCATTAGCTAAATATTCTACATATACACAATGTTTGTATTAGTATTTTCGCAGCAGAGGGGCGTGGAACGAAATGAGAATCGAAGCTTTACTCTGCACGTAAGCAAGATATCCTCAGTTTGTTTTCCAGAAGAGCAAAGTTATGTTTTAATTAAAATCCATTCCTTATCATGTTCTAACAACATCGTCGATGTGAACGCTGATAGACGAATTGATTAAACTCCTCTCTACGGCTTTTAATGACCACGGAAAACGAGATACGAGAGGAGAAAAAACCCGGAGATGGAAGGAATTTTTCAGATATTAATTTTGAGCAATTTACTGCAGCGTTTATAAATGAGATGCTGATTATTTTTGTAAAAATACATTAATGTAAGAACGGCTTCAGTATAGTTCCCATTAAAATGCTTGAGAAACTCTAATGGGTACTTTACAGCACTAGAGCTTGTAATACTTTGCATCGTTTTACTTTCTCTACCACGTATTCAGTAGGTAGAGAAGGCATTGTTTTCCGCCAAAAATGATGATACAGAGATTTCATCGCAAATATATGATTTGAGCTCCTGAATCAAGCTATGTACCAAAATAGTTGGGACATTCATGTAAATGGAACGTATCAGATAAAAATACACAATCTTTTACTTGCTCTACACGTACTATGTAACATGGTGTACAGAGAAGGTATTACATTCCACCCAAAAAGTCGATACCGAGATCTCATCGGAAATAGACATTTTAGGGTCCCTTGTATCCAAAAAAAGATTTTTTAGGAAAAGGTTCGTATGTGTGTGCGTGTGTATGTGAGCACGATAACGCAGAAAGGAAAAGTGGATAATACACCAAACTAGGTATATAAGTTCAGTATCTTACAAGGATGCAACACGAATATTTTGAGGAAAACCTCCCCTCCCTAAACTACCCTTTATATTGAAAAATCTCGAAAATTTGGATTTTCTCAAAAATTGCTCTAGCATTTTTGATTGAAAATACCGTATGTTTAAAATACATTTATCAGAAGCAAAATGTATATCTTGGCTTTTATGGGAATAGCTTCTAAAGACCTCTTCATTCTGAATAATTTTTATTAAATTTTGCTTAACTAGCAAACCGTAAGAGATAGGCAAAAATTTACTTAACAAAAAACTTAGATCTCGATAAAACACACAATTTATGTCATATACATTTTTTCGTGGACTTGGCCGTTTTTCGAGATGTTCCTGGTTAATAATTTCAGTTTTAAAAAAACTTTAAACTTTTCTCATCGGAAACTTGTCAACGCTTGGCCACGCAAAGAAACGATTTCAATTCCATAGCAACCTCATTTTAAAACATACGACTGTCAGTTTAGCCTAGTGTATTGCCTTATTTCCGTTCTACTTATAAGGAACTAAGTAATAAAACCGTTTCTGCTGTTTTATCATGAATAGATATAGATAGAATAACTTATTACCAATAATTTGTTAGGGATGTAGAGAAAGTGATGTGAATGGAGCACATCATATTTTTTAAAACTCTGTTTTACTTAATTTATCTTTAACAAGCCTGTGTTATCGCAACGGAATTGTTCGATAAGGTACCTCGTTTACAGCAATTGGTGGACAGTAGCGTAGTTCTCATCCCCCGTTTCATACGACCTTCAATTAGTGCCAAGCAGATAGTTTTAGAGAGCTGTCCACTCCAACTGCAACACTACTGTGGACATACAGTACCATCTGTAGTCAGATGTCAAACTACAGCTAGCGTTCTAAGATCTCAACTCCTCTCACCATTCTTACCACTTAGCTCCGTGAGAGGCAGATGGGGTTAGAGGGCCATCCAGTCTACCTGCTCTACCACTGTAGTCAGACAGTGCCATCTGTAGTCAGATGTCAAAGTGCAGTTAGCATTCTAAGAACTCATCTCACACCATTCTTACCACTTAGCTCCGCAACAGGCAGATAGTATAGTGCAGTCTAGTCTAGCTGCAACATTATTGTAGTTAGTGTCATCTGTAGTCAGATAGCAAAGTGCAGCTAGCCTTCTCTCATCTTCTCACACCAATCTTACCACTTAGTTCCGCAAAAGGCAGATGGTGTTAAAGTACCGTCCAGTCTAGCTACAACATTACTGTAGTCAGATGTCAAAGTGCAGTTAGCATTCTAACTCTCATCTCACACCACTCTTACCACTTCGGTCCGCGATAGGCAGATGGAGCTAATTGTGCTGTCCAGTATATTGCTTGTACAGCACTACGATCCAAATACATCTGAACCGCTGCGGTGCTGTGTCACGGTGTTGACTTGTTTTTCTCTGCTCTGAAAGTGCAGTATTGAGCTGACGGTGATATCGTGTGGTTGAGTTATTACCAGTGTGCTTTATTATGTTGTCCTTTACTTAGTCACAAAGTGTATTATGGCTCAGCATTTGTTTTCTACCGCACAACGTGTATTTATTTAAGATTTGTATGTGTTAACACATTTTGTGAGCAAACTCTCAATAGTGTATACAAAGGCGAAATAGACCCACATTTAAATTTTTTCATAGACGAGGCTTGGTTCCACCTTCATAGATATATGTGTGTACACAAAATAATAGTTATTGGAGCTCTGAGAAACTTAATATTGTTTATGAAATACCCCTTCATGATGAAAAACATTGTGTAATTGAGCGGAGAAACAGTTATAGACCCAATTTTTTTCCAGTAAACATTTGACGTCCATACCTACATACCTGAATACAATTTTGCCCCTTTTCTTTAGAGAACTAACAGATAAGGAGCGTGATTTTGCCTTTTTCCAACAAGACTCTGCAACAGCTCATACAGCCAATCCTTCGTTGAGAACAATTAAAAGTGTGTGAATTATTAGTAGATGTTTATGGTCCCCCTAGGTACCCCGACCTAAACCTCTGCGATTTCTATCTCTGGGGTAACTTAAAACATAAAGTGTACAAGACAAACCCGCACACCTTGGAAGAATTAAAACAAAATATCCGTCAGGAAATTACCAGCATTTCTCAACGTGAACTATGGTGAGTGATGGATAGTTTCCTAAAGAGGTACAAAAATGTATGGACAACGGCGGTGGCCAGTTTCAACATCTGCTTTAATAACATTGGTAAGTAAGGACTTTAAAAGCAGTTTTAAAAATGATACAAGGTTTCATCCGCGCCTTTCTATGATAGCGTCAGACGGCAACGAACACAGAGGACGCAGAGGCGAGATTACAGGTTCTAGTTCAGTTTTAGACTAAGGCTCTTTCCTGAGCCTTTCCTATTGGTTACAGAGACAATATGACTACGCGTCAGGTGGAGGACAGGTTTCGAGGTTTAGTCGAGGTTAAATTAGGTGTATGTAAACAAACTGGATCGAAATAAGGGGTAAACATTGACTTTCTGAAAATCGGTTTTTCTTTCCAATGCGAAATTCAAAGTATTCCGTTCGTTCTGTCGCTTGTGCATGGGCAGCCATGTTGGTCAATCGACCAATGGCAGAGTCAAATCTAAAACTGAACTAGAATCTGCAATGTCGCGACGCGGACAGGCAGAACACCACGCAGCCGTTTCGGACGTTTTTTTTTTTTTTTCCCCTTTCCCAACATTGGAAGTGGTCAATCAAAATTCTCCAACAAAAACAATTTTCATCAAATCAAACACCAGCGGAGCAGAGGAAAAGAATGCTGCTTTTGAAAATGCAACCGTTCAAGGAGTCTATCTAGCGTTACCTCCTTAACATCATCACCCGAAACATCAAATTACTAAACATAAACCATCCTTCTCACTCCTGTGGTTAAACCCTTACCGGGTTGGTACATAGAAGCTACACCTAGGCTCACCAGAGTGTACAAGATCTCGGACTATATCATTCCTGTGGTTAAACCATTACCAGAGTAGGTACACAGAAGCTACACCTAGGCTCACACGAGTCTACCAGATCTCGGACTATATCATTCCTGTGGTTAAACCCTTACCAGAGTAGGTACACAGAAGCTACATCTAGGCTCACCACGAGTCTACCAGATCTAGGACTATATCATTCCTGTGGTTAAACCATTACCAGAGTAGGTACACAGAAGCTACATCTAGGCTCACCACGAGTCTACCAGATCTCGGACTATATCATTCCTGTGGTTAAACCCTTACCAGAGTAGGTACACAGAAGCTACATCTAGGCTCACCACGAGTCTACCAGATATTGGACTATATCATTCCTGTGGTTAAACTCCTACCGGGTAGGTACACAGAAACTAAACCTGGGTTCACCATGAGTCTACCAGATATTGGACTATATCATTTCTGCGGTTAAACTCCTACCGGGTAGGTACACAGAAACTAAACCTGGGTTCACCATGAGTCTACCAGATATTGGACTATATCATTCCTGTGGTTAAACCATTACCAGGGTAGGTACACAGAAGCTACATCTAGGCTCACACGAGTCTACCAGATATTGGACTATATCATTCCTGTGGTTAAACCATTACCAGAGTAGGCACACAGAAGCTACACCTAGGCTCACCACGAGTCTACCAGATCTAGGACGGACGGACGGACGGACGTTTTTGGATGATCCAGTATTTGTGGATAGATGGCATCACACTATCAATTATCGTAAATGTTCAGTTTTAGTATTGTTTTAGACTGAAGCAGGATCTTTGAGTTGTGGTATTAAATATCCAATCTGGTATTTACCTTGTCGACTGAGGGAAACCACAAAAACCCCCAGGCAAACTGGTCGGTCCATGGGATTTGAACCCAGGACTTATTGAATGAAGGTCACAGGGACTGAGTCGGTGACATTTTCTTGTTTATCCCATATTATTTAATCGCACTGAGGTGTTGTGTTATTAAAGCACACCGACATTATAACACCTGCTACACCTCAGATGAAGGAGTGAATAATGAACCAGGGCTGCAGTATACAAAAGGCGGGAGGTGCAGGTAATTTTGTCTGGATCACGCCGCTACCCCTTCCCTCCCCCGCCCTCAAAAAAAGGTTTCCTCTCGCACTGCAGGGGGTTAGAGAAACAGAACCAACTTCAAAAGCATGTTCACATCAAAGCTTTTTCTATCACATTATGGATCAGACGTTCCTTTTTTTTTTTTTTTTGTCTCTGAGAACCAAACACACGCTACAGGAACTCGAATTGGGATCACAGCTCTTCGGTTGCTTGCTCGAACAATCGACAAACGATTCTCACAATCGTATACCATTATCATGTAAAAGAACTTCAAAATTACTTCGTAGTGTTAAATTTCAAACAGGTTCGTTATTACGTTCTCTGCACGTTCTGGGTACATGGTGTATAGAGAAGAAGTTTTTGCACCCAAAATTTCGATACAGAGATTTCAACGGAAGTACATGCTTTGGGTCCCCTTTAAACAAAAAAATCATTTTTAGGTAAAGGTCCGTTTTTTGGGAAAATAGTTCAAGAACGAAAACACCGTTACATACCAAACATTGGATTTAAGCTTGGTATCTTTCAAGGATGCGACACGAATATTTTCAAGAACATTCACCTACACCCAACTACTCTTTACATGGGAAAAAAAGTTGATAAATTCTTGTGTGAGAAAAGCATAAGATTTTTAAAGGTGAAATCAAAAACAAGGAATAACTTAAAAACGATCAACTCTACGAGAAAAAAATATGTATAACATAAATTGTGTGTTTTAATGTGCTCTACATCTTTGGTGTGGTAAGGTTTTGTCTATCTATTACGGTTTAGAAGCTATGCGAAATTCCGTAAAATTCATCCAGAATAAAGTAGTTTTCAGAGCCTATTCCCAGAGAATTCAAAATATACATTTTATTTGTCAGGTAAATAACTTTAATATACGTCATTTTAATAAAAATCGTTAGAGCCATTTTTTAGAAAATCAAAATTTACGAACAAAGTTCCATGTAAAGGGTAGTTTGGGGTGGGGGGATTTTTCTCAAAATCTTCGTGTCGCATCCCTGGAAGATACTAAACTTAAATACCAAGTTTTGTATTTTACTGACTTTTCGTTTTTGAGTTATCATGTTCACAGACGCACGGACACACACACACGAACCTTTTTCTGAAAATACTTTTTTTTTTGGATATTGGGGACCCTAATACATATATTTCCGGTGAAATCTCGGTATCGAATTTTTTGGTGGAGTGCAATACCTTCTCTATACACTATGTACATAGTGAGTATAGAGAAAGTAAAAATTAAAAAGATACATTTTATTTGTGATATAAATATGTGTAATATATGGTACTTCAATCAACATCGACAGAACCATTTTAGAAAACCACAAAATGTTCGAAAATGTTTCTATGCAAATGGTAGTTTGTTTATGGGGGGATTTTCTTGAATATCTTTGTGTCGTATCCTTCAAAGATAATAAAGATAAACACCAAATTTGGTATTTAAGGTCTTTACGTTTTTGCATTATGCTGTCCATAGCACACACAGACACACACACTCACACACATTTTCTAAAAATGCTTTTTTCGAACTCAGGGGACCTCAAAAGAACATATTTTCGATAAAATCTCGACATCGAATTGTTGGGTGCAATACAATACCTGGTCTATTCACGATGTACGTTTAACAAACGCAGTGGAAAAAGTAAAATGAAATAGGTCTATCTAATTCTCGTTAATAATTGAAATCTTCATTACTCTACATTTCCTAATAAAATTTGAACAAGACCACCTGGGTATTGTGGTGGTAGAGTGTTTGTCTCACATTCAAAAGATCGTGAGTTCGAATCTCGTTACTCATCGTCCGATATGACCAACCAGGTTAAAAGACGTTAACCTACCAAAAAAAAAAAAAAAAAAAAAAGAAATTGAACATTGAATTTATTCTAAATGCATATTTTTAAATCTGGCTATCACTCAAGCCTACTGTATTCTTCTTATACCTACAACGAAATGTATAATGCAAGTTTGTGCTCGATTAAGAAAATGCTCATTCACATGACTTTCTCTACATCGCTGCAACAAATTATTATTAAAAAGCTTATACTTCTATTACTTCATGCTAATCAGAAAAAATTAGCAGAAATAGTCTTATTACTCTTTTCACTTTAAGTAGAAGCGAAACAAGGGACTACCATAGGTTCAAGTCAAAATCTGGTTGCTCTGTGACTGAAAATCCTTTGTTTGTTTTGACAGTAGTTTACGGATTTCCGCATAAAAGTAAAGGTATTTTAAAGCTGAAACCAATAACAAGAAATATCTAAAAAATGATCGGCTCCATGAAAAAAATGTATATAACATAAATTGTTTGTTTTAACGAGCTCTACATTTTCTATTAAGCAAACTTTTGTCTACCCCTTACGGTTTACTATTATGTAAAATTTCGTCAAATTCATCCAGATTGAAAATGCCTTTAGAGGCTATTCCCAAAAAATTCAAGATATACATTTTAGATACTTTGATCAAAATCGTTAGGGCTATTTTTGAAAAAAAATAAAAATTTGTGAAAAATAATCTTGAAAATCTTTCTTGAAAGATACTCTACTCAAAAATCAAGTTTGGTATTTAACCGCTTTTCGTTTTTGAGCTATGCAGCACACAGACACACATACACACGGTTATTTTTCTAAAAATGCTTCTTTTTGAAAACAGGTATTTCCGGTGAAATCTCAGTAACCAATTGTTGGGTGCAATACACTATCTACCTTCTCTATACACTATGTACATAGTACGTGTAGAGAAAGTAATAATCGCTTCTAATAATAGTTTTAAACATTTGGCAACTGCTTATTGCCAACTCTAAAGGCCCCTGCAGCAGCACATTGAAGTTATAATTTAATATTTCGCGTAGTCATTTTGAGAGAAATGTATGTCCAGGATGTAAGCCTGTAATCTTGCCATAATAAAAACGGATAGTTTCTGTTTAACCGTTTATTAACTCGTTCAGGCGCGGGCAGGCAATAAAAATGACAGGCATTCAGAGCACGTTGTATTGCCAACTTAACGCAAATTAATGTTTCACCAGCGCCAGGGTCACGGGATCCGGTTTAGCAACAATGGGTTAATGATTGCTGCAGACGGTCGCGAGACAGGCAGCTGTTTAGTGCGTGTTAAAACACTGCTTTCAAAACATCACATGATGTATAAGTTACATGGAGAATGAGTGAAGATATTGCGAGAGATGTAGCAGAATGTGAAAAGTAATCTCTGGTAGTGTAAGGAAAAAGAAAATTTCATGTATTATGCTCACATGACTCCTACATTTAGCTAGTGTGAAGTAAACTATTAATTACCAATGATTTATCTAATACGAGGGTTTATATTAACCGGATGGAAGAGATGTTATTACATTAATTTAAAGCAGTGACAGATCTTGGTATTTGGAACACATTTTGTATCTTACGTTTTTGTCTCTGATCATTTCTTACGAAGATATTTTAATATTTTTTGAAGACAAAAGACACACAAGCTGGTAACGCAGCAAGTTGTGTGCATTAGGTTAGAATATAGGCCAGTTGCACTCATCTCCCAAAACATTACACCACCCTGTGTCGTGTTTGCAAGCGACGATTTGTTTACGTCCCGAAGTCGGTTCAGAAATCTGACCAACCTCAACTTCATGTTGAAAAGCTGTTCGGAATATGCCCTTAATTCTCTTAAGTGATTAATTGTTTTGGAAACTCTGTGTGATCTTGCATAGTTCCTACCGAAACTAATATGAGAAATAAGTTACTCTACGAATCTTACAATCCATTTCTTTTTTCGAAATGGGCTGATTAAAGAACAAAATGCTTTAAGAGTTTTTGTTTGTAATGCTTCTTTGAAGCACATATTAGAAGGAATGTAACAAGTTGCCTTCTAACATATATATATGAGGAACTAATTAAAACACTGGAAAGACGGGGAGGGAAATTAAACTCTAATAGATTTCATCTCGCATTGGATTATAAGGAGACGAAAAACTGATAGTTTGGCAAAAAAGGGAACAAAAATAATAAAAAAAAAAATCTTAACATATCATTCGGAAAAACTAAAAATTAAATCCTTCAGAATTAAGAGAGCTGAACTAATGGGTAAGCATCCTCAGCAATAAAACTCTCTACCAGAACTACCTCGAAGTGAAACTGCTGAAACATTCCTAAAAATAACACAACATTATTGTCTAACACACCATCGGATGAAAACTCTTAACTCACCAAACTGCATGTTGTATCAAGAAGATGTCATTCAAAACTAGAAACTTCTTGGTACATGCTCCGCTCTTCAGCAGTTTTGGGTCAAGTCAAATTGGCAAACGTTTTAAGAAGCCAGGAGACTAAAATGAAAATGAAATGACTTTTTATTTATGGACGCTCTTTAACTGCTGTGGTTTTCAGCGTCCCATTATATACTGTGCGCGAAAGACCGTTTAATTTTGTTCAGAGGCCTCTCTATCAGGCTTGAGGTTATTTTACGTGCCGTAAATCAACGACACGGGACCTACGGCTTTAATTCCCTTCCGAAGGAAGCCGTGCTATGGACTTTTATTCCCGAAAAAGTTCATCGTTCTCCACCGGGTTTGAACCCGCGACCTTGGGTACATGAAGTTAGTATGGTAGCCATTACACCACGGAGGGCGACAGGGGACTAATGACAATTGTTCAACAGATTAAGTATTACATTAAATAAATAAATAAATATTGTCAGTCTTATAATAAAAATCTGATTTGTTACACTCACATGACTTTCTCTAGCCGTTCTACAAACTTCTTACATAAGATTATTCTTCTTTCTGCACCTTGTTAATCGAGGTATTCCGCACAATGTTCTTATTGCTTAGTTTCTTATAAGCAGGAAGAAAATAAGGGGATACACTAGACTAAATCGATAGTCAAATGTTTTAAAAACTGCCATTATGCGATTGTCGTTACAAATCGCTTCTTTTCTTTGCCAGGAGTAGAACAAAAGAAAAACGGACACTCCCGTCTGAGAAAAGTATAAGTATTTCACAACTGAGATTAATAACAATGAACACCTCGAAAACGGTAAGCTCCACGAGAAAAATGCTTATGATATAATTTGTGTATTTTCACAAGACCTAAATTTTATGTATAGTAAGTTTTTGTCTATCTCTTACGGTTTTACTAGTTATGTCAAATTAAGTAAAATTCATCCCGAATAAACAGGTCTTCAGAAGCTATTCCCAGAAAATTCAAGATATACATTTTATTTGCTAGGTAAATATCTTTAATATGCGAAATTTTAATCAAAATTGTTAGAGCCATTTTTAAGAAAATCAACATTTTCGAAAAAAGTACCATGTACAGGGTAGTTTGTGGATGGATTTTTCTCAAAATCTTCGTGTCGTGTTTGGGAATAAATTCTGAAGACTTATTTATTCTGGATGAGTTTTGCAGAATATTACATAACGGTTAAACCGAAACATAGACAAATACTTGTGTAGAGCACGTCACACATAATTTATGCCATATACGTTGTTATCCATTTCTGAGATATTCTTTGATATTGGTTTCAATTTTAAACTGGCTAAACTGTTCTCAAACGGAAAGTGACGCATCGCTTAGTTATGCCAAATTAAGCAAAATTGACCCAGAATAAAGTAGTCCTCAGAGGCTATTCCCAGAAAATTCAAGATATACATTTTATTTGTCAGGTAAATATCTTTAATATACGATATTTTAATGAAAATCGTTAGAGATATTTTTTAGAAAATTAAAATTTTGGAAAAAATATCCATTCAAAGGATAGTTTGGGCTGGGGGGATTTTTCTCAAAATCTTTGTATCGCATCCCTGGAAGATACTAAACTTAAAATACCAAGTTTGTTATTTTACCGACTTTTCGTTTTTGAGTTATTGTGTTCACAGACACACGGACCATTTTCTGTAAATACCTTTTTTGGATACAGGGGACCCCAAAACATATATTTCCGGTGAAATCTCGGCATCGAATTTTTTGGTGGAGTGCAATATCTTCTCTATACACTATGTATATAGTGTGTATAGAGAAAGTAAAAAGGAAGACTACGTTGAGAAATAGAATAAGGTACTGTAACTTTGCAAATAAAGTTTTATGTTTGTTTATTATTTAGTTATGTCAAATCGTGTGGGTGGCCCTCGTATAATGTAGGCCTAAATACAGAAGCATTAATATAATGGTGTGGTCGGTCTCTTTACTACACCTAAGCCAGTCGACTCCAGCGCCGCACTTTGATAACTTTGTGAACCTGAGAGTGGTCCGTGGAAGTGACGTTAATCCGGCACAATCGGAACCAGCAATTCCAGCTAATTACTGTCTCCGGGTTTCCGGTGTTAGTTTCGTGGTCTTCACTAAGACGTGATAAATTACTTACCCTGGGGGGCTCTAAAAGTCCAAATCACCGTCCACCACCCTCAAAACAATCCACACATTTCACAACCTTTTTAACTTTCTCTTCACGTACTATGTACATAGTGTATAGAGAAGATATGTATTCCACCCAAAAATTTCATACCGAGATTTCACCGGAAATACATGTTTTGGGCCCCCCTAATTCCAAAAAAAAAAGTCTGGTAAAAGATCAGTGTGTGTGTGTACTGGTATTTAAGTTTTGTATCTTCTAAGGATACGACACGAACTACCCTTTAGAAGGAAAACATTTAAATGTTTAGATTTTCTCAAAAATGGCTTATCGATTTTAATTAAAATCTCTTATATTTAAAATATTTATATGTCAAAACAAAATGTAGATCTCGAATTTTCTGAGAATAACTTGAAAAGACCTCTTTATTCTGAATGGTTTTTATTGTATTTTGTGTAACTGGTAAACCATAAGAGAGAGACAAAAACTTACTCCACAAAAAATGTAGATCACGATAAAACATGCAATTTATGTCATATGCATTTTTTTCGTGGAGTTTGTTGTTTTTGAGATATTCCTTGTTTTTGGTTTCAACTTTAAAAAGCTTATACTTTCTTCATACATGAATTTGTCAACTCGTGTCCATACAAACAAAGGATCTTCAGTCACATAGCAACCAGCTTTTGACTTCACTTTAACCTATGATACTCCCATATTTCGCTTCTACTTACAAGGAAGTAAGTAATAAGACCATTTCTGATAATTTTTTCTCGATTAACATGAACTAAATAGAAGAATAAGCTGTTTAACAATAATTTGTTACACTGAAGTAGAGAAACTTATGTATTAAGTTTAGTATTTTACACACACACACACACACACACACACACAAACACACACACAACACACACACACACACACTTATTTCTAAAAATGCTTATTTTTTTTATTTTTGATACAGGGGAGTCTAAAACGTCTATTTCGGTAAAATCCCTGTATCAAACTTTTGGGTGGAATGCAATTCCTTCTCTGTACACTATGCACATAGTACGACGCGTAGAGAAAATAAAAACCCTCTAATGTGATCCATTCGCCCCACTTAGTCAACATATTTGTAGCAACGTATTGCTGAAAAGCTTATTCTTCTATTTACTTCATGCTAATCGAGAAAAAATAAGCAGAAATATTCTTATTGCTTGTTTCCATATAAGTAGAAGGCAAATAAGGCAATACAATAGGTTAAAGTGTTAGTCAAAAACTGGTTGCTATGTGACTGAAGTTAATTTATTTGTATTGACAGAAGTGGTACAATTCTCGTATAAGAAAAGTATAAGTATTTTAAAGCGGAAAAAAATAACAAGAAATATCTTCTAAACGGTCAACTTTACGAAAAACCTGCACATATCATAAACTGTGAGTTTTAACGAGCTCTACATTTCTTGTTAAGTAAGATTTAGTCTATCGCTTACGGTTTACCAGTTATGCAAAATTCCGCAAAATTCATCCTGAATAAAGATGTCTTCAGATGCTATTCTCAGAAAATTCAAAACATAAATTTTATTTGTGATGTGAATATATTTAATATACAGTATTGTAATCAAAATCGTTCCCGCCATTTTTGGGAAAAACACACTTTTCAAAATGTTGTCCAAATAAAGTGTAGTTTCAGGTGGGGGAATTTTCTTGAAAACCTTTTGTTTTTTAGTTATGCGTCCACACACTCACATGGGCGTTTTTCTAAAAAATGGATTTAGGAGTCTCAAAACGTGTATTTCTGGTGAAACATTGGTATCGAATTTTGGTGGAATGCAATACGTTCTTTATACACTATGTACAAGTACTTGAAGAAAAAGTAAAAAGAAAATTATTAATTCAGTCTCAAGAACATCTTAAATGTTTCATTAACGTATCAGACAGCAATAAAGTGTTTGCGAGCAAGATGACGTCAGCTTTTCTCCCGTTAACTCCTCCCCCTTGCGGAGTCCACCACCTGTTATAAATCCACCACGCAAGTGCCTTAGTTGCTGCGAGCTTCCACACGCATTATTGAAGAATACTCCGTTATATTTATGATATAAAAACATCATTCTTCGTGTGAATGTTACACACCAAAATTCATGCATATTCGTCTATTCTTTTGTCTTGCCATTTAGGCGGAGAGAAAGTTGAATTAATTGTTTTTCAGTGTCGTTTTTGTTTCCCGCTTCGCTGCTGTTTTTGCGAGGCTAAATAACAAAACACGCTCATGTTTACGAATCGTCGATTTCCAAAGAGTGTTTAATATTCATACATGTGCAAGCGTTTCTGTACCAGAGGTTACAATAAAACGAATTAATTATATACTAGTTTTGGGTATTTAGTGCGCCACGTTCGGCTTTTGAATCGAGTTTTACTAATCGATTTTTGAAGTGTTCACTTTATATACGAACATGTTACAAGCACAGAGAACAGCACTGCACTCCAGGGGACCGGAGTATAAACATTGCAACTTATTTCCTTTTTGTAATAATGAAATGCAATACGAAAACTAAACTATAACGAAGGAACCAATTTGATACGTTCCAATATATACCCTCTTATAGCTATTAGGACAAACTGTTGTCAAAAATGTGTAACATTCACATCACTTTATCTACATTTGTGTTACAAATAATAGTTATTCTTATATTTCTTCATGCTTATCGAGATAAAATTAACAGAAATGGTCTTATTACTTGCTTTCTTGGAAGTAGAAGTGAAATAAGGGAATACACTAGGCGAAAATTCAAGATATATCTTTTATTTCTCAGGTAAATATATTTAATATACGATATTTTAATCAAAATCGTTAGAGCCATTTTTGAGAAAATAAAAAACTTCGAAAAATGTTCCATGTAAAGGGTAGTTTGGGGTGGGGGACCTCAATCACATAGAAACCAGGTTTTAATATATTTGACTAACGTTTTAGCCTACTGTATTTCCAAATTTCCCTTCTATTTCCAAGGTAGCAAGTATTAAGAATATTTCTACTAGTTTTTTCTCAGTAAGTATGAAGAAAATGGAAACATAAGCTTTTTAACAATAATTTGTTACAGAGTTGAAAGTCATGTGAATGGAATACGTAAGATCTTTTAATAAAATGTAGTCAAATCCATGCAACTGCAGATATATATTTAACCCATCAGCAATCAAGCGTGTCATCACACCGGATATTTTACGTGGACCCTCCCTATCTCTTACTACCGGTACAGCCTGCGGTCGCTAGGACTCAAACTCACGACGTTCGACTTTTAATGAATGGCCAGTCCACTTTGTATGGCGGCTATTCAATACGTTTCAGTTGTGTATCTCTTAAATGTATACAACTTATGTCACATCATTTTGAGTCATTCCCTATTATTACTTTTAATTTTTTACTTAAAGTTTTCAAACGGGAGGCCATAATTCCTATCATATTTCTCTTGTTTCACTCCTGAGCATACAAAGAAAAACGAATTTTAATGGCAATTGCATAGTTTACAAGAAATTAAGTAATAAGGCTATTTTTGTTAATTTTTTTTTTTTTTTTTTTTTTGTAGTTTGTCCTTTAACCTGGTTAGTCATATCGGACGATGATGCTCAAATGATCTCGGGGTCCAACGAGCTTAAAGTTACTCGACATTCGTCTTCTCAGGATAAGGGAAAACCCCGTAAAAACCTTATCCGGGTAACTCACCATAAGCGAGATTCGGACTTACAACCTCTTGAATGTGAGGCAGACACGCTACCACCACACAACCCAGGCGGGCAACGTTTATCTTGTTTAGTATGATGTAGATAAAAGAATAAGCTTTATAAGAATAGTTTGTTTGCAGAACAGATAAATTCATGTAAATGGAACACCTCAGATGTTTTGTATTACGTGGTTGGCATTGCTTTGAAGCGGGAATATGATAAATTGTGGGTACCTAATGTTTACGCTTGTAAATTATATATCTCAACTTTACAAGCACTTTTAAACCTTGTGCAATGTAATTTGTTGATATGTAAAGTGTAAATATCGGTTTGGGTTGCTGAACCTTGGCACACTGCAATATCACCGCTTGTATATGGAAAAGCCGCCACAAAGCGTGGCAGAGATTAGCACATGTCCATTATCGATGATATGGTCCACTGAACACGATCTCCTCATAATAGAATTTAACAGTACCGCGACTGTTTGTTCTTTTATTGGTTTTTATAATTAACACCACGCTATTGTGATTCCGGAACTATCATATACACTCTGCCCTAATGTTTATATGGACTTCAGTCTTTTTAAACTCTCCTCCGAAACTGAAAAAAATTCCCATTCATTCGACACACAAAACATTAAACTAAATTTAGCCCTAAATTTATACAAGGAAAGGCATACGTAATTCAATTATGATAATATTCTACCTATATGTGAAGAAATTTATAACACATTGACAACAATAGTATAAACATTAACAAAAGTTTTTTACTTTCCCTACACGTACTATGTACATAGTGTATGGAGAAGGTATTGTATTCCATCCAAAAATTCGATACCAAGATTTCACCGGAAATACATGTTTTAGGACCCCCTGCATCCAAAAAAAGCATTTTCAGAAAAAGGTCCGTGTGTCTATGAACACGATAACACAAAAACGAAAAGTAGCTAAAATACCAAACTTGGTATTTAAGTTTAGCATCTTCCAGGGATAAGACACGAAGATTTTGAGAAACCCCCCCCCCACCACAAACTACCCTTTACATGGAACTTTTTTCGAAAATTTTGATTTTCTTAAAAATGGCTCTAACGATTTTGATTAAAATATCATATATTAAAGATATTTACCTAACAAATAAAATGTATATCTTGAATTTTCTGGGAATAGCTTCTGAAGACCTGTTTATTCTGGATGAATTTTGCTTAATTTGGCATAACTAGTAAACCGTAACAGATAGCCAAATATTTATTATACAAAAACTTTAGGTCTTGTTAAAATACACAAGTTATGTCATATACATTTTTCTCGTGGAGCTTACCGTTTTCGAGGTATTCATTGTTATTAGTTTCAGTTGTGAAGTACTTATGCTTTTCTCAGACGGGAGTGTCCGTTTTTCTTTTGTTCTACTCCTGGCCAAGAAAAGAAGCGATTTGTAATGACAATCGCATAACGACAGCTTTTAAAACATTTGACAATTGGTTTAGCCTAGTGTATTCCCTTATTTTCTTCCTACTTATACGGAACTAAATAATAAGAACATTGTACTTATGTATGAAGTGTGTAGAACAGCTAGAGAAAGTCATGTGAGTGTAACACATCAGATTTTTCTCATATATAATAATGATCTACCTGCCAGTATCAATGTCTACAGACTTTTCTGTTTGCAGATGATCTCGCTACTAGTCTTTCTCACGATAATCAAAACGCTATTTCGGTTAAAAGTCACAATTTATCCTGTAATCTGCAGAAATGGTGTAATGCCAATAGACTTTGTATTAATCATCATAAAACTATCTCTATAAATTATTCCCCCCTGTTAAGTTTCTGGGCATCCATATCGAAACTGGCTTGGGCTGGCAGACTCATATTAACTACTTATCAAGTAAAATAAATAAAAGCTTATCTTTATTAAGGTCACTTAGACTTAGTGTTTCCCGTTCTGCTCTTGTGTCAGTGTATTATGCCCATGTTCATATCTATTTAAGTTATGGCACTCTGTTGTGGGGCAATCAAACCTCTGTCAGTCAGTTATTTATTCTTCAGAAGAAATCTGTACGTATCATATTTGGAGCTTCACCAAGAACTCATTGTAAACCACTTTTTATGCAACCTGGTATACTGGCATTGCCTTCAATGTTTGTTCTGGATTCTCTCCTGTATGTTAAACAAAATATCAACCTTTCTCAATATGTTCTTCTGTCCATAAACATCCTCCTCGAAAATGCTCTGATATTTATATTGAAAATGTAAATATAGTAAAACCCTTAACAGTTTCTCATGTGTATCAGTTAAAATTTTCAACACCTTACCTCAGAACATTAAGATTCTTCCGTTGTTAAACTTTAAGAGGAGGATCAAAACAATCTTGAAGGCAAATCCTCGTATAGCATTTCAGAAATTTATGAACTGAAAAGGGGGTAATCTTATCCGTTTTTAAATGTAATGTAATATTATTGTATGCAGAATATTTAATACATTTTTATTATCTCATGACGCAGCCTATGTATTTCATACCTAATGACTGAAAATAAACTATCTATAAACATTAAGAAAGGTTTTTTACTTTCCCTACACGTACTATGTACATAGTGTATAGAGAAGGTATTGCACTACACCAAAAATGTCGATACCGAGATTTCACCGCCAATATATGTTTTAGGGTCCCCAGTGTCCAAAAAAGGTATTTTCAGAAAAAGGTCAGTGTGTGTGTCCGTGTGCCTGTGAACACGATAAATCAAAAACGAAGAAGTCGGTAAAATACCAAACTTGGTATTTAAGTTTAGTATATTCCAGGGCTTCGATACCCCCACTCCAAACTATCCTTTACATGGAACGTTTTTCGAAAATTATAATTTTCTAAAAAATGGCTCTAACGATTTTGATTAAAATATCGTATATTAAAGATATTTACCTCACAAATAATATGTATATTTTGAATTTTCTGGGAATAGCCTATGAAGACTACTTTATTCTGGGTGAATTTTACGGAATTTTGCATAACTGCTAAACCGTAATAGATAGACAAAAGCTTACCGCACAAAAGTGTAGAGCACATTAAAACACACCATTTATGTTATATACATTTCTTTCGTGGAGCTGATCGTTTTTGAGATATTCCTTCTTTTTGTTTTCAGGTTCAAAAAACTTAAATTTTCTCATACAGGAACTCCTGTCCATACAAATAAAGGAACTTCAGTCACATAGCAACCAGCTTTAGAATATTACTTTAACCTATGGTACTCCCTTATTTCGCTTCTACTTACAGGGAAGCAAGTAATAAGACTATTTGTGCTAATTTTTTGTCGATTAGCATGAAATAAATCGAAACATAAGCTTTTTAACAATAATTTGTTGCAGAGATGTAGAGAAAGTCATGTGAATGCAACACATCAGATTTTTTTTTCATATGTTTTTTAGTTTAACGTCCTTTAACCTGGTTGTTCCTGCCGTACGATGAATGAAATTGGTGAAATTATGCTCAAATGATGTCGGGGCCCATGGAGCTTAAAGTTACTCGACATTCGTCTTTTCAGGATAAGGGAAAACTCGGAAAAAAACCTTATCCGGGTAACTCACCCTAAGTGAGATTCGAACTCACGATCTTTTGAATGTGAGGCAGACACGCAACCACCACACTACCCAGGCGGGCTGACAAAAGCTTTATTAGCAAATAATATCTATATTTTCAATTTCTCCCCCCACACGCTATGAACATAATTAGAGGACTGCCTTGTGGTTAAATATTCAGCAAGCTGACTTCTAACTTTTGAGGTCCCGGGTTCGATTACCGGCTGGGGCGAGGATTCTTTTTTTAACCAGAATTATTCCCTATCCCCCATAGAGTCTGGAAGTGTGTATGTGAGAGTGAATGTGTGATTTCTTGAGGAAAATAAAATGATTTAAACCTACTGACAACGAGTTGTTTCAGGTGCAAAGCTCCCGATATGACCTTAGATGTTAAAGGGGCTATATAAATGGGGGGGGGGGGCGGGAATGCTCAAATTAAATTTGAGATTACATTTATGCAAGGAAATGCCTATTTAGTTCAATATTTGATATTGTTCGACTTAAATATGATTAGCTAGCATAGCTCCATGGCACGACAGCTCACGGGGAACCTTGGCCTACCGCCCGGCCGCTGCGTCACCCATCTCGGTCCACTACAGACGTCATGGATGGGGTGCAGTATTGGAGGGTGAGACGTGGTCAGCGCCTCGAGCCCCTCCCGGCCGGTTAATGCGGTCCTCACGACCTGGAGCCGCTACTTCTCCATCAAGTAGCTCCTCAATTGGCCCCCCCAGGGACCTCACGAGGCTGAGTGCACCCCGGTCCAGGTCTCCCAGCGGTGGGAAAATCCCCACGCCGGTACTGGGGATCGAACCCAGGTCTCCCGCTTGGTAGGCAGCTGCGCTACCACCGCGCTAAGGAGATGACCCTTAAATATGATTATCTACTTATAAATGTGAGAATTGTATAAACATTAGCAAGTTTTATTAGCAAATAATAGTTTTATTTTCAATTTCTCCACCACATGCTATGAACATAGATAGTGGACTGCCTCCGTGGTCGAGTGGTTAGCGTGCTGACTTTTAACTTCGGAGGTCCCGGGTTTGATTCCCGGAGAATTTTATTTATAACCAGAATTATTCCCTATCCCCCACAGAGTCTGGAAGTACGTATGTGAATGTGTGTGTGTTTGAGGAAAATAAAAGTATTTAAACGCAACGTAAAGAACCTACAGACAAGTCGTTTCTGATGAGAAATTTCCGATATGACATTAAATGTTAAAAAAAAAATTAAAAACATATTTTAATCAAATTTAGCCCTACCTTTATAGAAGAAAAGGAATAAGTACTTCAATATTAGATAGTGTCCTACTTAATATGTGAAAATTTATGAACACACATTGAGAATTGTACAAAAATTCAGTCCTTTAAAACTGTCCATGGAAACTCTGAAAAAATTCTCCATTTATCGGACACACAAGGTTCAAATTAAATTTAGCCCCAGATTCATAGAAGAAAAGGAATAAATAGCCCAATATTTGATAATGTTCTACTTAATATGTGAAACATTTATAAATTCACATTGAAAATTGTATAAACATTAAGTTTTATTAGCAAATTTCTCCACCACATGCTGATCCCTCTGTGGTCGAATATTCAGCGAGCTCACTTCTCACCCAGTGGTCCAGTGTTCGATTCCCGGCTGGGGCGGGGAATTTTTCTTTAACCAGAGTTATTCCCTATCCCCCACAGAGTCTGGATGTATGTATCGGAGAGTGCACGTGTGTGTGTGTGTGTGTGTGTGTGTGTGTGTGTGTGTGTTTAAGGAAAAGAAAAAAGTAGTTTAAACTAAACATAAAATGCAAAGCCCCTGATATGACCTTAGATGTTAAAAGGGACTATATAAATGAAGCAATAAAAAAAAAAAAAAAAAAAAAAAAAGTTCAAATTAAATTTAACTGTACCTTTATAGAAGAAAACGAATAGGAAGTTCAATATTTAGTAATGTCCGACATAATAAGTGAAAATTGTATAAATACGCATTGAGAATTGTATAAACAATAGCAAAAGATTTATTAGTAAATAATAATATATACATATATTTTAATTTATCCACCACATGCTATGGCATTAAAAATCTGATATACTCCATTCTTAGGACTTTCTATAGCTGTTCCACAAACCATATTTTTAGACAGCTGATACACAAAATAGACCATTGACCAGTTGTCAGAAGTGTTAAAAGTAGAAAATTCTGTTATAGAATTATAACACTCCAATGTAGCCACCTTTGGTTTATGCGTCCACCTCATTCAAGTAGGCTATGCTCTGAAAGTTAGTATCGATCCTTAAAATGGCGGATGAACATGGAATCTGTTGAACCAGACGAAATTATGCAAGCAGCGGAGAGAGTAAAATTACAACTGCTTCACGGTCTCCGCAATGATGCTAAGCAAGGCAATAACTGAATATCGCAGGCCATTGAACTGAACTCCGTGAAAAAGGTAAAACAATCTATTTATATAACGGAGTTATTTCCGGGCTGTTTTGCCGTGGTCTGATGGGACATCTTACTCCGGCAAAACAGCTCGGAAATAACTCCTTTATATTGCCTTCGGCCGTGAAATACTACATTCTCTCAATCTAGTCCCCCTCCGTGGTGTAATGTTTACCATACTGACTTCATATACCCAAGGTCGCGGGTTCAAACCCGGCGGAGGACGATGGATTTTTTTCGGGTGTAAAAATCCTTGACATGGCTTCCTTCGGAAGGGAAGTGAAGCCGTTGGTCCCGTGTCGTAGATATACGGCACGTAAAAGAACCTCTAGCCTGATAGAGAGGCCTCTGAACAAAATTAAACGGTCTTTCACGCTCAATTTAGAATGGGACTCAGAGAACCACAGTAGTTAAAGAGCGTCCATAAAAAAACGCCATTTTGTTTGTTTCTCTAGCTTTCCACAAACAACTTTTTTTAGATAGTTGGTGCTAAAAGTAGATGTTTTATCAGATTTCAGTAGTAACAAAAGTAGAACATTCTGTCACAGTGCTATAAAATTGTAACACCTAGTATCATTCAAGTAAGATATGACTCTGAAAGTTTGTATCGATCCATAAAATGGCGGATGAACATGGAATCTCATTACGAAGCAGCGGAGAGAGCACTGTCTCCATTACATATAATGTTTTCGTTCTGTTCGAGTGAGTCATCATGTTGTCAGCACTGATGCTAAGCAAGGCAACAACTGAATATCGCAGACCATTAAGCTGAACTCCGTGAAATAGGTAAAACAATCTATTTATATAACTCGGAGTTATTTCCGAGCTGTTTTGCCGTGGTCTGCTGGGACATCTTACTCCGGAAAAACAGCCCGGAAATAACTCCGAGTTATATTGACTTAGACCGGGAAAGTCTACATTCCCTCAATCTCTTTATGTATAAATATTGACAACTGTCTAAAAATAATGTAGCTTCCTACTCACAATATAAATACAATTTTTACTTTCTCTACACGTAGTGTATACATAGTGTATAGAGAAGGTATTGCACTCCACCCAAAAATTCGATACCGAGATTTCACTGGAAATATATGTCCCCGGTATCCAAAAAAGCATTTTCAGAAAAAGGTCCTTGTGTGTGTATCCGTGTGTCCCTGAACACGATAACTCAAAAACGAAAATTGGGTAAAATACCAAACTTAGTGTTTTCAAGTTTAGTATCTATCAGGTATGTGACACGAAGATTTTGGAAAAAAAAAAAAAAAAAAAAAAAAAAAAAAGCCACTGCAAACTACCCTCTACATGAAACTTTTTTCTTTTCATTCCACCCAAAAATTCGAAACCAAGATTTCATCGGAAATATATGTCCCCCTGAATCCAAAAAAAAACATTTTTGGAAAAAGATCCGTGTATGTGTGTGGGGGGGCGGCAGTATAGCTCAAACAAATTCTTTTTTTTAGTGTTTCATACTTTCAACTGGTTTATGTCCCACATATTTGTACACGTGATTGGTCAATATTGGATGACGTAGCTGTGTGTGGAAAAACCTGCGTATCATTCCAAACGAAAAAAAAGAAGTCTTTGTAATTCTTGCTGATGCTGGGTAGATCGGAAAAGGAGCTGTTCTGTTACAAGAGAGATCAAAGCGAAGACGATCAAAGAGGGCCATGCATTTCAAGTATTCGCCACAGAGAAACACACAGGAAGAAAGGCTACTCAAGTGGCTACTCGTCCAGAGCCGGGGAGTTTTAAATATCACAAAGTTATAGCGGGAAAAAGGCGAACCACTTGCGTTTTCAAGTGAAAAATAGCCTTTTAGACCTTCTAGTTCCTGCATAAGATCTGAATCTACGCTTGCGTAACTGGGAAACGCAAATCAAAAGTAAAGGTTCACAAGTATGAGTTAAAAACCCGATTTGTGTTCCATTCACATGACTTTCTCTACCTGCTTTGCAAACACAATATTAAACTTCACGACAATCGAGTCAAACATTAACAGAAATGGTCTTAATACTTAGATTGTTGTAGATAAAAGGAAAATAACAGAGACCTCTGGCCTAAAGAGATAATAAAATACTTTAAAAGCTATCGGTTTTCTATGATGTTAAAATTCGCTTCTCTTTGCATGCAGACGAGTAAAACAAAAGAAATATGGAATTAATGATTACTTTTTGTTTGAGAAACGTATATTACTTTTTCTATATGCCATTAGTAAATAGTATATAGAGAAGGTATTGCGCTCCACCCAAAAATTCGATACCGAGATTTCACCGGAAATATATGCTTTATGGTCCCCTTTATCTAAAAGAAGCATTTTCGGAAAAAGGTCCGCGCGCGGGTTTGTGTATGTCCGTGTGTCTGTGAACACGATAACTCAAAAACCAAAAGTCAGTAAAATACCAAACTTGGTATTTAGGTTAAGTAACTTCCAGGGATGCTACACAAAGGTTTTAAGAAAAATCTTCTCACCTCCAACTACCCTTTACATGGAACTTTTTTAAAAAAAAAATTTTTCTCAAAAATGCCTCCAACGATTTTGATTAAAATATCGTATATTAAAGCTATTTACCTGAAAAATAAAATGTATATCTTGAATTTTCTGAGAACAGCCTCTGCAGAGTACTTTATTCTCGATTGATTTTACGGAATTTTCAGTAACTCCTAAGCCGCAAGAGATGGATAAAAACTGTAGAGCACGTTAAAACACACAATTTATGTTATATACATTTTTTCCATGGAGTTAATTGTTTTTGATTCTGCTTTGAAAACTTATACTTTTGTCATACAGGAACTTGTCAACTGCTCTCCAAACAAACAAAGGAACTTCAATGACAGCAACCAGCTTTTAACCTATGGTACTCCGTTATTTCACTTCTACTTACAAGGAAGCAAGTAAGAAGACCATTTCTGCTAATTTTTTTTTATTAGCATGAAATAGATAGAAGTATAAGCTTTTTAACAATAATTTGTTGCAGAGATGTAGAGAAAGTAATTTGAGTGAAACGCATCACATTTTTCATGTATATATCTTAAATATAACAGATTTTAATCAAAAAAGCTACAGCCATTTCTGAGAAAATCAAAATATCGAAATTTTTTGGTGAAGGGGGAATTTTATTGAAAATTTTCGTATCGGATCCTTGGTATATACTGAACTTAAATATCAAGTTTGGCACTTACAATACCTATTCTATACTATACCCGTTGTATACATGTGGCAGAGAAAATACCATAGGTTAAAGTGATAGTCAAA
This sequence comes from Hymenopus coronatus, assembly GCA_030762935.1. Classification (NCBI taxonomy): domain Eukaryota; kingdom Metazoa; phylum Arthropoda; class Insecta; order Mantodea; family Hymenopodidae; genus Hymenopus; species Hymenopus coronatus. The sequence continues at coordinate 13,920,503 of CM060882.1, read as the reverse complement.
TGCTGAATTTTACGGAATTTTGCATAAATGCTAAACCGCAAGAGATGGACAATATCTTACCACAAAATGAATGTAGAATACATTAAAACGTGCAATTTATATTATATAAATTGTTTTCGTGGAGTTGATCCTTTTTGAGATATTCCTTATTTTTGGTTTCAGTTTTGAAAAACATATACGTTTCTCATACAGGAATATGTCAATTCCTGTCCACACAAACAAAGGAACTTCAGTCACATAGCAACCAGCTTTTGACTATCACTTTAACCTATAGCACTCCCTTATTTCGCTTCTACTTAAAAGGAAGCAAGTAATAAGACTATTTCTGTTAATGTTTTCTCGATTAGCATGAAGTAAATAGAAGCATAAGCATTTTAACAATAATTTGTTACAGAGATGTAGAGAAAATCATGTGAGTGAAATACATTAGATTTTTAAACTTAAAATCCTTAATTCCAGGAATGTTGACGCGGAAGTTTGTTTTGCAATAACTCCCTCGATTTCGATATGGCTATAACTCACTCGGTTTGCTGGAGTTGAAAGATGAAGCAGAAATGTACACTCCCTCGCCCAAAGTGTAGATATATGTATTTTTATTTCCTCTACACTGAGAGGGGAAGAAGAGAGAGAGAAGTGACGTCACGCGTGACGATGAGACACGCCTGATAAATGTGTTTGTTAATGGAAATCATCCGGAACATTGCGCTCAGAGACAGCAGGAAAAACTGTCAACTGTTTACAACTTTGGGGGGTGGACAGGTTATTTGCTGTACTTGACGCATGCGCAGTGACTCGATTAAAACTTAGTTCCAGAGATGACATTCAATAATTTAATATTTTTACCTTTTCTACAGTAGGTAAAAAAATGTTGATGTCGAAGTTTCACTGGAAATTTATGTTTCGAGTTCCCTTAATCCAAAAAATAAAACATTCTAAACTGATACACTCACATAACTTTTATTGACTATTATACACCTAAACTTCTTACAAAAGATTATTATTTTTTAAAAGCGACAGTTTTGCGATTTCATTGAAATCTGATGTGTTCCATTCACATGAATTTCTCTACATCTCTGCAAAAAATTATTGTTAAAAAGCTTATGCTTCTATTTACTTCGTGCTTATCGAGAAAAAAATTATCAGCACTAGTCTTATTACTTGCTTCCTTGTAAATAGAAGCGAAATAACGGAGTAATATAGGTTAAAGTGATAGTCAAAAGCTGGTTGGTATGTAAAAAAAAAAAAAAAAAAAAAGGAATATCTCAAAAAACTACCACCTCCACGAAAAAAATGTAAGTGACATAAATTTTGTGTTTTATCCTGATGTGCATTTGTTGTGTAGTGAGTTTTGGTCTATCTCTTACGGTTTTGCAATTGTACAAAACTCAATAAAACTCATCCAGAATAAAGATGTCTTTAGAAATTATTCCTAGAAAATTCAAAATATACATTTCATTTGGTAAGTAATATATTTTAATATTAGGGATTTTAATCAAAGTCGTTTCAGTCATTTTTCAGAATATCAACTTTTTCGAAAAAAGTTCCCTATAAACGGTAGTTGGGGGTGGGGGACTTTCTTGAAAATCTTCGTGTCGCATTCTTGGAGGATACCAATCTTAAAAACCAAGTTTGATATTTAACGGTCTTTCGATTTTGAGCTATGCTGTCCACAGACACACACACACATTAACCTTTTTCTGAAAATGCTTTTTTTTTTTGGATTCAGGGGAACCCAAAGCATATATTTCCGGTGAAATCTCGGTAACGAATTTTTGGTAGAATGCAATAACTTCTCTATACACTATGTACATAGTACGTGTAGAGAAAGTAAAACATGTGATGTGTTCCATTCACATGACTTTCTCTACATCTCTGCAAAAAAGTATTGTTAAAAAGCTTATGCTTCTATTTACTTCGTGCTTATCGAGAAAAAAATTATCAGAACTAGTCTTACTACTTGCTTCCTTGTAAGTAGAAGCGAAATAAGGAAGTACCATAGGTTAAAGTGATAGTCAAAAGCTGGTTGCTATGTGACTGAAGTTCCTTTGTTTGTATGGACAGCAGTTGACAAATGCCTTTATGATAAAAGTATACGCTTTTCAAAGCTGAAACTAAAAACAAGGATTATATAAAATACGATCAACTCCACGAAAATAATGTATAGAACATAAATAATGTGTTTTAAGGTGCTCTACATTTTTTGTGTGGTAAGTTTTTGTCCATCTCTTACGGTTTAACAGTTATGCAAAATTCCGTAAAATTGATCCAGAATTAAGAGACTATTCCCAAAAAAATCAAGATAAACATTTCATTTGGTATATAAATACCTTAAATGTAAGATATTTTAATCACATTCCCCTAATCCAAGGTGATTTTATGGCAGTTTTTGTATGTGCCGAATTAAAAGCTGAAAATTATATTTACGTATCACGTATGGTATGACTAACAAGATCGGCATCTTTGTTTGTAGTCGTTTTGAAACATCCTGTATACATTTTTTTTTACTGGAATAGCTGTTTTCGAGATATTCCTTTTTATTTCAGTTTAAAAATAATTACTTCTTTTATGTGGGAAATAGTCAATTATTGGCCACGCAAAGAAACGCTTTTCAATTCCATAACAACTACGTTTTAAAACATTTGACCAGTGTATTCCCTTATTTCGCCTCTACTTATAAGGAACGAAGTGATATTATTTCTACCAACGTTTATCTCGATTAGCATGAAGTAGATAGTAGAATATGCTTTTTTATAAATATTTTGTTATATAGATGTAGAGAAAGTCAAGTGAATGGAACACACATTAGATTTTTTACTTTCTCTATACATACTATGTACAAAGTTTATAGAGAAGGTATTGTATTGCACCCAAAAATTCGATACCCAGATTTCACCGGAAATATATATTATAAGACCCTCTGAACCCAAAAAAAAGCATTTTTAGAAAAATGTCCGTTTGTGTCTATCTGTGTGTGTCTGTGGGCAGTATAACTTGGTATGTAGGTTTGGTATCTTCCAAGGATGCGACACGAAGATTTTAAAGAAAGTCCCCCAGACCCAACTACCCTTTACATGGAACTTTTTGCGAATATTTTAATTTGCTTAAAAAGTCTCTAATGATTTTGGTTAAAATATTGTACATTAAAGATATTTACCTGACAAATAAAATATATATCTTGAATTTTCTGGGAATAGCCTCTGAAGACTACTTTTTTCAGGATCAATTTTACGAAATGTTACTTAGTCGCTAAACCGTAAGAGATGGACAAAAACATACCACAAAAAATGCAGAGCACGTTAAAACACACAGTTTGTGTAATAACCCTTTTTTTTCGTGGAGTTGAACGTTTTTAAGATATTCCTTATTTTTTGTTTCAGCTTTGAAAAGCATACTTTTCTCGTACAGGAATTTGTCAACTGCTGTCCATACAAACAAAGGAACTTCAGTTACATAGCAACCAGCTTTTGACTATCACTTTAACCTATAGTATTCCCTTATTTCGCTTCTATTTTCAAGGAAACAAGTAATAAGACTATTTCTACTAATTTTTTTCTGGATTCGCATAAAGTAAATAGAAGATTAATATTTTTAACAATAATTTGTTGCAGAGATGTAGAGAAAGTTATGTGAATGGAACGCATCAGATTTTTTTTTCTCGTTTACACCTTATTTGAATTAAGTCCACCAGGGTCACTCCTAGCCACCCGTTATGTGCCAAAACATTTGCGATATGTCACAGAAAAGAGAAGTTATTACAGAATGACAAGATAAAATATGAACACAGTTAGCTGACGTTGGGCTGTTTCTGTAGGAAAAAGAAAATCCGATAAGATAACTTACTTTTCACCTCCGTCTGTAGAAATGAAATGACATTTCTGAGTCAGCGCCATGTGACGGTTCTGGAAACAGTATAGGGTGCTTAATACTGCAGTAAATACAGCTCTCGACTGCCTCCGTGGTCAGCGTGTTGACTTCTCATCCGGAGGTCCCGGGTTCAATTCCCGGCTGGGGCGGGGAATGTTTCTTTAGCCAGACTTATTCCCTATCCCCCACAGAGTCTGGAAGTATGTATGTGAGAGTGAATGTTTCCGTGTTTGAGTAAATAAAACCTAATGCAAAGTCCCCGATATGAACTTTGATGTTAAATGAACAATAAATAAAAAAGTTAACTTTAAATGTAGTCCTACCTTTATAGAAGAAAAGGAATAAGACGTTCAATATTTGATAAATTGAGAGTTGTATAAATAATAGCAAATGCTTTATTAGCAAATGATACCTATATTTTCAAATTCTCCACCACACGCTATGAACTGCCTACGTGTTCGAGTGGTCCCGGGTTCTATTCCCAGCTGGGGCGGGCATTTTTTTTTTTTTTTTTTTACTATAAGTATTCCCTATCCCCACAGAGTCTGGAAGTATTTAAGTGAGAGTGAGTGTGTGTTTGGGGAAAAAAAGAAATAACCCCAACGTAAAGAACCTACAGACGAGTTGTTTCTAATGCAAAGCCCTCGATATGACCTTAGATATTAAAGGGAGCTGTATAAATGAAAAAATCTTGTGTGTTCCATTCACATAACTCCTTGAACGATTTCAATGGGACGTTTTCGATCATCCGCCGTAAAGTCCTGACTTGCCACCCAGCGACTTTAACCTTTTTCCTGAACTGAAGCGAGGGCAGCTTTTTCAAACCAACGAAGTTCTTCAAAATATTGCATAATACACTGAATTTTGCATAACTAGTAGGTAAATAGTAAGAAATAGATAAAACTTACGAGCTAAAAACGTATTACGCGTTAAATTTGTTATGCATTTTTGTTGTAGAGTTGACCGTTTACAAGATATTCGTTGTTATTGGTTTTAATCTTAAAATACCTTCTTATACTTATCTCAGACAGGAAGTTTCTTTTGTTCTACTCCTGGCCAAGTAAAGCAGCGAATGTCAATGAGAATTTGAAGCAGCAATGGCATGGCCAGGATTAGGCAATTTCAACCAATCACGGTCATTGACTGGAGCGAAATTGTCGAGCCATCTTATCGCAGCTGATGTTCAATTGTTCGAAATCTTGTCGCTCCTAATGCTCATTTGCTTAATCTCCTGTCTTGGTTATTGGTAATAAGGTGGCAATCCAGTCAGAAAAGCTTTACTTTTAATAACTGCCAGTTCCACAATTGCACTTTCAATTAATTCAGTTATAATATCTTTTAAAGTTTTATCCAGTTCATAATGTACTTAGTTCAAGAAAAGGAATGGAAATAATCATTATTTGTTTTATGTTTGAGATGAGTGCAATAAGCTCGAATAAATGAACGTTTGTTTTAATTTTCCTATAAGTGCTCCCTATTTCTATTGCTGCTATTGAAATTCCTACATTGTGTGTAGGCACGGTCGGCCATATCAAAATTCAGGGGGCAGTGACGAAAGAAAAACAAATTGGGTAAATAAACATGGTCAAATGCGTCATCTACCATTTGAGAACTAATGTAAGTATTACAATCATAACCTGATAAAATCTCCCTTCCTATATATTATAAATTATTAATAGTCTCTTTCACTGAATTGTCGTATCAAACACAACTCGTGTTTTCGTCTCTTAGGACGTCGCTTCGCTCCAGTCGTGAATTATCGACAAGATGAAAACACTTATGGTATTACTTTTTACTTTCTCTACACGTACTATGTACATAGTGTGTAGAGAAGGTATTGCACTCCACCCAAAAATTCGATACCGAGATTTCACCGGAAATATATGTTTTAGGGTCGCCTTTATCAAAAAAAAGCATTTTTGGAAAAAGGTCCATGTGTGTGTGTCCGTGAGCCTGAGAACACGATAACTCAAAAACGAAAAGTAGGTAAAATACCAAACTTGGTATTGAAGTTTAGTATCTTCCAGGGATGCGACACGGAGATTTTGAGAAAAATTCCCAACTTTAAAAAATGGCTCTAACGATTTTGATTAATATTTCGTATATTGAAGATATTTACCTGACAAATAAAATGTATATCTTGAATTTTCTGGGAATAGCCTCTGAAGAGTAGTTTATTCTGAATGAATTTTACTGAATTTTGAATAACTGCTTAACCGTAAGAGATGGACAAAAACTTACTAAAAAAAAAATGTAGAGCACATTAAAAGACACAATTTATATTACATTTTTTTCGTGAAGTTCGTCGTTTTTGAGACATTACTTATTTTTGGTTTCTTGTATGAAAAGCTTTTACTTTTCTCATACAGGAACTTCTCAACTGCTGTTGAGAAAGGAGCTTCAGTGACATAGCAACCAGCTTTTGATTATCACTCTAACCTATAGTACTCCCTTATTTCGCTTCTACTTACAAGGAAGCAAGTAATGTGGCTATTTCTGCTAATTTTGTAATAATTAGCATGAAGTAAATAGAAGTATAAGCTTTTTAAGAATAATTTGTTGCAGAGATGTAGAGAAAGTCATGTGAATGGTACACACCAGATTCTTAGAGTAGGAAATCATATTTTAAACATTTGACTATCGCTTTGGTATAGCGTGTTCCTTTAATTCCCTTCTACTTATAAGGAACTATGCAATATATACATTCTACTGTGTATATCTCGATTAGCATGGTGTAGAAAGAAGAATAATCCTTTGCAAGAAGTTTGTTAATAGAACAGATAAAGAAAATCATGTGGGTGTGACATCAGATTTTTCTAAACATGTTTTTTTGATTTAGTAATTCTCAAAACGTCTATTTGGGTATAGATGTTTTGGTGGACTGCTAAAGCTTCTCCACTGTACATTGGTTGGTACAGAAAGTAAGAAGAAAATTGCTTCAACTCAGGCTGAGAATTTCGTCGACTTCAAATGGTGACCGAAAAAAAGAGAAGGCTTTGTAAGGGGTTGTTTTCTCTCGTTTCGCCGTCCCTGCCGGGAATCCACAGCAAGGGATTTAGAGTCCCTAGCGTTCTCCCCTCCCCCAAACCTTGAATCACCCGCGTCATATTTGACTCGCCTTTGTCTGTTAGCCTTTGTTAAGGGTTCCAAGCGGCGAAGAAATTGCGTCACAAACGAGCCTAGTTTGATGCCTGCTGTGTTTTCCACCGAAACACAGAAATTAACAGTGTTCTCTGAAATGTGCCGTGAATAACCCAGCTTTAGGCTTCCAACTGAGTTGTGTCAATAACATAGGTTATACTTCAGAAATACAAAGACGAATAATTTCACTGAAATCCAGGAAATATGCTTCCAAGAAATGATATTGTAAACAACATCTGCAAAGATCATAAAGAAAGTAACGAACGATTTGGCATAACTAAATAATAACGAAAAAAGTTAACACAAAACTTTATAGATAAAGTTACAATGCATTACTCTATTTTTACTTTCTCTAAACGTATTATGTATATAGTGTATAGAGAAAGTATTGTAATGCACCCTAAAATTCGATACTGAGATTTCAGCGGAAATACGTGTTTTGGGTCCCCTTGAGTCCAAAAAAAAACACTTCCGGAAAAAGGTCTGTGTGTGTGTGTGTGTGTGTGTGTGTGTGTTTGTGTGTGTGTGTGTGTTTGTGTGTGTCTATGTCTGTGGACAGCATGGTATTTAAGTTTGGTATTTTGCAAGGATGCGATTTTCTCAAAACATGGCTATAATGATTTTTATTAAAATTTCATGTATTAAAGATATTTACGGAATTTGGCATAACTGCTAAACCGTAAGAAATGGAGAAAAAGTTATCACACAAACAATGTAGAGCACATTAACACACAATATATGTTATATACATTTGTTTCGTGGAGTTGATCGTTTTTTACTTTCTCTATACGAACTATGTACATAGTGTATATAGAAGGTATTGCACTCGACCAAAAAATTCGATACTGAGATTTCAGCGGAAATACGTGTTTTGGGTCCCCTTGAGTCCAAAAAAAAACACTTCCGGAAAAAGGTCTGTGTGTGTGTGTGTGTGTGTGTGTGTGTTTGTGTGTGTGTGTGTGTTTGTGTGTGTCTATGTCTGTGGACAGCATGGTATTTAAGTTTGGTATTTTGCAAGGATGCGATTTTCTCAAAACATGGCTATAATGATTTTTATTAAAATTTCATGTATTAAAGATATTTACGGAATTTGGCATAACTGCTAAACCGTAAGAAATGGAGAAAAAGTTATCACACAAACAATGTAGAGCACATTAACACACAATATATGTTATATACATTTGTTTCGTGGAGTTGATCGTTTTTTACTTTCTCTATACGAACTATGTACATAGTGTATATAGAAGGTATTGCACTCGACCAAAAAATTCGATACCAAGATTTCACCGGAAATATAAGTGTTAGGGTCCCCTTTATCTAAAAAAAGTATTTTCAGAAAAAGGTCCGTGTGTGTTTCTGTGTGTGTGTGTCCGTATGTCCGTGTGTCCGTCAGTCTGTGAACACGACAACTCAAAAACGAAAAGTCGGTAATACACCAAACTTGGTATTTAAGTTTAGAATCTTCCAGGGATGCGACACGAAGATTTTGAGAAGATTCCCCCCACCCCAAACTACCCTTTACATGGAACTTTTTTCGAAAATTTTGATTTTCTAAAAAAATGGCTCTAACGATTTTGATTAAAATACCGTATATTAAAGATACTTACCCGACAAATAAAATGTATATTTTGAATTTTCTGGGAATAGCCTCTGAAGACTACTTTACTGCTAAACCGTAAGAGATAGACAAAAGCTTACCACACAAAAAATGTAGAGCACATTAAAACACACAATTTATGTTGTATGCATTTTTTATTGGAGTTGATCGTTTTTGAGATATTCTTTGTTTTTGTGTTCAGGGTCGAAAATCATAACATTTCTCATACAGGAATTTGTCAACTCATGTGTATACAAACAAAGGAACTTCAGTCACATAGTAACCAGCTTTTGATTATCTTTTTAACCTATGCTACTCCCTTATTTCCTTTCTACTTACAAGGAAGAAGGTAAATAGACTATTTGTGCCAATTTTTTCTAGATTAGTATGAAGTAAATAGAAGCATAAGCTTTTTAAGAATAATTTGTTGCAGAGATGTAGAGAAAATCGAGTGAATGGAGCACATCAGAATTTTTTTAATTCGGAACCTCAAAACACATATTTCTGGTCAAATATCTGTGTCGTATTTTTGGGTGGAATTGAATACCTTCTCTACCTATATTTTACATACGTACTGGAGATAGTGAGAATGTTTTATGTTTGTAATATGGATCTATATTTGCAGGATCAGTTTGTACGATGGCCACCAGAAGGTGACAGACGATTTGGTATAAATGAATGACATATATCAATACAAAACTTTGATTACAAAGTTGCAGTAGCTTACTCTTTTTGTCAACGCAATCTCCGTTCGGTCAAGATTTTTGCTTTCACGTGGTACCAGTTTTTCAGTGCTTATGTTATAACGCCAAAGAACTTATTCGTTTTTTTGATTGCACAAAATATTCGGCTAATCGAATTTTATAGGACAATTTGAAGATGACAATGCAATGGGCGAGTCTTCATTGAGAAAACGGCGCATAATTTACGGGTAATCAAAGAAGAACTATGTGTACGATAAAGACCAGAGTGGAAGTTCATCAATTGTTATAGATGAGTTGAAGGAAATGTGGATAAAACAATTAAGATAACAATTTCACTTTGGATACCATACATGCCTTTTTGGATGGAAAAAAAATGTCCCAACCATGAAGTCCTCAAAGTGACAGTGACATCTTGGCGCGAAGGATTACACACCTATGTACCACGTGACAATAAATACCTTGATAGCAATGACGATTACGTTGAAAAATAGAATTTTGATTCATAATCGGCTTACCCTCCTCATATTTGTAGGACTGACACTCTCCCTAGGACTTACAAGCCTATGTCTAGGGCTCAGAAGCCTATCGGGGAGCCAACGGCACGAAACCCCAGAGTAGAGAACCAGTTACGACGGTTGGCCCGTAGCCAGGCAAGAACATGAAGTGGATATGAAATCTAAGCGAAATTTATGATGATAAGGGTGATGATGGTGGAATGAGTGGCGGAGGAAAGCGGAGGACCCGAGAAAACCCGTCCAGACATCGCTTCGTCCACCACAAACCCCACATGCGGGCGCTTGGGATAGAACCCAGGCCACCAAGATGGGAGACGAGCGGTCTAAACACTCGAACATGGCGTCGCCTGAAAATAGAGTAAGTTACAGCAATTTTGTAAATAACGTTTTGTGTTGATATCTTTCGTTACTATTTAGTTATGCCAAGTCGTTCGTTACTTTCTGGTTGGTCCTCGTATATACATTATAGTGGAAGGAAGCTCTTGTGATGTAAGTTTGCAAGTCGGTAAAATACCAAAGATGGTATTTAAGTTTAGTATCTTCCAGGGATTCGACACGAACATTTCAAGAAAATCCCCCCACACCAAACTAACCTTTACATGGAATTTTTTCGAAATGTTTTATTTTCTTAAAAATGGCTGTAACGATTTTGATTAAAAAACAGTAAATTAAAGATATTTACCTAGAAAATCTTGAATTTTCTGCGTACAGTCTCTGAAGACTACTTTATTCTGGAGGAATTTTACGGAATTTTGCATAACTGCTAAACTGTAAGAGAAACTTACCACACAAAAAATGTAGAGCACGTTAAAACACACAATTTATGTTATATGCATTTTTTTCGTGGGTTTGACCGTTTTTTTGTTTTTTTTTGTTTTTGTTTTCAGCTTTGAAAAACATACTTTTCTCATATGGAAATTTGTCAACTCCTGTCCATACAAATAAAGGAACTTCTGTCACATAGCAACCAGCTTTTGACTATCACTTTAACCTATGGTACTCACTTATTTCGCTCCTACTTACAAGGAAGCAAGTAATAAGACTATTTCTGTACATTTTTTCTTGATTAACATGAAGTAAATAGAAGCATAAGTTCCTTAACAATAATTTGTATCAGAATTGTAGAGAAAGGCATGTGAATGGAGCACAACAGATGAACACTCGAAAATGGCGCCGCGTGAAGATAGAGTAAGGTACAATAACTTTATAAATAAAGTTTTGTGTTGATAACTTACGTTATTGTCTAGTTACACCAAATATTTCGTTATTTCTAGACGGTCCTCGCATATACGACATAGTGGAAGAAATCTCTTGTGATGTAACTTTGCAGAACGATGCTGTAAAAGAACGAAATTGAGTCCAGGGAGCTTGCTATGTCTCTCAGACGAGGGCGTGGAGCGAATGTTAACAAAGGGGGGGGGGTTGAAGAGGGAATTGGGACTTACACCTCATCCATTCTCATTACATGGTTCGCCTGCTGCACGTATTTTGGAGTATTTATTTATAGTCATAGCTTCTGGTCAACCCTCGTATCCTATTTAAATAGGTACAAGTGAGGGCTAATGGCCTGACATTTAACGGGGGGAAGGAGAAACATGAATCATACACAAAGCCATTTTAATGGAAGGATTCCATCCCCTGGCGATTTGTTCTTTCATTGTATAAACAAGAGAAACATTAGCCAGCCTTCGATTTTTGCTCGTGGCTGCCCTGGAATGTTTCTGTACGCATCTCAGATCTCGCTTGTTTTTGTTTCAAAGTTAACAGCATTTCACTTTTACTTTCTCTCTCGCACACCTTGTAGATAGAGGAAGTATTGAATTCCATGCCCATTTGATTTTACAGTAAATTCGGTCTGTGAACTGTGAAACAAATAAACAAAGCTCAATTAAGCATCACATTTGGTATTAACCCTTGGTTGCCTGCAATAGTGTACTACATATGCCATTTTTCCTTTAATTCAAGTTTAAAACTGGAGTTCTAGTAAAAATATTTGGGAAAAAACCTATAAACCTACTATATAAAATAGCGAAAATAAAAATGAAAATAAATGTAGATCCTTTATAAATATTTTTCTTCCCAATTAAAAGTTTAAATTCTTTTAAACCAGTTTTCACAATGCTGCCAAAGACTCTACCAAAAATGTAGTTAAAATGGCCATGAGTGTTAGGACTGGCCATCCATTCAAAGCCAAATGTTGCAAGTTCAAATCCCAGTGATTGTGGTAAAGGACGGGGAAAGCCCAGGTAAAATGATCGGTGTGATGCTTGGAAGCTAATGGGGTTACATTTGGCTGTAGCTATGTCGGTTTTCTCCTTTATTTATTAAAAAATATCACTACAACTTTGGGGCATAAATTGTATACATTTTTACAATATAAGTCAGTCTTGAGTGCTTGTCGTTTATGGTTGAAGATCAGTATAACATGAAATTAATCCTAGAGTATATGTATATTTACGCTTAAAACAAGCGGAACCTATAGCTACTGACAGACAACAAAGGGTTATAGTTCAGCACTTGCAGAATGTATCTCACAAAGATTATTACGGAAATGTTACAACCCAAATTACCCTTAACATGAAAATTCTTTAATTTATTACTTTCTCTAGCCCTATAAGTACAATGTACATAGGGATAGAGAAGTATTGTATTCCACGCAAAAATTCGATACCGAGATTTCACCGGAAATATATGTTTTAGGGTCCCCTGTATCCAAAACAAGCATTTTCACAAAAAGGTTCGTGTGTGTGTGTGTGTGTGTGTGTGTGTCCGTGTGTCAGTGTGTCCATGTGTCAGTGTGTCCGTGTGTCTGTGAACATGATAACATGAAAAGTCGGTAAAGCACCAAACTTGGTATTTAAGTTAGTATCTTTAGTATCTTCCAGGGATGCCACACGAAGATTTTGAGAAAAATCCCCCACCCCAAACTACCGCTTACATAGAAAATGTTTTGAAAATTTTGATTTTCTTAAAAATGGCTCTAACGATTTTGATTAAAATATCATATATTAAAGATATTCACCTAACAAATAAAATGTATATCTTGAATTTTCTGGGGATAGCTTCTGAAGACCTGTTTATTCTGAATGAATTTTGCTTAATTTGGCATAACTCGTAAACCGTAAGAGATAGACAAAAGCTTACTAAACAAAAAATGTAGGTCTTACTAAAATTCACAAGCTATGTCATATACATTTTTCTCGTGAAGCTAACCGTTTTCGAGGTATTCAATGTTATTAGTTTCAGTTGTGAAGTACTTATACTTTTCTCAGACGAGAGTGTCCGCTTTTCTTTTGTTCTCATCGTGGCCAAGAAAAGAAGCGATTTGTAATGACAATCGCATAACGACAGCTTTTAAAACATTTGACTATTGGTTTAGCCTAGTGTATTCCCTTATTTGATTCCTACTTTTACGGAACTAAATAATAACATTGTGCTAATGAGTACCACGATTAGCAAGGTGCAGAAAGTAGAAGAATCTTATGTATGAAGTTTGTGGAACAGCTAGAGAAAGTCGTGTGAGTGTAACACCTCAGAATTTTTTTTTTGTTTTTCGCGAAAATGGGATGTAACGAGTTTGAATAAAATGCATCCACAGGGACTTTTTGGGGGCTTAAAACATGTATTCTGGTGAAATCTCAGTGTTGCATTTTTGGTTAGAATATAATACCTTATCTATCTACTATGTAGGTAGATTGCACATGTGTGATAGAGGAAATAAGAACAGGTGATGCATTTTGACGAACACTCCTAAGGAAAAAGAAAGTAGAACCCTGCTACCGCGGCAGCCCACAAGCCATTCCGGGAACCAGGAAATGCTTGCTGTGGCGTTCAGTGGATAAGCAATCCCTTAGATATCTGAATACGGCATTCCCATGATGGACCAATCTGGAGTAGAAATTTTGAGCCCGGTGCCTAATCATATCCTCCACATATTAAAATCAAGACACCAGCGAAGGCAAGGATGGTGTTCATAAAAAGGCAGCCACTGAGGAGCATATACAGTAGCGCTACGTCCTTAATATCCTAATATTAAATAATTTATTTTTACTTTCTCAACACTTTTCATGTACATAGTGTAGAGAGAAGGTATTGTATTCCTCCCAAAACTTCAATACCGAGATTTCACCGGAAATACATATTTTGGGTCCCCCCCGAATCGAAAAAAAGACATTTTCAGAAAAGGTTCCGTATGTGTGAGTGGAGGGGCAACATAGCTGAAGAACAAAAATACCGTTAAATACCAAACTACCCTTTACATGGAACTTTTCTCGAATTTTTTTATTTTCTCAAAAATGGATCTAACGCTTTTGATTAAAATCTCTTATATTTAAGATATTTACATGCCAAATAAAATGTATATCTTCAATTTTCTGGGAATAGCCTATGAAGACTAATTCTCGATGAATTTTAATGAATTTTGCATACCTGCTGAACAGTAAGAGCTGGACAAAAATTTACCGCACAAAAAATGTAGGGCACGTTACAACAGACAAGTTATGTTACATAACCTTTTTCGTGGAGTTGATCTTTTTTGAGATATTTCTTCGTTTTGGTTTCAGCTTTGAAAAACTTACACTTTTCTCATACAGGAATTTGTCAACTCGTGTCCACACAAACAAAGAAACTCAGTCACATAGCAACCCGCTTTTGATAAACACCTTAACCTCTGGTACTCTCTTATTTCGCTTCTGCTTACAAGGAAGCAAGCTATTTCTGCTAATTTTTTCTCGACTAGCATTAAGTGTATAGAGGCCTTAGATTTTTAACAATAATTTGTAGCAGCGATGTAGAGAAAGTCATGTGAATGGAACACATCAGATTTTTTGTGGACGTTGTGTATGTTGTTCAATCATCCAATGAGGATTCTCTTTAGCCCAATAGTGACAGTGTGACGATTTGCATTCCCATTTAGGCGAAAAGTAGCTTCATCAGACAACACAATTCTATTCACGATGTTAGGGTTCTGATGGAGAACGTCATTCAAGGTTCTGAAAACTGAGTACGTCTGTCAAAATCATCTTCACTGAGTTCTTGCAGCAGCTGTACCTTGTATGGGTGCCATTTGACTGCCTTTATTGGGTTGCATATGGACTTTTGACTGACATTGTACTCCACTGCAAGCTGGTGAGTAGAGATATGTGGTTTTTCTTCCTGTGATAATAAAACATCAAGAGCTTTATCACCATCTGTAACTCGTTTTGGCCACCTAGACTTTGCCTTATATGTACATAGTGTATAGAGAAAGTATTGCACTCCACCAAAAAATTCGATACCGAGATTTCACCGGAAATATATGTTTTAGGGTCCCCTTTATCTAAAAAAAGCATCTTCGGAAAAAGGTCCGCGGTCCGTGTGTCTGTGAACACGATAACTCAAAAATGAAAAGTCGGTAAAATACCAAAGTTGGTATTTAAGTTTAGTATCTTCCAGGGATGCGACACGAAGATTTTGAGAAAAATCCCCGCTCCCCAAACTACCCTTTACATAGAACTTTTTTCGAAAATTTTGATTTTCTGAAAAATGGCTCTAACGATTTTGATTAAAAAATCGTATATTAAAGATATTTACCTGACAAATAAAATTTAAATTTTGAATTTTCTGGAAATAGCCATTGAAAACTACTTAATTTGAGTGAATTTTACGGAATTTTGCATAAGTGCTAAACCGTAAGAGAGAGACAAAAAATTACCACACAAAAAATGTAGAGCACATTAAAACACACAATTTATGTTTTATACATTTTTTTCGTGGAATTGATTGTTTTTGAGATATTCCTTGTTTTTGGTTTAGGCTATAAAAACTTATACTTTTTTCATACAGGACTTTGTGAACTCGTGTCTATACAAACAAAGGAACTTCAGTCACATAGCAACCAGCTTTTGACTGTAACTTTAACCTATGGTTCTCCCTTATTTTTCTTCTACTTACAATGAAGCAAGAAATAATACTATTTCTGCTAATTTGTTCTCGATTAGCAGGAAGTAAATAGAAGCATAAACTTTTTAAAAATAATTTATTGCAGAGACATAGAGAAAGTCATGTGAATGTAACACATCAGATTTTTAACACTTTGAGTTTCATTTAATTTTTTCAAAATTGTGCTTACCGTAGAATGAGTAATACCTCGTTCTGGATGCATCTCACTAATCAAGACGCAAAACCCTTCTTGGGTCCTCCTATCACCATATCCGATCATCATTTGTATTTCAATTCCTTGTTTTTCTGTATTTGTTCAATCCAAAGCCACATACTGAAGTAGCCTACTATATTGTTTAATTCAAAACCTACTCAATTTTAAGTAATATAAAAACATCACTTCATAGAGTTGCAGCAGCAGGGCTAGATGCAGGCATTGTTCCATACTGTTTACTCACCCAGTATAATGTATTGCCTGGTAGACTGGAAGAGCTCTTAGGGCCTTAACCCCAACCATGATAAATAGCTATATAAATAAATATTCGGATGATGAAGGCTACAAGCATGGAAGGGGCCCTTCTCGGTCACAGATGGAACCCCCCCCTAGCCCCACTCACAAGCCCAGAGCAGGTTGTAGCGTGTCCTGCTATTCGGAGGAAAACCACGTTCGAGTGGTCGGTTTTATACCGAAGAAATGGAGGAGAAAGTGTCATAATTTTGGACCTTTATATTCCTTTACACGCCTTCTATTCGTTTTATGTCAAGGCCGAGGATCGCGCAAATGTGTGCTCCGCACACAGTTTCCTATACTGCGAAGTTTTCTCTTTGTAACTCCCCCATTTGTTGTAATGAGTAGTAATATTGTTATGAGGGTTGCTGAAAATTCTTGACATCGCCGGATGAAAATGCACTTCTTGTGTAATGTTCATAATTTCTGTACTATAATCACACAAAAGAGTTTCAATTTTAAAAGTTTAGTAGCTGTATTAACAGAGATTTGTGTCACACTTACTTGCTGTGCAACACCGCTGAGAGACTTCTTATGTGAGCGCTGGAATGCAGCAACAATTTCGTCAAAATTTTCCTCCAAGTTCCTTACTTGGAACTTAATGATCAGAAATTGCTGTTGATATTGTCTACACACCGGTCTACATGATTCAGTTTGCATGTGTTCTTCTTCTTGTTCTTCTTCCGCTTCCGCTCGTTCCTTATATATATATATTTAACTCTTCCTGTATTTGCAAATTTGCTATCGACTTTTTAATGTGTAACCTGATATTCGTCTAAGAAATTGAATCTCAGCTGTAGTTTTCATAAGATGATAACATTTCTAAGGAACTCACAAATAGCACAGTATTATGAAAATACTTTACACCATGAAGAAAAAGCAACGGATGGGAAGCACACATCTGATAACGTACCCTTGAAACGTCCTGCGCATTGGCATAATTCCGAGGTTACTGCCGTATCGGCCGATGCGCATATCAACGATTCTGGCCGTGGCATGAAACGCAGTACTAGTACTAGTAAATACGTATAAACTTTTACTTACTCTAACCCATGGTCAATGCACACACTGCAATAATTCCAATTACCTGAAATAGAAAGACAAAATACTGGATAGAATTCGATTGATAATGCCAATCAGGGGCAGTTCAAGATGTTGCTATTGTAAATTTCTGTTACCATCTTGTACTGCAGTTTGTTTCGCGCCTTCAGAACAAATTTTGTAATGATTCATAGGTTAGTTTAGATTTGCTAGCCATTTCAGTAAGTCGTTCAATGTTTTTTTGCTTAAATGGAGTAAGTGAAATGTTGCTGCAAAGTACATAGGTAAGAGATGGTATTGCATTCCGCCCAAAAATTTTATACCGAGGTTTCACCACGTGGAATACACGTTTTAGCATTTTTAGAATCAGATCGTGTGCCTCAGAACACGATAACTCAAAAACGAAAAGCTGGTAAAATATAAACTTGGTATTTAAGTTTAGTGTCGTCCAAGGATACAACATGAAAATTTTAAAGAAAATTCTCCCACTTCAAACTATAATTTTATGCAAAAATGTTGATTTTCTCAAACATGGCTCTAACGATTTTGATTAAAATACAGTATATTAAAGATCTTTAAACGACAAATAAAAAATATATTTTGAATTCTAGAAATAGTTTCCTAAGGGTACTTCATTGCAGCATTTTGTGAGACAAGTAAACCATAATATATAGACAAAACCTTACCACATGTAGATCTCGTTAAAGGACACACTTTGTTTTTAGTGAAATTAACCATTTCCAAGATATTTCTTGTTATTGGTTTAATTTTTACTTTCTCTATACGAACTATGTACATAGTGTATAGAGAATGTATTAGCACTCCACCAAAAAATTTGATACCGAGATTTCACCGCCAATATATGTTTTAGGGTCCCCTTTATCTAAAATAGATATTTTTAGAAAAAGATCCGTGTGTGTCAGTGTGTCCGAGTGACTGTGGACACGATAACTCAAAAACGAAAAGTCGACAAAATACCAAACTTGGTATTTAAGTTTAGAATCTTCCAGGGATGCGAAATGAAGATTTTGAGAAAACCCTCCACCCCAAACTACCCTTTACCAGGAACATTTTTCGAAAATTTTGATTTTCTCGAAAATGGCTCCTATGATTTTGATTAAAATATCACATATTAAAGATATTCACCTAACAAATAAATTGTATATTTTGAACAGGCTCTGAAGACTACTTTATTCTGGATGAATTTTACGGAATTTTGCATAACTGCTGAACCGTAAGAAATGGACAAAAATGTTCAACACATTTTTTTTTTTGGATTTGAGCGTTTTAGAGATATTCCTTGTTTCTTGCTTCAGCTTTGAAACACTTATACTTTTTCATACAGGAATTTGTAACTTCCATCCATACAAACAAAGGGACTTCAATCACATAGCAACCAGCTTTTGACTATCACTTTAACCTATGGTACAGCTTTATTTCCCTTCTACTACAAGTAATAAGATTATTTCTGCTAATTTTTCTCGATTAACATTAAGTAAATAGACCATAAGCTTTGTAACAACAATTTGCTACAGGGATGTAAAGAAAGTTATGTGAATCGGGCACATCATATTTTTACCACTTGTGTAAACTTTATATCTATGTTGTTCAATTTCTTGTATTTGTAACAAAATAAAATGCAGTTAACTTCAATTATATTTGTTCTAATCCTAAAATGTTGCTCTTGAGCTTCTATCTCTCCTCACTTCCCTCTCCTACCTGTTTTAAGAGAGATTTTCCACCCTCTACTTCATTTTGAACCCGCCATGTTGCATGTTTACTTGTTGAAGAAAACTGGCTGATTAAAACTTGTGAACACGTTTCTGACGAACTTCTTCATAACAAGAGCGAGGGAAATATAAGGCAGAAGTAATGAGAATAAATTACTCCTCAGTTGATGTTTGCTTACTTTTATAACTTTAATTATTTCGGAACGGAAATTCAAACATCTTCTCTCTTTTATTTACACAGCATTTGTTTTGATCAGCAGGGAAGAATAGCTTACAGAGAAGGGTATTTTTTTAAGAATCTCTGAGGCAACATATAAGGTTACGAGGTACAGTATTTTTACTTTCTCTAGCCCCGTAGATATAATGTAGAGAAGCTATTGCATTCCACCTAAAATTTCGATGTCGAAATTTCATCGGAAATATATGTTTTGTTGTCCCCTGAGTCCGAAAAAAAACATTTTTACAAAAGCTAATGTGTGTGTGTGTATGTGGACAGCATAGCTCAAAAACAACAATTCCGTTAATTATCAAACTTGGTATTTAAGTACGATATCTTCCAAGAATGTGACATGAAGATTTTAAAAAAATGTCGCCACTAATAACTGCCCTTTATATGCAAAACTTTTCGAAAACTTTGAGTTTCTCAAAATAGGTATAACGATTTTGATTAGAATATTGTGTATTAAAGATATTTACCTGACAAATAAAATGTATATTTTGACAGTATATTTTGTATAGTCTCTTAAGACTACTTTATTCTGGATCAATTTTACGAAATTTTACGTAATTGCTCAACCGTAAGGGATGAAAAAATACTCACTATATGACAAATGTAGAGCACGTTAAAATACACAATTTTTGTTATATATATATTCTCGTGGAGTTCATCTTTTTTAGACATTTTCCTTGTTTTTGGTTTCAGCTGTGAAAAACTTACACTTTTTTCCTGTGCATATAAACAAAGAAACTTCAGTCAATATAACAACCATCTTTTGTCTGTCACATTACCCTATGTTACTCCCTTATTTCGCTTCTTCTTACAAGGAAGCAAACTATTTCTGCTAATTCTTTCTCAATTAGCATGAAGTAAATAGAAGCATATGCTTTTTAGCAATAATTTGTTACAGAGATGTAGAGAAATTCATGTGAATGGAACACATCAGTATTTAATTTAAGGGGCTTCAAAACATGTACACTGTACATATAATTGCTAAGTTATATAAATGTATAAATAAATAAAGGCAAATATATTAATTATAATTTGCTTTATTTGCTGAAAGTTATATTTTTACTTTTCTATTTATAATTATGTTATCTGTAATTTATGTATATATAAATATATGAAGTTTAATAAATATAAAAAGCTGGCATATTAGCCCTGCTTTAAATAATTAGGTACCAGGTTTATTAAACAGATTTTTATTTTATTTTGTACATATGTGCTAGAGGAAGTAAAAATGCTTACTTTTGGATTTAGAAGACCTCAAAATATCAATTAGAGGTGAAACCTCAACATGGAAATTTGTGGTGGAATACAATACTTCCCCGTTAGTAGAGAAAGTAATAAAACGCAAATGAACAGATAAAGCTAATTTTCCACTTCTTAACATTTGCCATCGTGTTTCATATAGAGTGGTAAAACCACATTCCTTCTATCTCAGTGAGTCTGGTTCGATCTCCGTGCTGTGCCATGGAATCTGTCTGGCCCATTAATCCTTTTGCACCACTGTCCGCCAAATGGCGCACGAATTAAATATGGATTACAACTGCCATCTGTCCACCGAACATGGAACTCTAACATCTAACACGCAAAAAGCTGGCATTGCACCAAATTACCTGCGCAAGATTGATAACAATAATGCTTGTGCTAAACCGCAGACATCTAGCGGCCACAGGAACACTAAACGATACATCCACTACCTGCAAACATAAATAAACCGCGGCGTATTTGTTTTAATATCACAGGATATTTAGGAAAAATGTTGATAATGTTAAAAGTACTTAAAGTATTAATTCAATTATTCCTTTTTACTTACTCTACACGTATAGAGAAGGTATTGTATTGCACCCAAAATTCGACACAGATATTTCACCGGAAGTATACGTTTTTTACGGTCCTCTGTATCCAAAAAAACGCACTTATATAAAAATCTGATGTGTTCCATTCACATGACTTTCTCTACATCTGTGTAACAATTATTAAACAACTTATGTTTCTATTTACTTCATGCTAACCGACAAAAAAGAAGCAGAAATAATCTTATTATTTGCTTCCTTGTAAGTAGAAGCGAAATTAGGGAGTAACATAGGTTAAAGTGATACTCAATAGGTGCTTGCTATGTGACTGAAATTGTTTCGTTTGTAAGGACATGTATTGACAGATTCCTGTATGAGAAAAGTATAAGTTTTTCCAAGCTGAAACCAAAAACAAGGAATATCTAAAAAAGGATCAACTCCAGGAAAAAAATGTGAACAACATAAATTGTGTGCTTTAAAGTGCTCTACATTTTTGTGTGGTAAGTTTTTGTTTATCTCTTACGGTTTACCAGTTATGCAAAATTCCATAAAATTGCTACAGAATAAGTAATATTCTGAGGCTTTCCCAGAAAATTTAAGGTATACATTTTATTTTTCGGGTAAATATCTTTAATATACGATATTTTAATCATAATAGTTTGAGAAAATAATTTTTTTCGAATAAAAATTCCATGTAAAGCGTAGCTGGGAATTGGGTGGGGATTTTCTTGAAAATCTCCGTGTAGCAAACTTGAAAGATGCCAAACTTAAGCACCAAGTTTGGTATTTAACGGTCTTTTCGTTTTTGAGCTATGCTGTCCACAGACATACATACAGACACAAAAACACACGCACACACACGGACCTTTTTTTTGGATTCAGGGGGACACAAAACATGTATTTCCGGTGAAATATCGGTATCGAATTTTTGTTGGAATGCAATAACTTCTCTATACACTATGTACACAGTAAGTGTAGAGAAAGTAAAAGGGTCCGTGTGTGTCTGTGGACACGAATACTCAAAAACAAAAAGTCGGTATAATATTAAATATGGTATATAAGTTTAGTATCTTTCTAAGGATGCGACACGAGGATTTTGATGAAAATCTCAAACCCAAGCTACCCTTTACATGGAACTTTTTTCGAAAATTTTGATTTTCTCAAAAATGGCGCTAACGATTTTGATTAAAATATCGTATATTAAAGATATTTACTTGACAAACAAAATGTATATTTTGAATTTTCTGGGAATAGCCTCTGAAGACTAGCTTATTCTGAATGAAGTTTAGTGAATTTTGCATAACTGCTAAACAGTAAGAGCTGGACAAAAACTTAATACACAAAAATGTAGAGCTCGTTTAAACACACAATTCATGTACTACACTTATTTTTCGTAAAAGTATCGTTTTTGAGACATTCCTTGTTTTTACTTTCAGCTTTAAAAGACTCGTATTTTTCTCATACAGGAATTTGTCAACTCCTGTCCATACAAACAAAGGTACTTCAGTCACATAGCAACCAGCTTTTGGCTTTCACTTTAACCTATGGTACTCCCTTATTTCGCTTCTACATACAAGGAAGGAAGTAAT
Organism: Hymenopus coronatus; assembly: GCA_030762935.1. Lineage (NCBI taxonomy): Eukaryota > Metazoa > Arthropoda > Insecta > Mantodea > Hymenopodidae > Hymenopus > Hymenopus coronatus. The sequence goes on along the minus strand of CM060882.1, from coordinate 13,897,879 downwards.
AAGACTATTTCTGCTAATTTTTTTGATTAGTATGAAGTAAATAGAAGCATAAGCTTTTTAACAATAACTTGTTACAGAGATGTAGAGAAAATCATGTGAATGGAACACATCAGATTTTTATTTAAGGTACACGGCAGTGAAATTTTAAATTCCTGTTTAGATATTCCTAAACATTTCATTGCATTACTGTTGTATTAATAAAAATACCCAATATCATTCAATTTGAATATATACTTTACAAGATATAAATTATATAATAAATGTTATTATGTAAATATATTGTACATTCAAAATGGGTAAGCACCTTAAAATCTGAACAGAAAAAAATTGCTTGGCATTTTTGAAATTGAAGCTTTGAACCACGCAGGAACTTTAGTTGGTGATATTTCAATATATTTTATTAATTATTAACGTTTTTAAAACAAAAAAGTTAAGTCTAAAATTAATAATATGTTCATGAAATTAATTTTCAAAAAACTAATATTTTTAGGTAAATTTTGTCTTTTGTAAAATGTTAGTTGTATTTAAAAAATTGTTGGGAAATTTTAGATGTATTTAAGAAAAAATTGAGACGTCTGGAATATTTTTAAGGTGAGAAAATGTAGTTTTGAGAAACACACTGTTTAAGAGGGGAGATGAATGAAATTAAAGTTTTGCACAATTTGGGTGCTAGATACTTCAGTTTTGGTATGAATAGCCGGGGTATAAAAAGACGATTTTCTGCTGAACTTCACATTTCCAACTCTAATAGAAATTGAGTTATTGAAATTTGTTCTTTAAATTGTACTAACTTTTCAAAATATATCTAGTCTTACAGTTTTTGAATAAAATGAATAAATCTTTTTGACACTAGGGAGAAACATGTACAAAATGTTCAGTATCGGATTTTTGATATCTTTATGTTAAAGGATGAAAAAAAAAATCTGATGTGTTTCTGCACATGGTTTTCTCTATGTTTCTATAATAAATTATAGTTAATAAGCTTATTCTTAATTATGCTTTATAGTAACCGAAATAAATAGCAGAAATGGTTTTATTATTTTGTTCCATATAGGTAGAAGGGAAATAAGGGAGTACACCAGACAAAACCGACAGTTAAATGTTTTAAAACTTGGTTACTATGGTATAAAAATCTGATGTGTACCATTCACATAACTTTCTCCATATCCCTGCAACAAATAATTCTTAAAAAGCTTATACTTCTATTTACTTTATGCTAATCAGAAAAAATTAGCAGAAATAGTCTTATTACTCGCTTCCTTGTAAGTAGAAGCGAAATAAGGGACAACCGTAGGTTAAAGTGATAGTCAAAAGCTGGTTGCTATGTCAATGAAGTTCCTTTGTTTATATGGATGGGAGTTGACAAGTTCCTGTATGAGAAAAGTATACGTTTTTCATAGCAGAAACCAAAAATAAGGAATGTCACAAAAACGACGAACTCCACGAAAAAAATGTATATAACATATATTGTGTGTTTTAAAATGCTCTACATTTTTTGTGAAGTAAGTTTTTGTACATCTCTTACGGTTTAGCAGTCATTCAAAATTTAGTAAAATTCATCCAGAATGAACTACTCTTCAGAGGCTATTCCCAGAAAATTCAAGATATGCATTTCATTTGTCAGGTAAATATGTTTAATATCCGAAATTTTTATCAAAATCGTTAGAGCCATTTTTGAGAAAATCAAAATGTTCGAAAAAAGTTCCATGTAAAGGGTAGTTGGGGGTGGGGGGATTTTTCTCAAAATCTTTGTGTCGCATCCCCGGAAGATACTAAACTTAAATACCAAGTTTGGTATTTTACCGACTTTTCGTTTTTGAGTTATCGTGTTCACAGACACACGGACACACACACACAGACACAGACACACACACGGACCTTTTTGTGCAAATGCTTTTTTTGGATATTGGGGACCCTAAAACATATATTTCCGGTGAAATCTCGGTATCGAATTTTTTGGTGGAGTGCAATACTTTCTCTATACACTATGTGCATAGTGCGTATGGAGAAAGTAAAAATCCTATTCTTTGCGTGGCCAAGTGTTGATAAATTCCAGTATGAGAAAAGTATAGGTATTTTAAAACTGAAGCCAATAACCTGGAATATATCGAAAACGGCCAACTCCACGAAAAATAGTGATATAAATAGTGTGTTTTATCGTGATCTACATTTTGCAATCAATACCATAGCAACCGCATTTTAAAACATTTGACTGTTGGTTTAGTCCAGTGTATTCCCTTCTACTTTATAAGGCAAGAAGTAATAAGACGTTTCTGCTAATGTTTATCTCGATTAATATGAAGTAGATAGAATAGTAAGTTTTTTAACGATAATATGATCCATTCACATGATTTTCTCTACATCTCTTTAACACGTCGAGTTTTCGTTTTTAATATTACTTACTATTTTGTGTTACCAAGCGGGAGACCTGGGTTCGATCTCCAGTACCGGCGTGGGGATTTTTCCCCTGCTGGGAGACCTGGCCCGGGGTGCACTCAGCCTCGTAAGGTCCCTTGGGGCCAATTGAGGAGCTACTTGATGGAGAAGTAGCGGCTCCAGGTCATGAGAACCGCATTAACCGTCTGGGGGGTTCGAGGCGCTGACCACGTCTCACCCTCCAATTCTGCACCCCATCCAAGACGTCTGTAGTGGACCGAGATGGAGGACGGTAGGTCAAGGTTCCCCGTGAGCTGTCGTGCCATGGAGTTTTATTTATGGACGCTCTTTAGCTGCTGCGGTTCTCAGCGTCCCATTCTATACTGGGCGTGAAAGACCGCTTAATTTTGCTCAGAGGCCTTTCTATCAGGCTTGAGTTTCTTCTACGACATGGGACCCACGGCTTTACTTCCCTTCCGAAGGAAGCCATGCTAAGGTTTTTTACGCCCGGAAAAATCCATCGACCTCTGCCGGGTTTGAACCCGCGATCTTGGGTATATGAAGTTAGCATGGCAACCATTACACCGCGGAGATGGCTGCGCCGTGGCCGAGTGGTTAGACCACTCTCCTCTCACCTAGACGGCCAGGGTTCGATCCCAAGCGACCACATGTGGGATTTGAGGTGGACAAAGCGGCGCATGAGCGGGTTTTCTCCAGGTTCTCCGGTTTCCCCCACCATCTCATTCCACCGGAGCTCCATCTTCGTGTATCATTAGTGTCGCCTGCGGTGCCAGAGCAGTAAAAGCGGGCGTTAAACACTACCAAAAAAAAAAAAAAAAAACACCACTATGATCTTTGGACCCGGGTGATTTGATGAAGATCATGTATGTATACTAATAAGTGTAAATAAATACATCTATTCATTCATTCTTCAAATAATCTTGCTATAGCTACTATAGGTACGTGACAGAAAATCAAACTAGCAGCTCTAGAGGGGTAAACTCTTAGGGGGAAGAAGCGTAAATGAAGGAAAGTCTGGAAACCAAGTCAATATCAACTTCAACCCCAGAATTTACTCACCCCCACGAGATGTATAATTAATCCTTTGGACGCGGGTGAAACTGTGACAAAATCGCTGTTGCTCAATCCAAGACATCCATCCACTGCTCTCTTTTCAATCTCTCTTCATCCACTTCTTTCTTTTCGCTGTCATTCAATACGAGTTTCAGCTTTCTCTTTCAGGATTGAAACAGATTTCCTTTTGAAGACACGAGCCGTGTGATAATACTTATCTCGAACACTCTCGTTAAGTTGGCACTAGAATTTATTCGAGACATTCAAATGTTTTCACTTTCTCTACCGCTTACCTAAGGTAGTCAAAATATCAAATTCCACAAGAGTCTGATGTGTCCCACTCACATGATTTTCAATACATCTCTGTAACACATTATTACTTTCTCTACACGTATTATGTACATAAAGCATTTTTGGAAAAAGGTCCGTGTGTGTCTGTGTGACTATGGACAGCATAGCTCAAAAACGAAAATACCGTTAAATACCAAGGATGCGACACGAAGATTTGCAAGAAAATCCTCCCACCCCCAACTACCCTTTACATGCAACTTTTTTCAAAAATTTCAATTTTCTCAAAAATTACTAACGATTTTGATTAAAATATCGTATATTAAAGATATTTACCTGACAAATAATAAGCATATCTTGAATTTTCTGAGAATAGTCTCTGAAGACTACTTTATTCTGGAGGAATTTTGCATAATTGTTAAACCGTAAGAAATGGACAAAAACTTACCACACAAAAAATGTAGAGCACATTAAAACACACAATTTATGTTCTATGAATTTTTTTCGAGGAGTTGATCGTTTTTGGTTTCAGCTTTGAAAAACTTATATTTTTCTCATACAGGTATTTGTCAATTCGTGTCCATACAAACAAATGAACTTTATTCACCTGGTAACCATATTGATGTCACTTTAACATATAATACTCCCTTATTTCGCTTCTACTTACAATGAGGCAAGTAATAAGACTATTTCTGCTAAATTTTTCTCGATTAGCTTGAAATAAATTGAAGAATAAGCTTATTAACAATAAATTGTTACACAGAAGTAGGGAAAGTCATGTAAATGGAACACATTATATTTTTTTGAATAAGCTTACTCTTCTCTCTACTTCATGTTAATCGAGATAAACATTACCTCAAATTGTATTATTACTGAGTTCCTTATAAGTAGAAGGGAAATAAGGGAATACACTTGGCTAAACCGACATTCACATGTTTTAAAATGTGGTTGCTATGGAATTGAAAGCCACTTCTTTGTGTGGCGAGGAGTTGACTACTACTCGAATGAGAAGTATTTTAAAATTAAACGAATAACAAGAATATCTCGAAAACTTCGGAAAAAAATGTGATTTGCTCCATTGGCATGACTTTCTCTACAATTCTGCAACAAATACCAAACGTAAATACTAGTTTGATTTTTAGCGGTCTTTTCGTTTATGAGCTATGCTGCCCACAGACAGACAGATAGACACACTCACACATACGCACATGGACATTTTCTAAAAATGCTTTTTTACTTTCTCTAGCTCCATATGTGCAATGTACATAGGGATAGAGAAGGTATTGTAATTAAAAACATTTCCGTGTGAGCGTGTGTCTGTGGACAGCATAGCCCCAAAACAAAAAGACCGTTAAATACCAAACTTGGCATTTAGGTTTAGTATCTTCCAAGAATGCTTTATGAAGATTTTCAAAACGAAAATTCCCCCACTACAAACTACCATTTACATGGCAAAAATGTCGAAAATTTTTATTTTCTTAAACATGACTAACGATTTTGATTAAAATCTCGTATATTATGTCCGAAATAAAATTGATATCTCGAATTTCTTGGGAATAGCCTCTGAAGACCTCTTTATTCTGGATGAATTTTGCTTAACTGCTAAACCGTAAGAGATAGAAAAAATGTACCTCATGACAAACCACACAGTTTTAGTCCTTTACGATTTTGTTGTGGAGGTAACCGTTTTCGAGATATTCCTTGTTATTGGTTTCAATTGTGAAGCACCTAAACTTTTCTCACACAGGAAGTGTCTGTTTTTCTTTTGTTCTACTCCTGGCCAAGCAAAGAAGTGATTTGCAATGACAATCGCATACCGATAGCTTTTAAAACATTTGACAATCATTTTAGCATAGCGCATTCCCTTATTCCCTTCTAAATATAAGGAACTAATTGATAACATTATGCTAACATTTATCTTGATTATCATTGCGTGCAAAGAAGAATAATGTTTTGTAGGAGTTTTGTAGAGCAGCTAGAGAAAGTAATGTGAGTGTAACACATCAGAGTTTTTGGATTCAAGGGGTCTCAATACATTTATTTCCGGTGAAATCTCGGTATCAAATTTTTGGGTGCATTACAATACCTTCTCTATACATAGCACGTGTAGAGAAAGTAAAAATGTAGCATGGTTTCACCCCCGCTTTTTTATGTTAGCGGCAACGAGCGCCGAGGGCGCGGACAAACAAAACAGAGCTCACATAGTTCGTTTTTGTTTTTTTGGCTCACTCTTTAATATACAGTCCAAATGGTGTCTCAGACCTTAAACACTGTGAGGAAGCCTTCGCAAATTTGTTCGCTGTAGAGGGCCTGCAATTCTTTAGTTCGCACACCGGCGTGTGACTGGTTAGAGATAGAGAGGGGAGGCGTTCTCAGCTTTCGAAATGCCCGGAGCTCTAATCGGGACACTTATATATGCGTCCAAATATCCTCTTCCCCTTGCCTGTAAGGAAGTTTTCGAGGTTTCGTACTAATATTATAAAAGGGTCGTTGCTACTAAGGAACGCGATTGTGCGGATTAATCTATTTGACCTGTGTGAGGCTAGAATACCTGTTCTCAGTCCGCGAATAGAGGTAAAATCTGATGTGTTGCATTCGCATGACTTTCTCTATATCTCAATAAATTATTATTGATAATAAGCTTATGTTTTATTTATTTCATGCTAATCGAGAAAAATTAGCAGAGATAGTCTTATTTCTTGCTTTATTGTAAGTAGAAGCGAAATAAGGGAGTACCATAGGTTAAAGTGATAGTCAAGATCTGGTTGCTATGTGACTGATGTTCTTTGTTTGTATGGACAGGAGTTGGTAAATTCCTGTATGAGAAAAGTATGTTTTTCAAAGCTGAAACCAAGAAAAAGGAATATCTCAAAAAACGATCAACTCCACGAAAAAATGTATATAGCATAAATTGTGTGTTTTAACGTGCTCTACATTTTTTGTGTGTTAAGTTATGTCCATCTCTTACGGTTTAGTCCAGAATAAAGTAGTCTTCAGAGACTATTCCCAGAAAATTCAAAATATACATTTTATTTGTCAGGCAAATATCTTTAATATACGATATTTTAATCAAAATCGTTAGAGCCATTTTTTAGAAAATCCAAATTTTCGAAAAAATTTCAATGCAAAGGGTAGTTTGGGGGGGGGATTTTTCTCAGAATCTTCGTGTCACATCCCTGGAAGATATTAAACTTAAATACCAAGTTTGGTATTTTACCGTCTTTTCGTTTTTGAGTTATCGTGTTCACAGACACACGGACACACAGACACACAGACACACACGGACCTTTTTCTGAAAATACTCTTTTTAAGGATACAGGGGACCCCAAACACATATATTTCGGGTGAAATCTCGGTATCGAATTATTTGGTGGAGTGCAATACATTCTCTATACACTATGTACATAGTGAGTATAGAGAAAGTAAAAACTGAAAGTCACAGTAATGCACGCTATTATCTCCCTCAGTTTGTTGGGATGTAAAGCATCTTGAACTCCCTCAGACAAACAGACATTGTATTCCACCCAAGAATTCGATACCGAGATTTCACCGGAAATACATGTTTTAGGACCCCCTGTATCCATAAAAAGCATTTTCAGAAAAAGGTCCGTGTGTGTTCGTGTCTGTGAACACGATAACTCAAAAACGAATAGTAGCTAAAATACCAAACTTGGTATTTAAGTTTAGTATCTTCCAGGGATGCGATACGAAGATTTTGAGAAAAATTCCCCCACCCCAAACTACTCTTTACATGGACTTTTTTTCGAAAAGTTTGATTTTCTTAAAAATGGCTCTAACGATTTTGATTAAAATATCGTATATTAAAGATATTTACCTGACAAATAAAATGTATATCTTGACTTTTCTGGGAATAACTTCTGAAGACCTGTTTATTCTGGATGAATTTTGCTTAAGTTGGCATAACTAGTAAACCGTAAGAGATAGACAAAAGCTTACTATACAAAAAATGTAGGTATTTTAAAATACACAAGTTATGTCATATACATTTTTTTTTCTTAGAGCTTACCGTTTCAGAGGTACTCATTGTTATTAGTTTCAGGATTGAAGTACTTATACTTCTCTCAGACGGGAGTGTCCGTTTTTCTTTTGTTCTACTCCCGCCCAAGAAAAGAAGCGATTTGTAATGACAATCACATAACGACAGCTTTTAAAACATTTGACTATTGGTTTAGCCTAGTGTATTCCCTTATTTTCTTCCTACCTATACGGAACTAAATAATAAGAGCATTGTGCTAATGAGTACCACGATTAGCAAGGTGCAGAAAGAAGAATTATCTTATGTAAGAAGTTTGTAGAAGAACTAGAGAAAGCCATGTGAGTGTCACACATAAGATTTTTTGGTAGTATTTAACGCCCGCTTTACTACTTTTGGCGATAACACTGGTGATATATGGCATGAAAATGGAGCACCAATGGTATGCGATGGTGATGGAAATGGCGTGTTATTTATGGACGTTCTATATATAACTGCTGTGGTTCTCAGTGTCCCATTTTATACTGGACATAAAAGACCACATAATTTTACTCAGAGGCATCTCTATCAGGTTTGAGGTTCTTTTACGTGCCGTAAATCTACTTCCCTTCCGAAGGAAGCCATGTTAAGTATTTTTACACTCAAAAAAAGCCATCGTCCTCAGCTGGGTTTGAACCCGCAACCTTTGGTATATGTAGTTAGCATGGTAACGATTACACCACGGAGGGCGACGAATTAGATGGCGGGGGAAACCGGAGAACCCGGAGAAAACCCGCCCCTGCGCCGCTTTGCCGACCACAAATCTCCCATGTAGGCGCTTGGGATCGAACCACTCGACCACGGCGCAGCCTACAATACTGTGAGGAAGTCTTGCAAATTTTTGCGCTGAGGAGGGCCTGCAATTGTTCAGATCGCACCGGCGTATGACTGGTTAGAGTAAGAGAAATGGGAGGCGCTCTTAGTTTTCCAAGTGCCCGGAACTTAAATCGGGACGTTTATAAAAGCTTCCGGCATCTCTTATCGTACTCGAAATAACTTCCATTTGCTCTGTACCACGAATAAGTCCATAGCCTTGAATGTTGTTGCGCGCAAAAAAGGGGACATGGAGTATCATTGGAAATTTTAAAAATAATGCTTATGTGGCTACCCGGCACTGCATGCAGCTTTCTATTTTCTATACTAATAACTAAATATACGAAATCGTCAGAATTAGCCTTGGCTTTTATTGTGCTGTACCATCTGCAGGCGTTTAGATTGTAAGTTAGGTTATGTTTCATGGCTACTGCTGATGTCCGTATCAGGCCAGGTAGGCAAAGCGCAAGAGGGGTAAACTTACCCACCCTCTCGATCCCACTACTCACGTAGAGCCAAAGAAACCGGCTCATTCCGTATTAGCCCCGGGTGGCTTACATGTGCAATATGAGAGAATAAACATTTAATCGGGACAGGGATAACAAGTATTTTGTTGTTCAAGAACAACCACCACTGTTACACACCTAACCTCTCACTTCTCTGTCAGGTACAAGGAAAAAGAAGAGGCGATTGTAGAGGTAGAACATTCACACATACCGGCCCTGATATAGTAACAACCGCCACTGTTACACCCGTAACCTCTCCGCTTCTCTGTCAGTTGGAAGGAAAAAGGAAGGTGAGACTGTAGGAGTAGAGCATTTCACACTCGGGTGTTTATCTTACCGGTGCTGCTATAGTAACAACCGCCACTGTTACACACGTAACCTCTCCTCTTCTCTGTCAGTTGGAAGGAAAAAGGAAGATTGTAGGAGTAGAGCATTTCACACTCGGGTGTTTATCTTACCGGTCCTGTTATAGTAACAACCGCCACTGTTACACACGTAACCTCTCCTCTTCTCTGTCAAGTGGAAGGGACAATTGTAGGGTTAGAGCATTTCACACTCGGGTGTTTATCTTATTGGCCCTGATATAGTAACAACCGCCACTGTTACACACGTAACCTCTCCGCTTCTCTGTCAGGTGGAAGGAAAAAGGAAGAGGTGATTGTAGGAGTTGACCATTTCACACTCGGGTGTTTATCTTATTGGCCCTGATATAGTAACAACCGCCACTGTTACACACGTAACCTCTCCGCTTCTCTTTCAGGTGGAAGGAAAAAGGAAGAGGTGATTGTAGGAGTTGAGCATTTCACACTCGGGTGTTTATCTTACCGGTCCTGTTATAGTAACAACCGCCACTGTTACACACGTAACCTCTCCTCTTCTCTGCCAAGTGGAAGGAAAAAGGAAGGTGAGATTGAAGGAGTAGAGCATTTCACACTCGGGTGTTTATCTTACCGGTGCTGCTATAGTAACAACCGCCACTGTTACACACGTAACCTCTCCGCTTCTCTGTCAGGTGGAAGGAAAAAGGAAGGTGAGATTGTAGGAGTAGAGCATTTCACACTTGGGTGTTTATCTTATTGGCCCTGATATAGTAACAACCGCCACTGTTACACACGTAACCTCTCCGCTTCTCTGTCAAGTGGAAGGAAAAAGGAAGGTGAGATTGTAGGAGTAGAGCATTTCACACTCGGGTGTTTATCTTACCGTCTCTGGACCATATTATGCCTCAAGTCTTACAATACCGTGAGGAAGCATTCACGAATTTTTCTTCAGTTCACACCGGCGCATGATTGGTTAGAGTAAGGCTCTCTGAGCTTTCGAAATGCCCGGAGTTCTAATCGGAACGCTTATATAAGCTTCCAAATATGGGTTCATACGAATTTTATAAGAGAATTATAACTAAAAGAATTTTTCGGGCTGAGAAGCCGTGGTCTGCTGGAGTTTTCAGTTCCAGATGTTTTGTTTGGACTCCGGCCATGAAAGCTTACCACTACTCAGGCAAAATACAGTTCAAACTTTCGTTCTTTCTTGGCTCATTCTTTAATATACAGTTCACATTATGCCTCAGGCCATAAATTCTGTAAGGAAGCCTTCGCAAAGTTGTACGCTGTAGAGGACCAGTAATTCTTCAGGTGGCACTGGTTAGAGTAAGAGGGGGAGGCGCTCTCAGCTTTCGAAATTCCCGGAGCACTAATCGGGACGCTTATATAAGTATCTAAATATCTTCTTCTCCTTGCCTCTACCGAGGTTTTCGAGGGTTTGTACGAATATTATAAGAGGTTTGTTGGTGCGAAGGAACGCGGTTGTGCGGATTGTTCTAATGGACCTGTGTGAGGCTGGAATACCTGTCCTCAGTTGGCGAATAAGGAAACACGGAGAAGGTCACAATAATGAAATGCAGACGATTATCTCTCCCAGTTGTTGGGATGTAAAAGCATCTTGAGGTCCATCACACAGACAGAGGAACCCTAACGGCTGCTAAGTGTGCCGTATATCTCTCTCCACATCTGTCCCCTAATTGACCTTCATTCTCTGATATTTTCTCTAAATCCTTTCTCTGCCGCAGTTTTTTCCTCTTCCTTATATCCACAGTTTCCCTCTTAATCTCCACCCACATCCTCAGTCTATCTCTCTCCTTCTCTCCATCCCTTTCTGTATGCTTGCATTAAACTTATTCAATTCTTTCAGTAAAACTGTCCGCTGTAACATCTCTCCTCCATGCCTTAAGGGTACGTTTGACCGAAATTTCATGAAATGTCACACAAAATCGACCTTTTACTTTCTCTACACGTACTATATTCATAGTGTATAGATAAGGTATTACATTCCACCCAATTAATACCAATATTTCACCGAAAATACATGATCTGGGTCCCCTGAATCCAAAAAAAAGCATTTTCAGAAAAAGGTCCGTGTGGGCGTGTGTCTGTGGACAATATAGCTCAAAAACTAAAACACCTTTTAATACCAAACTTGGCATTTAAGTTTGGTATCTTCCAGGGATTCGACACGAAGATTTTCAAAAAAATCCCCCACCCCAACTACACTTTACATGGAACTATTTTCGAAACATTTTGATTTTCTTAAAAATTGCTCTAATATACGACATTGTAATCAAAAAAGGTAAAGATATTTACCTGAAAAATAAAATGTATATCTTGAATTTTATGAGAATAGCCTCTGAAGATTACTTTATTATGGATGAATTTTACGGAATTTTGCATAACTGCTAAACCGTAAGAGATGGACGAAAACTTACCACACAAAAAATGTAGAGCACATTAAAACACAATAATTTATGTAATTGGCATATTTTTCGTGGGGCTGATCGTTTTTTTGATATTCCTTGTGTTTTCCTTCAGTTTTTAAAAACTTATACTTTTCTCGTACAGGAATTTGTGAACTCCTGCATATAAAAACAATGGAGCTTCAGTCACATAGCAACCATCCTTTGACTATCACTTTAACCTATGGTACTCCCTTACTTCGCTTCTACTTACAAGGAGGCAAGCAATAAGACTACTTCTGCTAATTTTTCTGGATTAGCATGAAGTAAAAAGAAGCATTAGCTTTTTAACAATAATTTACTGCAGAGATGTAGAGAAAGTCTTGTGAATGGAACACATCAGACTTATTAATTTTAATTCCATAAATAATTTAAACGTTTCTGAATACAAAAAAACTGATGTGTCCATTCACTAAATTCCTCTACAGCTCTACAACAAATGATTGTTAGAAAGCTTATTCTTCTATTTCATGATAATCAAAAAACATTAGAAATCTCTTATTACTTACTTCCACGTAAGAAGAAAGTAAATAAGGGAGTACGGTAGGCTAAAGCGATGGTCGAAAGCTGGTTTATATGTGATTGAAGTACCTTTGTTTGTATGAGAAAAGTATAAGTATTTTATAATTGAAACCAATAAAAAGTGATATTTAAAAAACGATCAACTCCATGAAACAATGTATATAACATAAATTGTTTGTGTTCACCAGCTCTACAGAATAAAGTAGCCATCAGAGGCTATTCCCAGAACGTTCAAGATATACACTTTATTTGTCATGTAAGTATCTGAAATACACGACATTTAAAATAACATTTCAGTGCTATTTTTGAGAAAATCAAAATTTTCGAACATTTTTCCATGTAAAGGGTAGTTGGGTGGATTTTATTGAAAATGTTCCTGTACTATCCTTCGAAGTTACTGAATTTAAATACCAAACTCGGTATCAGAGTTTTACTTTGTCTACACGTACTATGTACATAGTGTATAGAGAAGGTATTGCACTCACCGGAAATATATGTTTTAGGGTCCCCTGTATCCAAAAAAAGGTATTTTCAGAAAAAGGTAGTGTATGTGTGTCCGTGTGACCACGATAACTCAAAAACGAAAAGTCGGTAAAATACCAAACTACTTTAGTATCTTCCAGGGATGCGACACGAAGGTTTTGAGTAAAACACCCTCACCCCAAACTACCCTTTACATGGAACTTTTTTCGAACATTTTTATTTTCTATAAAATGGCTCTAACGATTTTGATTAAAATATCGTATATTAAAAGTATTTACCTGATAAACAAAATGTGTACTTTGATTTTTCTGGGAATAGCCTCTGAAGAGTAGTTTATTCTGGATGCATTTTACGGGATTTTGAATAACTGCTGAACCGTAAGAGATGGACAAAAACTTACCATACAAAAAATGTAGAGCACGTTAAAACACACAATTTATGTTATATACATTTTTTTCGTGGAGTTCATCGTTTTTTATACATTCCTTGTTTTTGGTTTCTGCTACGAAAAACAACTGCTGTCCATACAAAGAAAGAAATTTCAATCATATAGCAACCAGCTTTTGAATATCACTTTAACCTATGATACTCCCTTATTTCGCTTCTACTCACAAGGAAGCAAGTAATAAGACTATTTCTGCTAATTTTTGCCTGATTAACATGAAGAATATAGAAGTATAAGCTTTTCAAGAATAATTTGTTGCAAAGATGTAGCGAAAGTCATGTGAATGGTACACATCAGGTTTTTCAGAATGGTGTTCTACGCTTCAATTCCCAAATATATATAATAATTGTAAAGGTTTGCACCTGTTAATGCTATGGGCAGGGGTGCACATAAATTTGATATCATAGGACAGTATCTTGTGAAGATCTTTCTCTCGCCTGGCCTCGCTAATTCTGACTTATGACCCTAGGGGAACCTTAAGTGGTCTAACTAGCCGTCCTCTAATTCTGTCTGTCTATTCTTACTTCCGGCTTTTGTTTTTCTTTCCTTTGTCCTGTCACCTTGACTAGCCTCAACACCACGTTTCACTTGTTCACGGTAACAGAGGTGATCTATATCTCTCACATTCAAAAAGTCCCGAGATTGAATCTTCCTTACGGTAAAGCTTTTTACTTTCTCTACCCCATATGCACAATGTTTATAATGGATAGAGAAGATATTGGATAGGTAGAGACAGACTGAAAATTTCAACCACGAATCTCCCGGTCTCTAGCCCGTCGCTACCAAATGCCGGCATAGCATGTTTCCCGGCAAACCACAAGGTGCAGGTACTTTAAGTACCAGGATTTATAGTATAGCCAACTATCATGGTCAATTGGTATTGGATTAATTGTTTTTTTCACACAAGGATCTCCGGATCTCTAGCCGGTTGTTCTTCAACTGAGCTACCATGGCAAGATGCCGGCATAGCATTGAATTTTTCAACAGACTCGCATATTTCCCCCCCTTTTTTTGAAGTGTTTAACGCCCGCTTTAACTACTTATGACACCGCAGGCGGTGACACTGATGGTATATGAATGATGATGGAGCACCGGTGGAAAGCGATGGCGGGGGAAACGGGAGTACCCGGAGAAAACCCGTCCCAGCGCCGCTTTGTCCACCACAAATCCCACATGCGGCCGCTTGCGATCGAACCCCGGCCGTCTAGGTGAGAGGCAAGTGGTCTAACCACTCGTCCACTGCCTCGCATATTCCCCGTTAAAGCACAAGGTGATACTTAGGCTAACTGGGTCAAATCCTCACTATGCCATTGATTTTTCCAGTCTGTCTGTTAGATCTACCTATCTAACTCTCCTGTCCTATATATGGTTGTTGAAAAAACAATTAATTCAATACATAGGGAAGATATTGTATTCCACCCAAAAATTTGATTTCAAGATTTCACCAGAAGTATATGTTTTGAGGTTCCCTGACTCCGAAAACAAAATTTAGATAAACATCCGTGTGTGAGTGTGTGTGTGTGTGTGTGTATGTGTCTGCGGACGGCCTAGCTTAAAAACGAGAACACTGTTAAATGGAAAACTTGGTATTTGTCTTTGGTATCTTCCGAGGAACCACTAGCCTTCCACTTAGGCAGCCATGGTTTGATCCCAAGTGCCCACATGTGATGGGTAAGTGCATCGCTTTGGTGCTTCGCGGCGCGGGGATCGTGGGTTCGAGTCCCGCCTTGGGCATGGGTGCCGTTTTAAAACGCACCAAACGAAGTTAGCAGTCAATTAGCTTACATTTTTGGCTTGTCCGAAACTTGACGCCGCAACTTTCAAACTCTTCTATTTAAAGTTTTATGTATGTTTAAAAATCGCACACATTTGGGATTAGGCAGCGAAGGAGCAACGGTTGTCATACGCCACACCTACATTATACGTTTTCCATTACTAAGGTATCTTCCAAGGGACACGAAGATTTTCAAGAAAATCCCCCACTCCAAACTACCCTTTACGTGGAAAAAAGTTCGAATATTTTGATTTTCTTAAAAATGGCTGTAACGATTTTGTTTTAAATGAGGTATATTTAAGATATTTACCAGACAAATAAAATTTATATCTTGAATTTTCTGGAATAGCCTCTGAAGACTATTTTATCCTGGATGAATTTTACTGATTTTTACATAACTGCTCAACCGTAACATATGAACAAAAACTTACCAAACAGAAAATGTAGAGCACGTTTAAACACACAATTTATGTTATATACATTTTTTTCGTGGAGTTGATTGTTTTTTTAGATATTCCTTGTTTTTAGTTTCAGCTTTGAAAAACTTATACTTTTCTCATACAGGAATTTGTGAACTCCTGTACATACAAAGAAATGAAGTTCATTCATATAGCAACCGGCTCTTGACTATCACTTTAACCTGTGGTACTCCCTTATTTCGCTTCTACTTACAAGGAAGCAAGTAATAAAGACTATTTGTGCTAATTGTTTCTGATTAGCATGAAGTAAATGGAAGCTTAATCTTTTTAACAATAATTTGTTACCGAGATGTACAGAAAGTCGTGTGCTCCCCAGTGACACTGAATCATTTGCGTATCGACAGTGAGCACACTTGAATGTGAATGGTCACTTGATAGAGCACCCGACCCTCAGCCATATTATTCTATTAGCTGCGTGTAGCACTTGTCTCTTTACGTGCACCCTCTTGCAGTGCAGCTTGGGCTAATTGCACCAAGTGTCAAGTGAAAACTAGAAGGAAACGCCACGTCAGCAAAGGGGGGACCCCTCTTTATAGAACGTGCCTAGTTTGTTAATCAACATCTGGACTATACCAACTTCAACAAGAGATTGCAAAAATAATGGTACGGGGGCCGTCCACAGTGTAAAGAACAATTTGGCTTAACTTAATTATAATACGAAACAAAATAAAACTTTGTAAATAGCAACATAGTGCATTGCTCTAATAACCGAGCCAGTCTGATACTGCGAGCCCCGTGTGTCACAATAAACGACATAAATAAATAAACACAATAAACAAATAATTATATATATTTCTATCAATTATAACTAAATCAATAATAATATTATTGGACAAAGGAATGTTGAGGCGAAGGGACCTTTGAAAGGTAATATCAAGAAAAACCCACGCGAGTATGTAAAAGTAACGACAAATATTCATATTTGGCAGACTTTGCTAGATAACGCACTTAGGTACATTCCTGAGCTGATAGCAGTCACTCCAGAAGAGAGAAGTAGATACAGTTAGAAAATAGGGGTTTTGCCTTGAGGCCATGGGAGTGGCAAGCGATGTCCGAGCCAATATAGAATACAAATAATAATTTTAGCAAATGAGAATATTGTGATATAACAAGAAATTCAAGACATTTCGGAAAATATGTTGAGAGTGGAGGGTGACTTCTGAGATGTCAGACTCTGCTCTCCGCACGGAGAACACTTCAATTCGTGCTGTAGACAGGGAAAGTCCATGTTGGTTTAGATCCCCGTGGGACTTCGAAAAAGAACACACGCTTTAGCTTGTGTATGTAGGGAAAGTCTGTGTCAAAAGTCCTGGTGTGACTTCAAAAGATGCCTTACAGTGAAACCATATCTCGCACGGCGATGCAGGAAAGGAACCTCAGGACAGTGAACGAAGTTTCATTACGAAACAACTTCCAAATGTATTTCTGTTTGGTTTGGGCTCTAGGTCGAAACTATTTGAATAAACTCAGTGGTTTGGTTAAGAAGTAAATGGTGAGTTTTACTCAATACCCAGGAACCCAATCCACAGAAAAGGCGTCGATGAGGATACCACGCCCTGAGAACGCAAGATGTCCATGCTCTCGCCAACCTACAGTGGGAGTAGAAATCACCATAAACGATGTGATTAGGGATTCCTTTTAAATTCCGAACACCCCTCAGAGATTTCACTCCCGATCCCCACCAAACAGGCACAACAGGTATTCGGGAGGTCGAACACTGGGGAAGATTTTCGGGGAAGTTTCTGCACTCATCTGAACTTCCTGTCCCTTTATTTCATCTCCAGTTCATCCAACCGATTTCTTTCAGAGTTGTTGGAGTCGCAGAACAACTTAAACACTGGTGTCCCTCCGTGGTAGTGAAAATGTTTTAGAAATCAGTTCGAGGCGGCGGGATGGCATTAGAAGTTTGGTAAGACCTGGGGCGCGGGATTCTAGCGCTCACCGAGTTCAGATGAAGAACTGCTTGGACTATGTTATGGATCCTCCACAAAGGCTCTTTCTCTGACGTCCGGTTTCGGCCGCCCGTTGATAATACTCTCATCTCACCTTGTTCTGCTAGGATCGGACGCACAATAAGCCAATAGATGCAGTGCGGAATCCCCTCCAGATTCTGTCGCACGCACACACACATACACACACCTTATTCTTTTTCTCAATTAGGGATCGTATTCTGTGGACTATCTAAGCTAACTACGAAGACCAGTAAATTTGGGAAGAAAGAGTTTCTATTAAATGTATTTAATCTAATGATCAAACTGTTGAACAATTGTCATTAGCTTCCCAATACAGTTATCCACTTGACTTGTCCCAAAACTGCTGAAGAAAATGTAAATGGCGTGTTATTTATGGACGTTCTGTGGTTCTCAGCGTCCCATTCTAAATTGGGCGTGACAGACCACTTAATTTTGCACAGAGCCCTCCCTATCAGGCTTAGGTTCTTTTACGTGCCATAAATCTACGACACGGGAACAACGGCTTTACTTCCCTTCCGAAGGAAGCCACGCTAAGGATTTTCACACCCAAAAAACATCCATCGTGCTCCGCCGGGTTTGAACCCGCGACCGCATGGTAAACATTACACCACGGAGGCCGACATAAGCTGCTGAAAAGCAGATTATACTAAGATGTTCCCAGGTTTGAATGGCACTTACTTGACACAGCTTATAGTTTGGTGAGTTAAAAGTATACAAAATCTTATGTGTTACACTCACATGACTTTCTCTAGCTGTTCTACAAACTTATTACATAACATTATTCTTCTTTGTGCACCTTGCTAATCGAGGTACTCATTAGTTCAATGTTCTTATTACTTAGTTCCTTATAAGTAGGAAGAAAATAAAGGGAATACATTAGACTAAACCGATATTCAAATGTTTTAAAAGCTGTCGTTATGCGACTGTCATTACAAATCGCTTCTTTTCTTGGCCATGAGTAGAACAAAAGAAAAACGGACACTCCCGTCTGAGAAAAGTATAAGTACTAGACAACTGAAGCTAATAACAATGAATACATCGAAAACGGTAAACTCCACGAAAAAAATGATATGACGTAAGTTGTGTATTTTAACAAAACATTCATTTTTTGTATAGTAATTCTTTTCTATCTCTACGGTTTACTAGTCATGCCAAATTAAGCAAAATTCATCCAGAATAAACAGGTCTTTAGAAGCTATTCCCAAAAAATTCATTATATACATTTTATTTGTCAGGTAGGTATCTTTAATATACGATATTTTAATCAAAATCATTACAGCCATTTTTAAGAAAGTCAAACTTTTCGAAAAAAGTTCCATGTAAAGCGTAGTTTGGGGTGGGAGAATTTTTCTCAAAATCTTCGTGTCGCATCCCTGGATGATATTAAACTCAAATACCAATTTTGGTATTTTAGCTACTTTTCGTTTTTGTGTTATCGTGTTCACAGACTCACGGACACACGCACACACACGGGGACCTTTTTCTCAAAATGCTTTTTTTTGGATACAGGGGGTCCTAAAACATGTATTTGCGGTGAAATCTCGGCATTGAATTTTTGGGTGGAACAAAATACTTTTCTATCCCTATGTATATTGTACATACAGGGCTAGAGAAAGTAATGACAATGAAAAATCTTATGTGTTACACTCACATGACTTTCTCTAGCTTCTCTACAAACATAGTCTTACAAAAGATTATTCTCCTGTCTACGCCATGCTATCGTGATAATCATTAGCAGAATTTTCTTATTACATAATTCCTCATAAATAGAATGCAAGTAAACGAATGCATTATGCTAAAGTGATAGTCAAATGAAACAAATACAAGGAATATCTCGAAAACGGTAAACTCCACGAAAAAATGTGTATGACATAAGTTGTGTATTTCAACGAGATATACATTTTTCGTTTTGTAAGCTTTTGCCTATCTCTTACGGTTTGCTAGTTGTGCAAAATTCATTCAGAATAAACAGGTTTTCAGAAGCTATTCCCAAAAAATTCAAGAGAGATATTCTATTTGTGATGGAAATGGCTTTAATGTGTGGCATTTTAATCAAAATCATTATAGCCATTTTTAAGAAAAACGAAATTTTCGAAAACTTTTTAAAGGTTAGTTTGGGGTGGGGACATATTCTTTAAAATCTTCGTGTCGCATCCTTGAAAGATAGGAAACCAATTTTGGTATTTAACCGTCTTTTCATTTTTAAGCTATGCTGTCCACAGGCGGACAGACAGACCCACACGCGCGCGCGGACCTTTTTCTGAAAACGCAGTTTTTGGATTTAGGAGGTTCTAAAATATGTGTTTCCGGTGAAATCTCGATATTGAATTTTTGGGTGGAATACAATACCTTCTCTAACCACTATATATATTGTATGTATTTGAGGGCTAGAGAAAGTAAAATGAATGTGCTCGCAGTTACACGTACACAAACACACACGAACCTTTATCTAATTTTTTTCTGGATACAAGACACCCTAACTCGTGTATTTCCAGTGCAATCTCAGAATCGAGTTTTTGGGTGGAGTGCAATATACTCTCTGCCTATGTACTAAGTAGAGGAATGAAACGGTAATTTCAAAAGCCCTATATAATGTCCTATACTATCAAAACTGGGTCATAAGTAGATTATTACAACTATTTTGCATATAACAAATTCATACTTTTGTTTGTAATACTTCTATGAAGTACACATTAGAAGCTATGTAACAATGTATATCGGCTGGAAGAAAATCCATCAATTTAAACCAGTGATAGATCTCGGTATTTGGAACACATTTTTTATCTTACGTTTTTGTCTCTCACCATTTCTTACGGAGATATTTTAGTTTCGCCGAAAATAAGAGACAGACACGCTGGTAACGCTGCAGGTTGTGTGAGTGTGACTTGTACTAGGTCAGCACATAAAAACATTATATCTCCTACGTCGTGTTTGCAAGCGACCGCCGTGTTTACATCCAGAAGCCATTTCAGAAACCTGACCAACCTCAACACAACATTGCCGAGCTACTTTACGTCTGAAAAGCTGTTCGGAATATTCCTTTAATTCGTTAAGTGATTAATTATTTCGAAACTGTGTGATTCTCCCATAATTACGACCGAAGTTAATGTCAGAAATACCTTATTCTATTATCTTCGTACATTCTTGTCGAATTAAGCATACAATTTGAAAAAAAAAAATGTATCACTTTCTCTGCACGTACTATGTACATAGTGTATATAAAAGGTATTCTAATGTACTCATAAATTCGATACCGAGATTTCACCGGAAATACATGTTTTGGGTCCAGAATCCGGAAAGAGCATTTTTGGAAAAAGGTTCATGTGTGTGTACACCTGTGGACAGCATAGCTCAAAACGAAAAGACCATTGAACACCAAACTTGGTATTTAAGTTTCATAACTTCCAAAGATGCGACACGAAGATTTTCTAGAAAATCCCCCCACCCCCACTATCCTTTACATGGAACATTTTTTGAATTTTTTTTATTTTCTCAAAAATGGCTGTAACTATTTTTATTAAAATATCGTAGATTAAATATATTTACATAACAAATAAAATGTATATCTTGAGTTTTCTGAAAATAACCTCTAAAGACTACTTTATTTTGGATGAGCTTTAATGAATTTTGCATTACTGTTAAACCGTATGTGATGGACAAAACCTACAACACAACACATGTAGATACGTTAAAAGACACAATTTATGCTATATACATTTTTTTCGTGTAGTTGAAAGTTTTTGAGATATTCTTTGTTATTGATTTCAGCTTTGTAAAACTTATACTTTTCTCATACAGGAATTTGTGAACTCCTGTCTATACAAAGGAACTTCAGTCACACAGCAACCAGCTTTTGACTATCATTTTAACCTATGGTACTCCCTTCTACTTACAAGAAAGCAAGTAATAAGACTATTTCTGTGAATTTTTTGTTGATTAGTATGAAGTAAATAGAAACAAAAGCTTTCCAATAATATTTTTTGTTACAGAGATGTAGAGAAAGTCGTGTAAATGGAATATTTAAGGTTTTACGGTTTTGTTTGCTATGCTTCTATGAAGAACATATTGGAAGGAATGTAACAAGTTCACTTTCGTATACTTAGAGCTATTTTACATAGGCCGTTTTACATTCTTCATCCAATTTGAACTTTCGAGAATGTTTGTTGCATCCTCGCATTAAATCCCAGCTATTCAGTAATTATTATTATTGTTGCTCTGGTTAAATGAGATTTTTTTCGAAATGAGAGTTTAATAAACTACAGCACGCTAATACAAAGATAATCCCATTATGAAACCTTTTGACTCGACAGCATCAAAAGCCACAGCAAATAAACCACTCCCCATTTTATCATTAGCTTATAATTAACATTGGGAAGGGTTAAAACACCGTTGAGTATATCAACAAGCTTCTAATGTACCATTAACAGTACTGAAATTAAATAAACACAAGAAACATGAATACTTTACTCTGATTTGTTGCGTTCCCATGACTTTCGATACTCGATCTTCTATAAAAGTTAATTCTACTATCCACTTCTTACTTTCTCTACACGTACTATGTAGGGGACATGCAGGCAATGACAATCGCCTAAGAGTTGCAGCCCCCAAACTACCCCACCCCAAAGAGAGGTTGATTTTTACTTTCTCTATGCGCACTATGTACATAGTGTATAGAGAAGGTATGCACTCCACCCAAAAATTCGATAGCGAGATTTCACCGGAAATATACGTTTTACGGTCCCCAATATAAAAAAAAAGCATTTTCACAAAAAGGTCCGTGTGTGTGTGTGTCCGTGTGTCTCAAAAATGGCTCTAACAATTTTGATTAAAATTTCGTATATTAAACATATTTACCTGACAAATAAAATGAACATATTGAATTTTCTAGCAATAGCCTCTGCAGAGTAGTTTATTCTGGATGAATTTTACTGAATTTTGAATAACTGCTAAACCGTAAGAGATGGACAAAAACTTACTACACAAAAAATGTATAGCACGTTAAAACACACAATTTATGTTATATACATTTTTTTTGTGAATTTCGTCGTTTTCGAGACATTCCTTGTTTTTGGCTTTTGCTATGAAAAACTTTTTCTCATACAGGAATTGTCAACTCCGATCCATATAACCAAAGGAACTTCTTTGACATAGCAACCAACTTTTGTCTATCACTTTAACCTACGGTAGTCCCTTATTTCGCTTCTACTTACAAGGAAGCAAGTAATAAGACTATTTCTGCTATTTTTTCTGATTAGCATAAAGTAAATAGAAGTATAAGCTTTTTAAGAATAATTTGTTGCAGGGCTATAGAGAAAGTCATGTGAATGGTACACATCAGATTTTTTTCTGTTAATTGATATGTTGTCATTAGAAGTATTTAATAACTGTGTACACAAATTTACGATGCTAAGTTGTTGGTAAGTAGTGTTAATAATTCAAAATTACTGTAAATTGCACTGACCGTTCTTCCTAGTTTGTGTTGGTCGCTAAGATACCGTAACGTAAAATAGAGAAGTTAAACATTTAAACATCGTTCTTCTTTTATTAGAACATTTGTTAAAGAAATGACGTTAAACAAAAAAGTGTTTCTATAATTTATGAAAATTATGAAAACGGAACATTAAATCATGAAAATTAAGTTAGTGAAATATTAAATCTGCTGTTTGCGTATAGGTGCGCTGCAGCAGCGGACAGAATTAATCGTGCTATTGTCCACACCGTTCTTGTTCACATTCTAGTTACATCAGACTGTATAGCCTACGAGGTTCATTGCAATGTAATGATTTAAATTACTTTTAGGGTCTTTAGCTGATATTTTTCATCAGCATACGTATTGTTATTATATTGTAAGAAGATTAAATTGTCCTACGACAAATAATAATAATAATAATAATAATAATAATAATAATAAATACTGAATTTAATTTTAAGGAAGTGACAGTCACATAGACCGCCATTATCTTCACGAACAACGTTACAGAAAATGCTTCATAATCAACAAATAGAAACGCAAAACAAAAATTATTCCAATAATCAACAATAAATACGTTACTCATTTTATAAAACAATTGAGCAAATTTAAAACAATGAAATATACTTACGAAGTCTTGTTTTTCTGGACGAAATTATAAGAAAACTCCCAATTACAGAAAAAACACTTCTAAGCTCGTCAACTTACAACTGAGCAATGAAGTTACTATTGAAATAGTTCTATCTCTTTGCCAACAGAGCGCAGAACACGATAGACATTTCTATGTCCTTACGAAGCGATATTACAGCGATGACCGCCATTCCTTGCTTCTCCCCTACATAGTGTAATAGAGTTAAAGCTACACTGTAATTTTGTAGTTGAAGGTTAGTAACGCGAAATTAGAAAAACAAAACCACTAAAATAAAATATTAAAGTTTTGATTCGTTATCCTTGTTGCCAAATAGCAACATAATGCATAGAGGATCCAACTTTTCCAGAATATACATTTTTAGTTAGTTCCATATGGACAATGGATGGAGAAGGCATTGTATTGCACCCAAAAATTCGATACCAATATTTCACCTGAAATGCATATTTTAGAGTTCCCTGTATCCAAAAAATCATTTATAGAAAAGGTTAGTGTGTGTGTCCGTGGTCTGTGAACACAATAAGTCAAAGACGAAAAGCCGATAAATGAAACACGTCAAATTTTTACTTTCTCTACACGAACTATGTACACAGTGTATAGAGAAGATATTGTATTGTACCTAAAAATTTGATACCGAGATTTCACCAAGATTTTAGGGTCACCTGTATATTTAGGTTAGAGGAGGCTGTGGTTTATTCTAAACACAGGAAACTTGATTGAAGCATATTTTCAGTTTTTAATTTATATACTCCATTTTGTACATCATCCAGTTGTTATTATTTGTGATGTTATTACTGTGTACTAGTGTTATATATGTAGGGGGTTATGAATTTATTTTATTTCGAGATTATTCAGAACTGTGATAAACATTGAGTACCATAATTAATTTTGCTAACTATATTGTTCTGGAAGATACGAGGAGGCAATGACTTACCCTGATATTTTGATATTTTTACGGTGACTGGATAACCTATTTAGTTATGTACAATTAAAACTTTATTGTTAATATTTGACTCATCAATGATTAATTGATGAATTCCATTTCCGCTGATTTACCTTCTACTTCTTCGGAACATCAGCCAGCTACTATTAAATGCAACTTGTGTGGGATAAAATTTAGCAAAAGAGGTATCAATATCCACATCGCTCGGAGCCCAATTTGCCTCAGGGTTCCGTCTGTATAAATAACAAAAATACTATAATTAACAGTAATTCACGAGTTTCATCGGCTCAAGACAATCAGTTTACTTTAATAACACCTGACGTTCTTTCGCCCTCTATTGAAACTACTTCGGACGCAAATCAACATGACGATTTCACAAATCTCTTTGCAATTAAAAATGCTGATGGTGATGCTGCATTTAAAAGTATAACATCGCAAAATCAAAATAATTCGGGAAGTTTGGGAAAACATAAGGCTTCTTGTTCAACATCCATATAAGTAGAGCTCATCCAGATCAACATCGTCATAACATCGTAAATCGGCATACAAACTGCAGCAAACATGTAACACAAGAGGAGTCTAATATTAATCACTCACAACCCCCAAAAAATGACAAAATTGATGCTTATAACAGACTATTACAAACATGAAAAGAAAAATTTTCACTTGAGTTAGATAACGTCAGCTTTCACAAAACAGTTGAAGAGTTTCTTTCGTTCCTATCAGATACTATTCATATGTTACCAGGTCCAAAACATCCCGCGGCAAAATACTATGAGGCAAGAAAGATCAAACATTTTGTACAAACGCAGCGTTCATATAAAACGTCAACTAATCCTGAAAGGGGAACCAAAAGAGATAGGTTGAAAAGAAAATCAAAATATAATTATCAAATAACACAATTTTACTACTATAATCAAAGACGAAAAGCAATTCGTAATGTCTTTAATGAAAATAACATAACCTGCAAAATCGACAGTACTATATTGCATGATTATTTTAAAAATGTATTTCCTGTACCAAATTTGCCAGGAATATTCCCCAAAATTCAGTAATGTTGACTTGGTCGAAATAAACGATACAACAATTTCTAAAGAAGAAATACATAACGCAATGAGAAATATATCAATTGACACGACTAGCGGTCCTGACCACGTACTCATGAGAAGAATAAAAAAGCGATGTGGCTTCAGAAATCATTGCGAAGATAGCTACTGGAATCTGGAGTAGTACCACGGATATTTCAAACTGCTAGATCCATTCTTATACATAAAGGAGGAGATCAGTCGTCAGCCTCCAACTGAAGACCAATTACAATCACCTCAGTAGTCAGAAGAGTTATTGAAAGATCACTTGACCGTAGACTACGCAGTTATATAAACTTAAGTCCATACTAACGAGGCTTTATATCATCTCCAGGATGTCACATTAACACTACTATTCTTAATGCAGCTCTGAAAACCGCTAAAGAACGAAAAGATAATATTACTGTGGTATTTCTGGATATAAGAAAAGCGTTTGATAATATAGGTCATTTACATCTCCAAAAAACACTAGAGTCCATAGGAATCCTCAGCAAATTATCACGCTTAGTAATGAAATTGCAAAAACATAACACTGCAGTATTTGAAACTACTGCAGTAAAACAAACCAAATTAAAATAAAAGGATGTGTTTTACAGGGTTCACCTCTATCACCCATTCTTTACAATTTAGCAACGGATTTTCATTTTGGAGGAACTTAGTGAACAAGCTTTGTCTGATGGATATGGTTATTCATTGGCTTCAAATTGTCAAAATTTAACAGTGATGAGTTTCGCAGATGATACTGTGATCATTGGAAAAAAATTAGAATCTGCAAAAGAATTGACTAAACTGGCTATACAGCGTTTTCAAGAATTAGGTCTTACCATCAATACATCAAAATCTGTTTGTTTATCCATAAAGAATGGAAAATATTCACCACAGAAACTGATAATTTCTGAAAACGATGCAATTCAGTGTCAAAATCCCGAAGAAAAAATACGTTATCTTGGCATTAATTTAAAAGATGAAATAGTTTTCGACAGCCATCAAACGTTAGAAAATTTACGTAAGAAAGCTGAGACTTTAGAAAGTTCACCCCTTTTACAAGCAGACCAGAAATTTGTTATTTTAAACTCATCTGTCTCTACGACCTTAATTTATCCATTTCAAATTATCCCAATGGATAAAATTCCACAAAATGTTTTGGTTGCCGCTGACAAAATATTAAAATGCACTCTAAAAAGTATCCTTCAATTACCAACAGACGTTCCAGACCATATGGTATATACTGAGAGAAAATATAAAGGCCTTGGTCTATTCCGCGCCTCATGGGAAGTTCGACTACAACATTTGAACATCTGTAAAGTTTTAAAATACTTAAATGACCCGCTTGTTAACGCCGTAAGAAATTTTGAGCAGGAGACTCAAAGCTGTTTACAACATCTTAACATCACTCAGAGTAACACCAGAGACCCAGTAAGTCTTCTCCCAGATGCGAGAAGAGTAAGAAAATATTTAAGAGAACGAGAATTTCAGCTTTGGAGTGAGTTACCACAAAAAGGAAAAGGTGTTAAAATGTTCAGCAACTATACACCTGCAAATAAGTGGATCCGAGATCATCGCGGACTTTCCTGCTCCGAATGGAGAGACGCCATCAAAATGACTGCTCGAGTTATTGCTGTACGTTCCTTACCGGGTAGCTCCCAGAACAATACCCTCTGCCGCCGCTGTGGCAGGGAGCACCAAACACTTGCACATGTTCTGGTATGGAGAGGTACTGCGAAATAGCAGACATCATACAATTAGAAGTTTGATTGCAACAAGCATGAAGCAAAAATGTTTTGAGGTCCATGAGGAAGTGAATGGTTTGTCCAACAATGGTAGCAGCAGGCGCATCGACATCATTGCTAATAAGATATCTGATGGTAGCGGAGTGATCCTTGATCCTACTGTTCGCTTTGAGTCCCACTGTGAACAACCTAAAGAAGTGGACACAGAAATAAAAGCAATTTATGAATCTACCATTCCCTTTTACAAAGACAAATATAATCTTAAAAATATATCAGTCACCGGATTAATGATAGGAGCCAGAGGGACAATCCCCCAAAAACTTACACCAATTTTGGCCTGGATAACGCCTACTGCATACAATAGCGATCATGGCAATCAGAGGATCTATTCTCATCCTCAGAAATCATTTGTATTCGTTTTAATGCTGGTGCTATAACGATTCATTAAGTTTTGTTCTGTAATTTTGAACTTAAGTGTTTTTTGAGAAGATTGTATGTGCTATTTGTATTAGATTTGAAGTTCATCATTTCTAATTTTACATGTTATTTGTACTTAGTTATACGATTTATTTTTAGCATTGTTAATTTATTTTTAAAAAATTTTAATTGTATAGTTACACTTTGTCTACATGGCAGCCCTCAACTGAGAAAAGTAATAAAATAAAAAATAAAAACATTGTTTTTAGAAAAAAGTTTGGTGTGTGGTTATAGACAGCTAAAAAACTAAAACAGTTTTAAATATCAAAATTTATATTGAAATTTACTATGCTCCAAGTATTCAACATGAACATTTTTGATGAAATCCCTTAATCCCAAACCAAACTGCGCTTTATATATATATATATATATATATATATATATATATATATATATATATATTTAAAACACACAATTTATGTCGTATACATATTTTAGTGCGGTTGACCATTTCAGATACATTTATTGTCATTTGTTTCAGTTTTAAAATACTTGTCAAATCCTAATCACGCCAAGAAATGGATTTCAATCCCATAGCAACCACATTTTAAAACATTAGACTGTCGGTTTAGCCTAGTGTATTCCCTTATTTCCCTTCTACTTATAAGAAAGCAAGTAATAAGGGCATTTCTGTAAGTGTTTATCTCGATTATCATGAAGTAGATAGAAGAATAAGCTTATTAACAATAATTTGTTACAGAAATGTAGAGAAATGATGTAAATCAACACGTCAGATTTCTGATTATTAGGTTCAAAATTCGAGAAATAGTGCCTCTTTATATGTATAATGCTAGGGCGTAGAAAACGCTTAGCGCTGGAACAATAAACTGTTTTAAACAGCAGCTGACAGATTCTCGCTTAAGGAATTCGCGTGAATGCGTCCTTCGGTTAATTGCTTGCGACATTTCGGTGACGCTCTAAATAGAGGCAGTCACGTGGTCAAGCGCTTCATTTGTTTTTGGTGCGGTTGTCCAGAGCTAAGGTGAAGACAGCTAGTACATGTAAAACTGGATATGTTTCTAATTACGGTTCTGGTTTCTAGTTTTCTAATGATTTCTCTTCACATCGTTTATTACCACTTATATAATAGGTAGAGAAGCTATTGTATTCGAAACAAAGTTTTGATACTGAGATTTCACCGGAAATATATATTCATTTTGATCTCACATGAAACAAAAACATCTAATCACAGCTCATTCTTTTATATATTTCCATTGATTAGATAAAGGATGACAGAAACACTACAGAGTTCCGTGTAAAAGGAAATTGAGTAGAGAAATTGAATATTTAAATATTTCAAAATCTAGTCGCTATGTTATGACAGTGAAATTCCATTCTGTTTACTTAACCGGGAGGAATAAAAATTAATAACGATTTCCCATATGAGAAAATTACTATTAGAACATTTAAATCAATTAAAAATGTACATTTAGGAGTTATTTAACTATTCAAAAGGTTGTTTTATTACATAACTTGTGTGTTTTAAGAAGGTTTACATTTATTGAGCAGTTTACCTATTACGAGTATAAAAACGTCTTCCATAAAAGGGCTATCTTCCATATCAGAGGCTATTCCTAGAACATTCAATGAGTACATTTATTTTACATCAAACTATTGTAAAAAATGTGTTTGACTCAAAAATGAACAAAAAATACAGTCTTTGATTCACTGCTACAAATAATTCATTCGACATTTCGATGTGTAGACAGTATATGTCTGCACGCCATCCATGGTTCGCGCATCACTGCGCAGTAACACTCTAGTAACAAGATTTAGTACAATGCCCTTCTTCCTGATTTTACAGCTAGAAAATGAAGTCATACTTTTCTGAAAGCTTGTCGAAGATACTAGAAGCCGCAACATCTCGAATATCGAGAAGAGTCATGATGTATCGCTTTCTGAACGTGCTGCTCTTCCGTGTTCTTTATACATCCTTGATGCGGTGACTCGCTTAGGAGATATAAGGAAGATTCATAATTCAATAATTTGTTAATGTAGATCAAGTGTTATATTTAGCTAATTAAACTTAAGTAACAATTACATTACATCTAACATTTATTCGAATTAATAACAAAAATTCTTTAAACGAAAAAAATACTTTAGAAAATAATTTAGTAAAATAACTGATTTAAAAGTTTATTGTAAAAGGTTAAATAATGTAATTCTATTGCACGAGAGTCTTTGCCTAAGACGTTCCTATTACAATATCTTAAATGGTAAGACACTTTTGAGAAAATCAAAATTTTCAAATAAGTTTCCATATAAAGGAAAATTGCGGTGGATGGATTTACTTGAACATTTTTTGTCGCAATTTTGAGAGATGCCAAACTTCGAGTTTGGTAATTACATGCCTTTCTCACACACGCGCGAGCAGACGTTTTTCTAAAACTACTTCCTTTGGACCAAAGGACATACATCTCTGCAACAAATTAATGTTAAAAAGCTTATGTTTCGTTTTACTTCATGCTAATGGAAATAGCCTTATACTTGCTTCCTTGCAAGTAGTTGGGAAATAAGGGAGTAGCATAGTTTATAGTGATAGTCAAAAGCTGGTTGCTATGTGGCTGAAGTTTCAATTATATCCATCAAGTGGTTTCATTACCATAGGCGTTGAATCAACAATTCTGTGCTACTTTAGAAATATGAAGGGGAAAAAAAAAACTGTTTCAAGCGGTAATTAAACACTTCTATTTAGAGCACCAAAAGAGATAAAAGCCGAGTTGGATGAAGTTTATGGCACATCTGCTCCTGCGTTTGCAACAATTTAAAATTGGATAAATGCATTTAAACGTGGCCGTACATCCACAAAAGATGAACATCGTTCCGGACATCCAGTAGAAGTGACTTGCTCCGAAATGATCGACGAATCAAGGCTCACCGCCGGTCGACGAGGACCCTGGAACCTTTTCTGCTCTATGCTAATCACTTTATGTTGTACTCACTTTGTAAAGCCAAGAAAATGCACACTACCGTAACAGTTGGTACTTCTGAACTCCTCCCCACCTTTGTAGCATTAGCAGCGTATGTTCCCAGAGGTCCCAATTGCCCCACGATGTATTAGACGCTCAATATAAATTTCGTAAACTCCTGTGCACTTTTATTTTTTTTCCTCTGCAACAAATGGGAGAACCATTTCAGAGGCTTTGCTCAGAGCGCCGTAAAAAGTTTCTTTATTTTTAAACCTTCTACTAGCAACTCCTATAACAAATTGTCAGTGAAAACACTTTGGGGAATGGCGCACTTAAACCCCGTTCGTTCACAACACACTAATGCACCGGGAAAGGTTCAAACAGTTAGAAGCTCAAGTGAACTAACTGCCAGGTCAAGTTCAAGGCTCCAATGTGAGATTGCCTGCTTTTTACAACTTATCCTAGCTTTGAAAGGTAGAGTTAGACTGCAAAATTCAGTGCCTCAGACGGGAACTGAACCAGATGCTCTAACAACTGAGCTACCATGCCGAACAGCATTAAATTCCGCAACTTGCTCGCGTTTTTACTTTCAATAGAATTCTCTCTAGATTTGGGACCCCCTGAATCCAAAAAAGATTTTCAGAAAAATAATCCGTTATGTGTGTGTCCGTGAACACAATAACTCAAAAACGAAATATCAATGAAATGCTAAAGGGGCGACATGAAGTGTTTGAAAGAATCCCCTCACCCCAAACCACGCTTTACATGGAAACATTTTCGAAAATTTTGATAAAATATCGTAAATTAAAGATATTTACCTGACAAATAAAGTGTATATCTTGAATTTTCTGGGAATAGTCTCTGAAAACCTCTTTATTCTGGGTGAAATTTTGCTGAATTTTACGTATCCTATATACTTTTTTTTCGTGAAGCTGATCGTTTTTTAGATATTCCTTGTTATTGATTTCAGCTTTAAAAAACTTATACCATTCTCATACAGGAATTTGTCAACTCCTGACCAAACAAACAAAAGAACTTCAGTCACATAGCAACCAGCTTTTGACTTCACTTTAACCTATGGTACTCCCTTATTTCGCTACTACTCACATGGAAGCAAGTAATTAGACTATTTCTGCTGATTTTTTTCTGATTAGCATGAAGTAAAAAGAAGTATAAGCTTTTTAAGAATAATTTGTGGCAGAGATGTAGAGAAAGTCATGTGTAACACATTCCCCAGCACACCTTACAAGTGCTGTCTACAGGGACTTCATTCAGAACACTCTCTCAGCCTTATTAGAAAATGTGTCTGCAAATAAGAAGAAACATGTGGTTTATCTATGATGCTCTAACATATTTTAGTCTCATTGTTCGAAATGTACTGGCTGGCTTCTAATCTTACAAATGGATAGGTAGAGGGGTACCTGTTCCAAGGCCGCCACGTTTCCCCGACCTCAATCTTTTGAATTGTATCTTTTGTGAGCACCTTGAACGATTGGTTTATGCAGCAGACATCCAAGATGAAACTACTTTTTATCTGCCTGTCATGTCAGCCTGCGAAATCATACAACTGGGAGTATTTGACTTTCCATTCTTCGACGAGTAGAATGGCACTATGGGAATGCATTAGGATAAAGTGATAGTCAAATGTTTTAAAATCTGTCGTTATGCGATTAGCATTGCTAATCGCTTCTTTGCTTGGCAAGGAGTAGAACAAAAGAAAAACGGACACTTCCGCCTGAGAAAAGTGTAAGTACTTCACAATTGAAACTAATAACAAGGAATACCTCGAAAACGGTAAGTCCCACTAAAAAAATGTATATGACATAACTTGTGCATTTTAACGAGATCTGAATTTTTTGTATCGTAAGTTTTTGTCTATCTCTTACGGTTTACTAGTTAGGCCAAATTAAGCAAAATTCATCCAGAATAAACAGGTCTTTAGAAGCTATTCGCAGAAAGTTCAAGATCTACATTTTATTTCTCAGGTAAGTATCTTTCATATACGATATTTTAGTAAAAATCGTTAGAGCCATTTTTATAAAATCAAATTTTTCGAAAAAAGTTCCATGTAAAGGATAGTTGGGGGTGGGGAATTTTATCGAAAATCTTCGTGTCGCATCCTTGCAAGATACCAAACTTATATACCAAGTTG
This sequence comes from Hymenopus coronatus, assembly GCA_030762935.1. Lineage (NCBI taxonomy): Eukaryota > Metazoa > Arthropoda > Insecta > Mantodea > Hymenopodidae > Hymenopus > Hymenopus coronatus. The sequence goes on along the minus strand of CM060882.1, from coordinate 13,864,913 downwards.
GTATTTACCGGACTTTTCGTTTTTGAGCTATGCTATCCACAGACACACACACACGGACGTTTTTGTAAAAATGCGTTTTGGATTCAGGGTCCTAAAACATGTATTTCCGGTGAAATCTCATCTAGTTTTTGGGTGGAAATACAATAGTTCCTCTATACACTATGTACTGTTTATCCAACATGAAGGTATGATAGAGGAATGCGTAACGTAAGCACTTAAGCAACCACTTTTGCTGTCCGCATGATGTTTATGCTCGACACCTGGACGCTAGGTTCATCTAAAATACACAGTGTTGTCACATAACACACACTTAGCTAGAAGTCCAGTTGTCGTGCAAGATCTGAGTCGGAGAAGTCCTCATCTTCGCTGCCGCTCTCTTCATTTAAATATTAAACCAAGAATAAAAGTAACAAAATATTATATAGCTGTAGTACTATATGCCCTAGCGCGTGTTGCCAGCGAGACACAAATAATACATAATACATCACTGCAGTTACTGAAACGAGCATTAGAGCTGGCAGCAGTAGGTTGGTTCACATACACACATAGTAAACGTAAACAGATCCACTAGTACGTGACCAGATAACAGTTCCAGCCCCCCCTCGCTTTCTCATCCCTCAGGCCCCCTTTTCCTTCTTGTGTTAGGTGGACAGTGCATAGTACGTATAGAGAAAGTAAAAAAGTTATTAAGTTGGACTTGGAAAGTAGTTTAATTAAAAAATTGATAACATGAAAACGAAGGGTTTTAGAGCATATTTTTATATGAACATATTTTCTTGTTTCGATGCCAGAGATCCAAGGTGTTTTTGAATCACCCTGTATACCTAGTGCTGGAAACATAACCAAAACAAATATCTCATCTCTGAAATAAGATTAGCTTATGTTAACGAGTACAACATGTGTGAGGCTATTAACAAGTGAAATATTCAGGATTTAGCCGCGTAGCAATAAAACGGATTTGTGAGGCAGGAGGCAAAAACCACTGCTGAGGCTAAATTCTCCGAGGCATGAACTGGCACCGCATAAACATTTGATATTCAACCTCCCCGCAAGTCTGAATCGTAAAGCTTCATTTTTCCCTCCCCTTGCCACTAACGCAATTTCAACCCCTGGCAAGTTTAAACTACTACCCTGTTCTATTGTTCTTCATTAATTTAGTCTTCAGCCAAGTTTCTACACCCCACCTCATTCCTCTTCCAGTAGACAAGATCTGCGGACACCTTTAAAACGTTTGTAGTTTGTTTTACACGCCACCTAGCAGAGACTTCCTGTTCTAAAACAGAAGAAAGCTAGTAAAGAAGGTGAAGGTACGGTCTCTTCCATCGTATTCTGCGGCCTCTTCTATTCCCTCTTCTATTAATCTAATTTTGCAACTATACAAATGCGTTGCACTCAAATTAATTTTATGTTATACTAACCTTCAACCATAAATGACAAATTTTATACTGTAAAAATCTTATGTGTTCCATTCACATGAATTTCTCTATATCTCTGCAACAAACTTTTGTTAAAAAGTTTATGCTTCTATTTACTTCATGCTAAGTGAGAAAAAAATAGACGACATAGTCTTCTTACTTGCTTCCCTGCAAGTGGAAGCGAAATAAGGGAGTACCATAGGTTAAAGTGAAAGCCAAAAACTGGTTGCTATGTGACTGAAGTTCCTTTGTTTGTATTGACAGGAGTTGACAAATTCCTGTATGAGAAAAGTATAAGTTTTTAAGGCTGAAACAAAAAAAACAAGGAACATCTAAGAAGCGATCAACACCTAGTGCTCAAATTCCTTTCTCGGCATGATTACCAGCTGCTATAGCATCTTCTATTCCTGTGTCTGCATTAATAATTTTTGCAGTTTTTGGAGGAAGTCTATTAAATTGAATAATTTTTTTAACTCCTTATTTTATTTGTTTACCTTTAATTATAAAACTAATGCCTATTTTAGAAAAAATGTATAGAACATAAACTGAGTGTTTTAATGTGCTCTACATTTTTTGTGTGGTAAGATTTTGTCTATATCTTACAGTTTACCAGTTACACAAAATTCCGCAAAATTCATCCAGAATAAAGTAGCCTTCAGAGGTTGTTCCCAGAAAATTCAAGATATATTATTTGTTTAGTATATATCTTTAATATATGATATTTTAATCAAAATCGTTTAAACCATATTTTAGAAAATCAATATTTTCGAAAATTTTTTCATGTGAATGGTAGTTGGGGTGGGGGATGTTCTTGAAAATCTTCGTGTCACATCCTTGGAAGATACTGAACTTAAATACCACGTTTGGTATTTAACGGTCTTTTCGTTTTTGAGCTACGCTGCCCACAAACACACAAATATACACACAGACAGGCAGACAGACAGACAGACAAACAAACACGGACATTTTTCTAAAAATGCTTCTTTTGGATTCAGGTGGGCTGAAAACATGTATTTCCGGTGAAATCTCGGTATCGAATTTTTGGGTACAATGCAATACCTTCTCTATACACTATGTATATGGTACGTATAGAGAAAGTAAAGATATATACAATTTTTTATTTTTCAAAATAAATATAAGGGTAAAACCGACATAACTACAGCCAAATGTAGCCCCATTAGCTTCCAAGCATCACACCGATTATTTTACTTGGGCTCTCCCCGTCCTTTACCACAATCACTGTTATTTGAACTTGCAACATTTGCCTTTGAATGGATGGCCAGTCCATTACCTATCACCTAACACTCATGGTCATTTGAACCACTATTTTGGTAACGCGTTTGGCAGGATTGTGAAAACTGGTTTAGAAGAATTTAAACTTCTAATTGGAAAGAAAAAGATTAATAAAGGATGTACATTTATTTTCATTTCTATTTCTATATTATTTTATACAACAATTTTATAGGTTTATTCCCATATATTTTTAGTAGAATTCCGTTTTAAACTTGAATTAAAGGAAAAACGATATTTGTAGAACACTGGTGCAGGCAACTAAGGGTTAACTTGTACGGTCATATCGCGGACACTGTCTACAGAAATATTTGAAGCTGTTTTTCTCCAACTATAGAAATTCTTAACACGATGTTTTACTTTCTCTACACAATCTATGCATATAGCAAGTTCACCAAAAACTTGATTTCAAAGATTTCATGGTTTAAAAACGTCCTTGTGTGTGTATGTGTGAAAAGAATAAAACAAAAAAAAATCTGGTGTTCCATTCTCAAGACTTTCTCTACTTCTGTGTAACAAATTATTGTTAATAAGCTTATTCTTCTATTTACTTCATGCTAATCGAGACAAAATTAGCAGAAATAGTCTTATTAGAAGCGAAATATGGGAGTATCATAGGTTAAAGGGAGGTCAAAAGCTTGTTACTAGGTGACTGGGGTTCCTTTGTTTGTATGGACACGAATTGACAAACTCCTGTATGAGAAAAGTACAAATTTTTCAAAGCTGAAACCAAAAACAAGGAATATCTGAAAAACGACCAACTCCTCGAAAAGAATTTATGTAACATAAATTGTGTGTTTTAATGTGCTCTACATTTTTGTGTGGTAAATTTTTGTCCATTTCTTACGGTTTAGCAGTTATGCAAAATTTTGTAAAATTCATCCAGAATAAAGTAAGTAGTCTTCAGAGGCTATTCCCAGAAAATTCATATACATTTTGTTTGTCAGGTAAATATCTATAATATACGATATTTTAATCAAAATCGTAGGACCATTTTTGATAAAATCAAAATTTTCGAAAAAAATTCCATTGAAAGGGTAGTTGGGGGTGAGGGATTTTCTTGAAAATCTTCGTGCCGCATCCTTGGAAGACACCAAATTTAAATACCAACTTTGGTATTTAACGGTCTTTTAGTTTTTGAGCTATGCTATCCACAGGCACACACGCACTTTTTTCCAAAAATGCTTTTTTTTTTGTATTCAGAGAGACCCTAAAAATGTATTTCCGGGGAAATCTTGGTTTCGAATTTTTGGGTGCAATACAATACCTTGTCTATACACTATATATACATAGTACGTGTAGAGAAAGTAACGGGAATTGAACACCTAACCTGGTGCAAAAATGCTACACGAACATTTTCAGGAAAATGGCCCGCCCCCAAAATTAGCCTTAACATGCAAAGAAAATTTTGATTTTCTCAACAATTGCTCTGATGATGTTTATTATAATGTTGTATATAGAAGAACTAAGTTCCGTAGATAAAAGATGCATATCCTAAATAATGTTGGAGTAGGACATATTATAGGATAATATACGAGAATTTGGATTAAAATGTTATATTTAAGCTTTTTAGAAAAAAAATATTCTACGATTCCCAGCTGGGCGGGGATTCTTTCTTTAACCCAGTATTATTTCTTATCACCCACAGAGTCTGAAGTATGTAAGGGAGAGTGAATGTGGTGTGTTTAATGATATAAAATGATAAAACTTTCTGGCAACAACCAACTGTGATCAGATGAATAATTTCAAAAGTCAAAGCCTCCGATATGACCATACAAGTTAAAGGGGGCTATACAAATGAAAAAATACAAAAAAAAAAAAAAAAAAAAAAATCAGATGTGTTCCATTCACATAAGATTCTCCATATCTTTGTTACAAAGTATTGTTAATAAGTCTATTCTTCTACTTCATGCTAATCGAGATAAAAATTAGCAGAAATGGTCTTTATTACTTAGTTCCTTGTAAGTAGAAGGGAAATAAGTGAATACACCAGGCTAAACCGACAGTCAAATATTTCAAAATGTGGTTGCTATGGGATTGAAATCCGTTTCTTTGCTTGGGTAGAAGTTGAAATTTTGCCGCATGAGAAATGTATAAGTATTTTAAAACTGAAACTAATAACAAGGAATATCTCAGGAACAATCAACTCCACGAAACAAAAATCATATGGCATAAATTTTGTGTTTTATCGAGTTCCACATTTTTTGTGCTGTGAGTGTTTGTCTATCTCTTAATGTTTATAAGTTATGCAAAATTCAGCAAAATTCTCCAGAATAAACAGGTCTTTAGAAGCTATTACCAGAAAAGTGAACATATACATTTTATTTCGAGTATAAATAACTTGGATCAGATATTTTTAAGAAAATCAAAATTTTCGAAAACACACATACCGGAACTTGTTTTAAAAATGCTTTTTCGGACTTAGGGTACCCCCAAAACATGTATTTCTGGTGAAAACTTGACATCGAACTTTTGGGTGCATTACAATACCTTCTCTAGCCCTGTGTATATATGGGGTTAGAGAAAGCAAAAATAAGTAAGGAAATGTAACTTTGGAAATAAGATTTTGTGTTGATAACCTTCTTTATTATTTAATCTGTCATGTGTCACTTTCTAGATGGTACTCGTATATTTGTTTGAACTGTACTTAACTCTTAGAGGTCTGTATTTTCTACGATCGAACAGAAAGCAATTTTTACACACGAGGTTAGGATAATACATTCTGAGAGACAACCTTGTTTTTGTCGAGTAAATGCAAAACTGAGCTGTTATCTGTGTGTAAAGCCAAAGCTCTAGAGGGCGCTGTATTCACACTCTAGTTTCAGCTTATCTCTAGCTAGACTCGTGTTGATCCAACACACTGTTTAAAATCACAATACACTAATGCTGGACCACTGCAGGCTCCAACCACCAAAATATACAGCAGCATTATAACAAGCAACGATAATAAAGGCTTCAACCTGCGGTTATTTTGCTAACTAAACTCTGCTTGGTTACATTCATATGATATTCTCCACTCTATGTTTATATACCTAGCCACTGCAAAGTATTTTTACCAGATGTTATTACTGTATCTGCCATCCAAAATAAATCTGATGTGTTCCATTCACATGACTTCCTCTATATCTCTATAAAAATTGTTAAAAATCTCATATTTCCATTTAATTAATGCTAATCGAGAAAAAAATTAACAGAGATAGTCTTATTACTTGCTTCCTTGTAAGTAGAAGCGAAATAAGGGAGTAGCATAGGTTAAGGTGATAGTCAAAAGCTGGCTGCTATGTGACTGAAGTTCCTTTGTTCGTATGAACAGGAGTTGACAAATCCCTGTATAAGAAAAGTATACGTTTTTTTAAAGCTGAAACCAATAACAAGAAATAACTCATAAATGATCAACTCCACGAAAAAAAGTAAATAACATAAATTGTGTTTTTAATCGTTTTTCACATTTCTTGTGTAGTAAGTTATTTTTTATCTCTTACAATTTACCAGTTATGCAAAATTCAGTAAAAATCATCCAGAAGAAAGAAGTATTTTGAGGCTGTTTCCAGAAAATTCAAGATATACATTTTATTTGACGAGTAATTATCTTGAGTATAAGAGATTTTAATCAAAATCGTTAGACTCATTTTCAAGAAAATCAAAACTTTCGAATTTTTTTCCATGCAAAGTATAGTTGGGTGTGGGGCGATTTTCTTGAAAATCTTTGTATCATATACTTGGAAGATACTAAACTTAAATACCAAGTTTGGTTTTAAACGGTATTTTTGTTTTTGAGCTATGCTGCCCACACATACAAACAGACACAAATTTTGTACATACACTATGTACATAGTACGTATAAAGAAAGTAATATCGTGGTACTTTCAAGAATCTCCTTTCAAGAAAATCTACCTTCCCCTAACTACTTGTTACGTGCAAAATGGCTAACAATCGTGATTAAATTACCATAAGTTTAAGATATTTTTGTGACAGTTGAAATATATATTTTGTATTTTCTGATCTTTGAAGACCTCTTCATGCTAGATGAGTTTTGTATAACGTAAAACCATACCTGAGAATAGTTTGTTTGCAGAAGGAACAAATCAGTGTCTTAAACATTTTATAATAACTCTGTGAGACCTCTTTTACTTTCTCTACACATACTACATACATAGTGTATACAGAAGGTATTGTAATGCACCCAAAATTTTGATACCGAGATTTCATCGGAAAAATATGTTTTGTGGAACCTTTACTCTGATAAAACACTTTGTTGTATGTGGACAACGTAGCTCAAAAACGAAAAGACCGTTGAATACCACACTTGGTATTTAGGTTTAGTATCCTCCAAGTATACTAGAATATCCCCCTAAAGTTTTTGATTAAAATATCGCATATTAAAGATATTTACCTGACAAATAAAATATATATCTTGAACTTTCTGGTAATAGCCTCTGAAGATTACTTTTTTCTAGATGAATTTTACAAAATTGTGTATAACTGGTAAACCATAAGAGATAGACAAAACTTTGCCATACAAAAACTGTAGAGCACATTAAAACACACAATTTATGTTATAATTATATATATATATTTGCTTTTTCGTGGAGTTGATCGTATTTTGGATATTCCTTGTTTGTGGTTTCAGCCTTGAAAAGCTTATAGTGTAAGAGAAGGTATTGTAATGCATCCAAAAATTCGATTTTAACGGAAATACATGTCTTGGGACCTTCTTAATCCAATAAAAAGAGGTTTAGAAAAAGGTTTGTGTGTGTATGTGGACAGTATAGTTCAAAAACGAATAGTCAATTAAATACCAAGCTTTATATTTAATTGAGTATTTCCCAACGATACGTCACGATATCTCCAACTAACATTTACTTGGAGAAACTTTTGCAAATATTGTTTCTCAAAAATAGCATTAAGGATTTTGATTAAAATGCTGGGTGAATGTTTTTGAGTTTTGCATAACTAGTAAACCGTAAGTGATAGACAAAAACTTACTACACAAAAGATGTAAATCACATTAAAACACAAAAGTTATATCCTATACATTCTTTTCGTGAAGTCGACTGTTTCTGATATTTCAGTTTTAAGATATGTGAAAACTTTCACATACGGAAATTTGTCAACAACTGGCAATGTAAGGAAACATATTTAAATCTCATAGCAACCACATTTTAAAACATTTGACTGTCGGTTTAGCCTAGTGTATTCCCTTATTTCCCTTCTACTTACAAGGAACTAAGTAATAAGACCATTTCTGCTAATGTTTATCTCCATTAGCTTTAATTAGATAAAAGAATAGACGTATTAGCAATAATATGTTGCGGAGACGTAGAGAAAGTCATCTGATTTGTATCATATTTTACTTTCTCTACACGTTCTATATACATAGTGTATAGAGAAGGTATTGCATTCCACCAAAAAATTCGATACGGAGATTTCACCGGAAATATATGTTTTAGGGTCCCCTGTACCTAAAAAAAGCATTTTCAGAAAAAGGTCCGTGTGTGTGTGTCCGTGTGCCCATGTGTCTGTGAACACGATAACTTAAAAACGAAAAGTCGGTAAAATACCAAACTTGGTATTTAAGTTTAGTATCTTCCAGGTATGCGACACGAAGATTTTGAGGAAAATCCCCCCACCCCAAAGTACCCTTTATTTGTAACTTTTTTCGAAAATTTTGATTTTCTAAAAGATAGCTCTTTGATGATTAAAATATCGTACATTAAAAATATTTACCTGACAAATAAAATGTATATTTTGAATTTTCTGGGAATAGTCTCTGAAGACTACTTTATTCTGAGTGAATTTTACGGAATTTGCATACCTGCTAAACCGTAAGAGATAAACAAAAACATACAACAACAAAAAAATAAAGAGCATATTAAAACACAAAATTTAAGTTGTACTCATTTTTTCGTGGAGTTGATCATTTTTTAGATATTCCTTGCTTTTGTCTCAGTTTCGAAAAACTTAACCTTTCTCATACAGGAATTTGTCAACTTCTGTCCATACAAACAAAGGAACTTCAATCACATAGCAACCAGCTTTTGACTATCGCTTTAACCTATGCTACTCCCTTATTTCCCTTCTACTTACAAGGAAGCAAGTAATAAGACTATTTCTGCTAATTTTTTGTCGATTAGCATGAAGTAAATAGAAGTATAAGATTTTTAAAAGTAATTTGTTGCAGAGATATAGAGAAAGTCATGTCAATGGAACACATCAGATTTTTCATTAACAAACAATGTTCAAAACAACTGCCTGACGTTTCGATTTACACGTGACTGCTAAGAAACCTTTTCTCCTTTATTCTTCTGTTCCTGAGTTCTTGTTCGTTAAATAGAAGGAAATAATTGCAGTTTCTCTGAGACACAAACCAAACCTGATTTGCATGCACTGATTGAATTTCTGAGCATAGCCAAAAGATAATCTTGTGCTATGTACATTTTCAATTTTTAAGAAGTGGCAACATAATTTGGTTGTTAGACAAGGAGCTATGTTGTCAGTGTTACAGAAATTGCAACTCTCCACTTGGCAGCCCCGGGGAACATTTTCATCTTGGACTGCAGTCAGGTCAAGTGCTGCCCCCAGCAATTTCATCACGCTGTAAGAATATAAAACACTTGAATCCCTGTCTCCTGCAAGCTTTTGTTACAGCCTCACGACTTATGTGCCATTCCACACAAAACTTCAACGAATTGAAAAAAACTCGGACGTGCCACATTCATATACCTTTTTACCTTCTCTAGCATGTATTTACGATCTACATAGTGAATAGAAAAGGCATTGCAGTTCATCCAAATATTTGATACCGATATTTCACCCGAAATACATTTTTGAGACACCCCGAGTCCAAAAAAAGCATTATTAGAAACATATCCGTACGTGTGTCTATGGGAAGCATAGCACAGAAACAAAAGGTGGGACACGTACCAAAATTGGAATTTAAGTTTAGTAACTCCCAAGAATGCGACACGAAGATTTTCAAGAAAATCCTCCCCTCTCAAAACTGGCAAACGATTTATATTAAAATGTTATATGTTTAAAATATTTTCACCACAAACTAAATGTGTATCTTGGATTTTTTGGGAGCAGCCTCTGAAAACCTCTTCATTCTGGATGACTTTGGTCTAACTTATGTAAAACCGGTGAAATGTAAGAGATAGGCAAAAAAAAAAAAATGTAGATCACGTTTAAACACACAATTTATGTGATGTAAATTTTTACTTTCTCTATACGTACTATGTACATAGTATATAGAGAAGGTATTGCATTCCATCCAAAAATACGATACCGTGATTTCACCGGAAATAGAAGCTTTATGGTTCCCTGTATCCAAAAAGAAATATTTTCAGAAAAAAGTCCATATCTGTGTGTGTGCGTCTGTGAACACGATAACTCAGAAACAAAAAGTCGGTAAAATAAAAAACTGGAAACTTAAGCTTAGTGTCTTCCAGGGATGCGAGAAAAAATCTTGAGAAAAATACCCCTACCCCAAACCCTCCTTTACATGGAACAAATTTCGAAAATGTTGATTTTATCAAAAATGGCTCTAACGAGTTTGATTAAAATCTCGTAATTAAATATATTCATATAACAAATAAAATTTATATATTTTAATTTCCTGGAAATAGCCTCTGAAGACCTCTTTATTCCGGTACACAAAAAATGTAGATCACGTTAAAACGCACAGTTTATGTCATATAGGTTTTTTTCGTTGAATTGGCAGTTCCTGAGATATTCCTTGTTATTTGTTTCACATTTAAAATAATTAACCTTTTTTCACACGGGAAGTTGTAAACTTCTGGCGCTGCATAGAAACGGATATCATCCACATGGCAACAAGCTTTTAAAAGATTTGACTCTCGTTTTAACCTAGTATATTCCCTTATTTTACTTCTACTTACAAGGAAGCAAGTAATTAACTCAATTTCTGCTAATGTTTATCTCAATTATCATAAAGTACGTAGAACAATATGCTTTTGAACAATAATTTGTTACGGCGATGTAGAGAAAGTCATGTGAATGCAATTCATAAGATTTTTAGAAAAATGTCACTATGTGTGTATACCCATAGCTCAGAAACGAAAGGTGGGACAAGTACCAAAATTGGTATTTAAGTTTATATCTGCCACGGATGCGACACGAAGATTTTCAAGAAAATCCCTCATTCCCAACTACCCTTTTCCTTGGTACTTAAAATGCACACAATTGTTTAAAGGCTAGCCGGACAAACGAAACCCAACCTGATTTAAATCTACTGAATGAGCAAGCATTTGTGTAGCGATTGTTGGGGTAAACCAAGAGCTCCAGGTAAAGCTAACCTAACGTGGCTTAATAGCAGATAACAACTGTTGCCAACCCTAGAAACCACCCCAATACAATATTCCACTGCCTAAAGTGTAAAGGAAACAAGTTAAACTGAAGACTCGAAGATCCTACCTTCTCGATCCGTCCATGTCGATTGTGTGTGGGCATAGGGTGGCATGTAGCGCTACTCTGTCCTCATGTACACAAAGTTGGAAATAAATAATAAAATAATTTCTAAAAATTTAACTCTATCTCTGTCATTTCTGATAAACATAATGAACTTAATGAAAAAACTGATAAATGGTGCAAATACAATAGAATTTTAATATTAGTTGTCCTGCTTTATCAATTGAAGCTAGTACAGTATTTCTAGGCATTCATTTCGAACCTGGTCTAGGTTGGCGTTCACATGTTAATTATATCCCAACAAAGTAAGCAGAGGTATATTTATGTTACATGTTTTAAAAAATCTGACGTGTACCATTCACATGACCTTCTCTATATCCCTGCAACAAATTATTCTTAAAAAGCTTATTCTTCCATTTACTTCACGCTAATCAGTAAAACATTAGCAGAAATAGCCGTATTACTTGCTTCCTTGTAAGTAGAGGTGAAATAAGGGAGTACCATAGCTTAAAGTGATAATCAAAAACTGGTTGCCATGTGACTGAAGTTCCTTTGTTTGTATGTACAGCAGTTGACAAATTCCTGTATGAGAAATGTATGAGATTCATAGCAGAAATCAAAAATAAGGAATGTCTCAAAACCGACGAACCGAATGTATGCCTATAACACAAATTGTGTGTTTTAACGTGCTCTACATTTTTTGTGTAGTAAGTTTTTGTCCATCTCTTATGGTTTAGCAGTTATGCAAAATTCAGTAAAATTCATCCAGAATAAACTACTCTTCAGAGGCTATTCCCAGAAAATTCAAGATATATATTTTATTTGTCAGGTAAATGTCTTCAATATACGAAATTTTAATCAAAATCAATAGAGCCATTTTTGAGAAAATCAAAATTTTCGAAAAAAGTTCCATGTAAAGGGTAGTTAGGGGTGGGGGGATTTTTCTCAAAATCGTCGTGTCGCATCCCTGGAAGATACTTAACTTAAATACCACGTTTGGTATTTTACCTACTTTTCATTTTTTTTGAGTTATCGTGTTCACCGACACACGGACACACGGACACACACACGGACCTTTTTCCGAAAATGCTTTTTTTAGATAAAGGGGACCCTAAAATATATATTTCCGGTAAATCTCGGTATAGAATTTTTGGGTGGAGTGCAATACCTTCTCTATACAGCATGTACATAGTACGTACAGAGAAAGTAAAAATAATGTGTTTTGCACTGTTTTATTATCAGATCATTATGGACAAGTCCATAGCCATTTGGGTTATGGTATTTTATTTTGGGGCAACCATGCTTTAGCTAAAAAGATACCTTTATTACAGAAAAAGGCAATTCGAATTTTATGTGGTGTAGCCCACAGAACTCATTGTAAACCTTTATTTGTTAAGTTGGGTGTTTTAACTTTGACTTCACTGTTTGTGTTCCACTGTCTCTTATTTGCTAAGAAAAATAGTAATAAATACAATGTATATTCCGAAATTCATCTTCATCACACCAGAAGTAGTTCCAATATTTACATAAATAGATTAAAATATAGTAAGATATCAATTTCCTTTGAGACAATATCATTAAATCTATTTAACAAACCTAGTAACAGCACTAAAGCTCTATCCATTGAATATCTTAAGAGGTCAGTGAAGCGCACTTTGATTTTAAATCCATTTTATTTTCTGGATGAATTTTATGATACTGCCAATTGTTTCTACTTTCTCTATACGTACTATGTATAGAGTGTATAGAGAAAGTATTGTAATGCACTCAAAATTTCGACACTGAGATTTCACCGGAAATACATGTTTGGAGACCTCCTGAATCCAAAAGAAAGCATTTTTAGAAAAATGTCCGTGTATGTGTCTGTGGGCAGCATAGCTCAAAAAGGAAAAGCCATTAAAAACCTAACTTGATATTTAGGTTTGGTATCCTTCAAGGACGCGACACGAAGATTTTGAAGAAAATCTCCCCACTCCCAAATACACTTTACATGGAACTTTTTTCGAAAATTTTGATTTTCTAAAAATTAGCTGTAACGATCTTGATTAAATATCGTATATTAAAGATATTTACCTGACAAATAAAATGCATATCTTGAATTTTCTGGGAATAGCCGCTGAAAAATGCTTTATTCTGGATGAATTTTGCATAACTACTAAACCGTAAGAGATGGACAAAATCTTAACACACAAAAAATGTAGAGCACGCTAAAAACACACAATTTATGTTATATACATTTTTTTTTTCGTGGAGTTCATCGTTTTTGAGATATTCCTTGTTTTTGGCTTCAGCTTTGAAAAACTTATACTTTTCTTATACAGGAATTTGCCAATTCGTGTCCATACAAACAAACGAACTTCAGTCACATAGTAACCGGCTTTTGGCTTTCACTTTAACCTATGCTACTCCCTTATTTCACTTCTACTTACAATAAAGCAAGAAATAAGACCATTTCTGCTAGTTTTTCTCGGTTAGCATGAAATAAATAAAAGAATAAGCTTATTAACAATAATTTGTTACAGAGAACTTTTCTATTAATCTCGATTATAGATATAGAATAAGGTTTGGTAAGAAGATGTACAAGAATGAGTAGGAAGGGTCATGTGAGTCTAATATTTAATGAATTTTAAAACATGTACTTGTGGTGTAATATATTTTTCACTGCTTAAAGTGTAAAGGAAATGAAAGGAAACGCAGACACGAAGCCCTTACCTTCTCGATCCGTCCATGGCGACTGTGTGTGGGCATAGGGTGGCATGTACCACCCCATGGCAGTGCGGTAGCGCTACTCTGTCCTCATGCACACCAAGTTGGAAACCGCAACAGAGAACACTCGACCGACGACTACTGCGACAGAATTAAAACTGCTTTACCAGCGGCACAACTGTTAGTTAAACGGGAGAAAAAAAAAAGAAGAGCAGAGCGCACAACAAATAATAATATCGGCAGACGGCAGAGCCAGTGGCGGACCTCGCGAATATATGCACAGTGTAAACACATCCATTAACTTCTTGCGGAGGGATATTCCTGGTCACGTGGAGGCGTTGTGACGTACGACTTTCTCCAACTGAGTCCCTTCCACAAACTATTTTTAAAAAATATGTGTTCCATTCACGTGGCTGTTCTCGGCCTATTTGGCAACATTGTGTTCTCACAGAAGCTTTATTATTTCCTCTACACGTACTATGCACGTATAGAGAAAGTATTGTAATGCAACTAAAAATTCGATTCGAATAAAAAAATCTGATGTGTTCTATTCACATGACTTTCTCTACATATCTAGAACAAATTATTGTTAAAAAGCTTATGCTTCTATTTACTTCATGCTAACCCAGAAACAATTAGCAGAAATAGTCTTATTACTTGCTTCCTTGTAAGTCAATAGCTGGTTGCTATGTGACTGAAGTTCCTTTGTTTATATGGATTGTTTGTTGACAAATTCCTGTAAAAAAAAGTATAAGTTATTCAAAGCTGAAACCAAAAACAAGGAATATCTAAAAAAGGATCAACTCCATGAAAACAATGTATATGAGATAATTGAGTGTTTCATCGTGATCTATATTTTTGTGCGGTAAGCTTTTGTTTATCTCTTAGGTTTAGGAGTTACGCAAAATTCCGTTAAATTCATCCAGAATAAAGTAGTCTTCAGTGGCTATTGCAGAAAATTAAAGATACACATTTTATATGTCAGGTAAATATCTTTAATATACGACATTTTTAATCAAAATGGTTAGATCCATTTTGAGAAAATCAACATTTTCGAAAACAGTTCCATGTAAAGGGTAGTTTGGGGTGGGAGGCTTTTTATCAAAATCTTCGTATCGCATCCCTGGAAGATACTGAACTTAAATACCAAGTTTGGTATTTTAAGGACTTCTCGTTTTTGAGTTATCGTGTTCTCAGATACATGGACATACACACACACGCGCGGACCTTTGTGAGAAATCCTTTTTTTGCGTACATGGGACTCTAAAACATATATTTCCGGTAAAATCTGCTTATCGAATTCTTGGTGGAGTGCAATACCTTCTCTATACACTATGTACATAGTACGTGTAGAGAAACAGGTAAACTAATACGTGTTTATTAGGTGAAATCTCGGTATTTAAGTTTTGAGTGCAATACAATACTTTTTTCTATACACTATGTACATAGTACGTGTAGAGAAAGTTATAAAGACTAATAATTTGTAAGAAAATGGCTTGCAGAACAGGTCGAGAAGGCCATATGAAGGGAACATATCAGATTTCCTTTCCCAGTATTGTAGGAAAATTAAAGATATTTATATAGCATGTAAAAGCATCGACTGTATCACAGACAAGAGTAATCCGAAGGCTGTATGCTGAAAGCTGAACATCTTGCTGCGTGTGCAAATGAAGCCAAAACGAACCAGACACTGACCTATGCTACCGCACTATTGGCTTCCTGTTTCGATCGGAACTAATCACAGAACAAACACTCCAATGTCGATTTCAATTACAGCGTTCTAATTATGCCAGGCTGTTCGTACGTGAATAAAAGCGATATCAGTCCTGGAGCAGCATCCCACTCCGAACAAAGGGATAATCCTGTCCATACATACGCATCTCAACAAACTTTGTAACACAAACGTGCAAATATTAAAACAACTGACGGATCCTTTACCTTTGTTCTCGTAAGATGTCACTCTCTCTTCCTTTGCAGTGCTTGGCCATTTTAGCTCTTTTGCTACTGGCCAATACTAAGTGAAACTAGTGCATTTT
This sequence comes from Hymenopus coronatus, assembly GCA_030762935.1. Classification (NCBI taxonomy): domain Eukaryota; kingdom Metazoa; phylum Arthropoda; class Insecta; order Mantodea; family Hymenopodidae; genus Hymenopus; species Hymenopus coronatus. The sequence goes on along the minus strand of CM060882.1, from coordinate 13,849,039 downwards.
ATAAAAAAAAAAAATCTGATGTGTTCATTCGCATGACTTTCTCTATATCACTGCAACAATTATTCTATTTACTTCATCTAATGCAGCAAAAATTAGCAGAAGTAGTCTTATTACTTGCTTCCTTGTTAGTAGAAGCGAAATAAGGGTGTACCATAGGTTAAAGTGATAGTCAAAACCTGGTTGCCCTGTGACATAAGTTCCTTTGTTTGTTCACTAAGTCCTGTATGAGAAAAGTATAAGTCTTTATAAGTAAAAAAACAAGGAATATCTCAAAAACAATCAATTCCTCGAAAAAAAATATATATAACATAAATTGTGTGTTTTAAGGTGCTCTACATTTGTTGTGTGGTAAGTTTTTGTCCATCTCTTACGGTTTAGCAGTTATGCAAAATTCCGTAAAATTGATCCAGTATAAAGTAGTCTTCAGAGGCTATTCCCAGAAAATTCAAAATATACATTTTATTTGTCATGTAAATATCTTTAATACACTATATTTTATTGTTAGAACCATTTTTAGAAAATCAAAATTTTCGGAAAAAGTTCCATGAAAAGGATAATTTGGGGTGGGGGGATTTTTCTCAAAATCTTCGTGTCGCATTCCTGGAAGATACTAAACTTAAATACCAACTTTTCGTTTTCGAGTTATCGTGTTCACAGACACTCGGACACACGGACACTCACACACACGGACCTTTTTCTGAAAATACTTTTTTGGGATACAGGGGTCCTTAAAACATATTTCCGGTGAAATCTCGGTATCGAATTTTTTGGTAGAGTGCAATACCTTCTCTATAAATAGCACGTATAGATAAATTAATAATCTGATGAGCTCCATTCACTTGACTTTCTCTACGTCGCTGTAACTAATTATTGTTAAAAAGCTTATGCTTCTTTTTGCTTCATGAAAATCGGGAAAAGAACAGCAGAAATCGTCTTATTACTTGCTTCCTTGCAAGTAGAAGCGAAATAAGAGAGTAACATAGGTTAAAGTGGCAGTCGAAAGCTGGTCGCTATCTGGCTGAAGTTCCTTTGTTTCTATGAACAGGAGTTCACAAATTCCCATATGAGAAAATTATGTCATTATTAAATCTGAAAACAATAAAAAGGAATATCTCAGAAATGGCAAATTCTACGAAAAAAAATATATGTGACATAAATTATGTACTTTAACTGATCTATATTTTTGTGTAGTATGTTTCTGTCTATCTCTTATGGTTTACCATTTACGCAAAATTCAGCCAAATTCATTCAGAATAAACAGGTCTTTAGAAGCTATTCACAGAAAAGTCAAGATATGCATTTTAATTGTCATATAAATATCTTTAATATAGGTTCAGTGTTTTAACATACATTGTTACAGCCATTTACGAGGAAATAAAAAATGTAGATTTTTTTTCCATATAAAGATAGTTTCAAGTGGGACGATTTTTCTCAAAATCTTCGTGTCGCGTCCTTAGAAGATAATAAACTTAAATACAGTTTAGTATTTAACATGCTTTTAGTTTTTAAGTTATCGTGTTGACACACACATGGACACACACGGACCTTTTGCTAAAAATGTTTTTTTTTATTCACGGCACCCTAAAATGTGTTTTCCGGGGAAATCTCAGTGTCTAATTTTTGGTTGCAATGCAATACCTTCTCTATGTGCACTGTACAGAGTACTTGTATTTGTACAGAATTAAATCTGAGTCTTTAATTCATCGGAATTGTAAATTATTTTAAATCCTTTGGCTTCCCATTTCTACTATCTCTATTATGTGCTATGCACATAGTGTATAGAGGAACTATTGTATTCCACTCAAAAATTCGATACCTAGATTACACCGGAAATATATGTTTCAGGGCCCCCTGAATCCAAAAAAAGCATTTCAGAAAAAGGTTCGTGTGAATGTGTGTGTCTGTGTGTGTGTGTGTGTCTGTGGACAGCATAGCTCAAAAACGAAAAGACCATTAAATATTAAACTTGGTATTTAGATTTGGTATCTTCCAAGGAAGCGACACGAAGATTTTCAAGAAAATCCCCCACCCTCAACTACCCTTTACATGGCTCTAACGATTTTAATTACAATCCCGTATAAGATATTTACATACCACATAAAATGTATTTCTTGAATTTTCTGGGAATAGCCTCTGAAGAGCTCTTTATTCTTATTGAATGTTGCTAAATTTTGCTTAACTGCTAAGCGGTAAGAGATAGACAAAAACTTACTACACAAAAAATGTTGGTCTGCTCAAAACACTCAATTTATATCCTATACATTTTTGCTGTGGAGGTAACCGTTTCCGAGATATTCCTTGTTTTTGGTTTCAGTTGTAAGTATTTTTCTCAGAGAGGAAGTGTCCGCTTTTCTTTTGTTCTACTCCTGGCCAAGCAAGGAAGCGATTTGCAATGACAATCGAATAACGACGGGTTTTAAAACAATTGAATATCGGTTTAGCCTAGTGTATTCCCTTATTTTCTTTCTACATGTAAGGAACTAAGTAGTAAGAACATTCTGCTAATGATTATCTCGAATATCAAGGTGCAGGAAGAAGAATACTCTTATGTAAGAAATTTGTAGAAGAGCTAGAAAAACTCATGTGAGTGTAACACATCAGATTTTTTAAATAATGAACATTCCTTGTCATATAAGGCCTTCGACTTGCCGAGTAACAAACTAAGTACAGTTTTTTACTTTCTCTACACGTACTATGTACATAGTATATAGAGAAGGTATTGTAATGCACCCAAAAATTCGATACTGAGATTTCACCGGTAACACACTTTTTAGTATCCTCTGTATAAAAAAAAAAGCGTTTTTAGAAAAAGGTCCGTGGGCATGTGTGTGCATGTGTGTCTGAGAACGCGATAACTTAAAAACGATAGGTAGGTAAAACAACAAACTTGGTATTTAAGTTCAGCATCTTCCAGGGATGCCACACGAAGTTTTTCAAGAAGGTCACTCCCCCCCCCCAACCCCTATACACTTTATATTGACGATGTTCCCAATATTTTGATATTTTCAAAAATGGCTCTAACGAATTTGTTTAAAATGCCATACCATATGTTTAAGATATGTTCATGACAAATGAAATGTATGTCTTGAATTTTCTGGGAATAACCCCAGAAGAGTTCATGCTGGATGACTTTTGCATAACTGGCAAATTGTAAGATGTAGACAAAAGCGCACGAGACAAAAAAAAAAAGGTATATATGTCGTTAAAATACTCAATTTATATGCTATAGGTAAACTTTTTCCTAAGGTTGACTTTCCGAAATATTCTCTGTTATAGGTTTCAGTTTTTAAACCACTAAACCTTTCTCAAATGGGAAATTATCGTTCGTTTCATGTCTGTTTTGTTTTTCTCCGTGACAGATAAAGAAAACCGAATTTCAATTGTTTCACATAGCAACCAGCTTTTTAACGCTCTATATTTATTTCCCTTCTACTTACAGGAAAGCAAGTAACACTTGTATCTAAACTTATATATTAAGAATATTACTCTTTCAAATTGGCATAAAGCATTGAACAAAATCTGTATGTCCAAAATCTGGGGCACCTCCCCGTTATATTAGCGCTGTTGTTTCAATGTTGCCTGCGATATTATTTGCATGTTTTGCCTGGGAGAGCCTGCAAGACTTCTTAATGCCTTCAGCTGGGGCGTAATGCTCTTAAACAAAATTTTACATCCATATTATGCAAAGTTATGGAAATCCTTTCGTACCCAAATGGAATTTTAATGCTTGTCAATATGGTAGCAGTGAATCCCATCACAAAGTGACCCAAAAGCTAAACGCGTCGCCAAAAGCTTCTCCTGACGTTTCCAAGTGATTTCCTGGCCATGGAATGATGAAATTGCATATTTTTCTGATCACATTTAGCTGTATTCTGACACAGGGCATATCTTATCCCGGGGCAAAGAATTAATCAGAAGGGCATATAAATCATAGCTAAGAATATAAATTATATCAACAAGACTAAATATAAACGTACAGTGAAAATGGGATGGGTGGAAAGACAAACCCTTAGTTGCCTGCACTAGTATACTATATATGCCGTTTAAATCTGGAGTTCTATTAAAAATATTTGGGAATAAATGTATAAAATCATTATATAAAGTAATAGAGAAAATAGAAATGAAAGTAAATGTAGATCCTTTATTAATATTTTTCTTCCCAATTAAAAGTTTCAATTTGTCTAAATCAGTTTTCATAATCCTGCCAAAGGCACTACCAAAAAAGTAGCTCAAATGGTCATGAGTGTAGATGATAGGTAATGGACTGGCCATCAATTCAAAGCCAAATGTTGCAAGTTTAAATCCCAGTGATTTTGGTAAAGGACGGGGAGAGCCCAAGTAAAATAATCGGTGTGATGCTTGGAAGATAATGGGGTTACATCTGACTGTAGTTATGTCGGTTTTGTCTTTTATTTATTTAATAAAAAACTGCAATATTAGGGCAAAATTTGCATATATTTTTACAATATAAAACAGTTTTGATTACTTGGCGTTTATGGTTGAAGGCTAGTATAACATGAAGTTAGTCCTAGAGTACAACCCTATTTGTACAGTTATGCTTAAAGTAAGTGGAACTTATAGGTACCGACAGGCAACAAAGGGTTAAACACGTATAAGTAGCGAGCTCGGGGCACAAGGTACTGTTACGTCTGTGCATCGAACCGAAGGGATGCATGGACCCTGCCCGAGGCAACTAACGGGACAGAAAGCAATGTTCTCCAGTGGTCAAGGGGACACTGTTTAAGGCACTTGGTGAAGAACCTCCGCACGACTAAGATGTGATTTTTAGAGTCCGGAGTGGAGGCCAACAGGCTACCTGTGAAAGAGAGGGAAATAGATGTTTTAATATTGAAGAATTGAAGAGAGTACGGGACATAGCATTGCATCAAACTATTAAATAATGATAGTCACGGGACAGTCAAATGTAACTTCAGAAGGGAAAATTAAGAGAAATACGAGTGTGTTCGACGGCGGAAAAAACTAAATTAATAAAGCAATTGTTTTTTTACAACCTGAAAGAGTTTCCATGCTACTAAAAATCTTAAGCTAAGCCACCCACATATCCACACCATTCCTACTACCCATAACTTGCTCCCGGGATACGAACCCGGAACCACTTACCGCCCCAATTCTTAAGGGCATGTAAGACCGAAAGTTTGAAATTCATTACTAATAATTAAGGATAGCATCTTAGGGACCGATACCGGTACAGAATCAAAGTTAGTGAAGTATGGTATGTAGTTGTGATGTGTTGGCAATGCAGTGTGTACTAATAGAAGGAAAATAGGGTAGTGGTTGACTGTGATGTTTTCACTAGCAGTGGAAGGCGATTGAGGTTGAGTGTGTGGTAAACATAAATACCACTATTTACGGGAACTAGCAATTTTAATATTTATATTCATCAATTGCTGCTGTGCAACAAGTCATCAACATCCGTTTCGTTCTCTCTCAAGATACATAAATTACATTGCGCAATATACATTCGTAACGTCTCAAATGCGAATCGTCTCAGATTGGCACGTATATTGTGAAAAACTTCGCTCCACATCACAAGATATGATTGGAGCAAAACGAAAATGGGACACATCATCGACTATTGGGTAAGATACTCCATCAGCAATTATTTCCATGGCAACACCTCGTGAAAATCCGACATTTTTTCCAAATACTGTCTTCAATTTCTTTTTCGCACGGTCTAAAACAGGTGTTAGGAGTATCTGATTAATTGTTTGTACAAGTTCATGGACAGCTTTTAGTGCTCGAGACTTTGCACTGTTAGATGTTTCCAAATATGTGTTATTTTAGATAAAACTGCTGCGTCAAATCATGTTCCCCAACGCATTACTACAGGTTGTTTACATGCGGCGCGTGCAGTCGCCAATGCAGGTCGGTCTCTACTCGGTAGGTATACAACTAGTATCCGCATATATGCCTTTGTTGGTCCCCTACTAATAATGCTAGCTTTTTGAAAGTGATATTATAGGTCTAATATGAAGTGGACGGTTAGTGGTGAACACCTCATTTTGTTTCTTGACACTTTGTCGAGTTGGAGTTCAGGGTCGAATCTCTTCGCTGTTGTCTCGTCCTCTGGCTAGCTATCTCTAATATACAGGATGTTAATGAACTATACCAAAATATTTTCACAGAATATGTACAATAATAAAATAAGTAATTTGAGACAAGTGACTTATGACCTGTTTATTGAAATCTGAAACTAACAGCTATACGTTTCTGAAGTGCCAGTACGCCACGTATCGCGGCACTTTGTCTGGAATGAAAAAAATAATAATAAAAAAATTTACTCTATGACAGGAATGGAATTCATGACCTTTGGTATGGCAGCTTCCCGCGTTACAGATTAAGCCACCAGAGCAGTTGAAAAAACGCCTCCAGAATGGGCTACATAACTCAAGAAAGTAGTTAATGAATGCTCAGTGTTGCACTGTCAAGTGATTAGTTCGAGATTTTACAGATCTTTACGACATTAAATCTTGAGAACGCAAGTAACGAGCTGCTAAAAATCGATATTTCTATACTCCGGCAGTATTTTTAAGGACATTCTAAGTCATTTTTTCAACCTGCTTTGCTTTAACACCGATTTATCAGCACCTGATACCCACACGTTTAACGCTATGTAGCTGCGTTATATTTATCCGGGGACCATGCATCATCGCCGATCTCAAATTACTTATATCAGTCACGTGCACAAATTCGCAAATTATTTCGGTGTAGTTCATTAACACGCTATATATAGGAGGGTTGAAAGAAAAGTAATGCCTCCACTTTCATAGCTGTTCAACAGATGGCAGCATTGGTACGCGGCAGGTACTGGCTTGTTCCGTAGCCTCTTATTTACAGCTCCAGTTCGCGGGAAGTCTTAGCATTGAACGGTTTTGTTGTTACAGTTTAAATTATGGAACCCTGCGTCAGTGCGATTTAAGCAACGTGCAGTCATTGAATTCTTGACAGCAGAAGATGTCACCCTAAAGGAGATTCATCAGAGAATGAAAGCAATTTATGGTGATTGTGTTGATGTGAGTAGTGTGCATCGTTGGGCGAGTAAGTTTAAAGATGTTGAGGTGGGAACATCTGACCTGCGTGACAAACAAAGAGTTAGCAGATTGATTCAGGACAGTGGTCGTATAACTCAGACAGCAACTACAAGCATTTCACAAGAACGTGTTTGTCACGCCAGTCAGATGTTCCCACCTCAACATCTGTAAACTTCAAGTTGTTAAGAATGTGGAGCTCCAACAAAAAAATCTCTGTGGATTTTTGAGACAGCTTATTACCATGGAAAGAACTTGGAAACTCCAGAAAGTAAATCACAGTTAAAACAGTGGACTGCGCCAGGTGAAACAACTCCAAAGAGGCAAAGTCAATTTTGTCACCTAACAAGGTTATGGCGAGTGTTCTCTGGGATGCACAGGGAATTATTTGTATTGATTACTTGGAAAAGGATAAAAGTATCACTAGTGACTACTGCGTAAGCTTACTGCAACGTTTGAGTGATAAGGTGAAAAGAAAAATACCTCATTTACAAAAACAAACAACAAAAAATCTTGTTTCATCACGACAATGCACCGGCCCATCGTCATTGCAACGGAAAAAACCTGATGTGTTCCATTCACATGACTTTCTCTATATCTCTGCAATAAATTATTTTTAAAAACCTTATGCTTTTATTTTCTTCCTGCTAATCGAGAAAAAATATAGCAGAAATAGTCTTATTTCTTGCTTCCTTGTAAGTAAAAGCGAAATAAGGCAGTACCATAGGTTGAAGTGATAGTCAAAAGCTGGTTACTATGTTACTATATTCCTTTGTTTTTATGGACACCAGTTGACAAATTCCTATATGAGGAAAATAAAAGTTTTTATAGCTTAAACCAAAAACAAGGCATATCTCAAAAACAGTCAACTTCACGAATAAAACGTATACAACATAAATTGTGTGGTAAGTTTTTGTCTCTCTCTTACGGTTTAGTAGTTATGCAAACTTCCGTAAAATTCACTCAGACTAAAGTAGTCTTCAAAGGCTGTTCCCAGAAAATTCAGGATATACATTTTATTTGTCAGGTAAATATCTTTAATATACGATATTTTAATCAAAATCGTTAGAGCCATTTTTTAGAAAATCAAAATTTTCGAAAAACTTCCAAGTAAAGGGTAATTTGGAAAAGGGGGAATTTTCTCAAAATCTTCGTGTCGCATCCTCGGAAGATATTAAACTTAAATACTTAGTTTGGTATGTTACCGACTTTTCGTTTTTGAGTTATCGTGTTCACAGACACAAGGACACACTGACAAACGGACACACACAAACACGCGGACCTTTTTCTGAAAATACTTTTTTTAGATACAGGGGAGCCTAAAACATATATTTCTGGTGAAATCTCGGTATTGAATTTGTTGGTGGAGTGCTATACATTCTCTTACACTATGTACATAGTGCGTATACAGAAAGTAAAAATGTGCGAATTAAAGTTGGAATTGCTTAAACATCCACCCTATTCGCCAGATCTAGCACACAGTGACTTCCACCTATTCCCAAACCTCAAAACAGTTCTTGGGGGACGAAGGTTTCACAGCAACGAGGTCATTGATGCGCTAAACAACTATTTTGAGGACCTTGATAAATCGCACTACAGAGATGGTTTAATTAAATTAGAATACCGATATGACAAATGTATTAGCCTTTCTGGAGATTATGTTCACAGATAAAGCCATTTTTACTTTTTCTACACGTACTATGCACATAGGGTATAGAGAAGGTATTGTATTGCAACCAAAAATTCGATACCGAGATTTCACCGGAAATACATGTTTTGGGTCCCTCTGAATCCAAAAAAAGGATTTTTAGAAAAAGTGATTGTCGGTGTGTGTGTGTCTGTGGGCAGCACAGCTCCAAAAAGAACTGACCGTTAAATACCAAAATTGGTATTTACGTTTTGTATCTTGCAAGGATTTAACACGAAGATTTCTAAGAAAATCCCCCCACCCAAAACTACCCTTTACATGGAACATTCCTAGAAAATTTTGATTTTCTCAAAAATAGCTCTAATGATTTTGATTAAAATATCGTATATTAAAGCTCTTTACTAGACAAGTAGAATATATATCCTGAATTTTCTGGGAATAGCCTCAGAAGACTGAATGAATTTTACGGAAATTTACAGGACTGCTAAACTGTAAGAGATAGACAAAAACTTACCACACAAAAAATAAGGGGCTCATTAAAACAGCTAATATACGTTATATAAATTTTTTTCGTTGAGTTGACCGTTTTTGAGATATTCCTTGTTATTGGTTTCAGCTTTAAAAAACGTTTCTCATACAGGAATTTGACAACTCCTGTCAATACAAACAAAGGAACTTCAGTCACATAGCAACCAGCTTTTGATTATCACTTTAACCTATGGTACTGCCTTATTTTGCTCCTACTTATAAGGAAGCAAGTAATAAAGAGTATTTCTGCTAATTTTTTCTCGATTAGCATGAAGGAAATAGAAGCATGGGCTTTTTAGCTTTAATGTGTTGCAGAGATGTAGAGAAAGTCATGTGAATGGAACATATCAGATTTTTATTATTATTGTTATTATTATTATTGTTGTTTTTGTTGCTGTTAATAAAGTGGAGGGAATTTTGAAAAAGCAGAGGGATTTTTAAACCATGTCAAAGGGAATATATACTCTAGGAGCACCACAAACCTGTTCTTATATTTATTGAAACCTAATGTGTCTGCACGCCACTGATATAAAGGAAGCCTGCGACAGACAGGAAAAGACCAGCAACACGTACAACACTACAAGTGTGGGAGAGACAGACACCCAAGCGCCAGGAACATTATTTGGTTAAGGGGATCTTCCTGTTCCTGGACCTGCGCATATTCTACCACTGCTACCAACTTCACAACACACATTTAATACGCTCTTAACCTCGAAAGGCTGCGAATAAAGTTCATCATCAAAGACCATAACTAAATTAGACAATAAAAGCAATAATAAAACGTCTGATGTGTTACATTCACATGACTTTCTCTACATCTCTGTACAACTTATTGTTAAAATGCTTATGCTTCTCTTTACCTCATGCTAATCGAAAAAAAAAAAAAAAAAAAATAGCGGACTAGCTTCCTTGTAAGTAGAAGCGAAATAAGGGAGTACCATAGGTTAAAGTGAAAGCCAAAAGCTGGTTGCTATGTGACTGAAGTTCCTTTATTTGTATGGACTGAAGTTGACAAATTCCTAAGTATAAGTTTTTCAAAGTTGACACCAAAAACAAGGAGTAATGCAAAAACGATCAGCTCCACGAAAAAGAATGTAAATAACATAAATTGTGTTTTTAATTTGCTCTACAGTTTTTCTGTGGTAAGATTTTGTCCATCTCTTGTGGTTTAGCAATTATGCAAAATTCCGTAAAATTCATTCAGAATAAAGTAGTCTTCAAACGCTATTACCAGAAAATTCAAAATATAAATTTTATTTGTCAGGTAAATATCTTGAATATACGACATTTTAATCAATATCTTTACGGCCATATTTAAAAAAAAATTAGAAAAATATTTGATGTAAAGAGTAGTTTCGGGGCGGGATTTCTCCCAAAATCTTCGTATTGCATCCCTGGAAAATACTAGAATTAAATGCCAAGTTTGCTATTTTACCGACTTTTTGTTTTTGAGTTATCGTGTTCACGGACACACACACACACACACAAACACACACACACACACACAACACACACATATGGCCCTTTTTCTGAAAATCTTTTTTTTTTTTTTGATACAGGAAACACTAAAACATATATTTCCGGTGAAATGTACGTATCGAATTTTTGGGTGGACCTTCTCTATACACTATGTACATAGTCCATGCGTTACACTCACCTGACTTTCTCAAGCTACTCTACAAACAAGTTTCTTACAAAAGATCAAATCTTCTACCAACACCATGCTAAAAGAGATAAACACTAGCAGAATTTTATTACTTAGTTCCTTATAAGTAGACTGGAACTAAGGGAATGCACTAGACTAAAGTGATAGTCAAATGTTTTAAAAGCTGTTGTTACGTGATTGTCATTGCAAATCACTTGTTTGCTTGGCCAGGAGTAGAACAAAAGAAAAACTGACATTTCCATCTGAGAAAAGTATTAGTTTTTCACAGTTGAAACTATAACAAGGAATACCTGAAAACGGTATGCTCCACGGAAAAAATGTATATGACGTAATTTGTGTATTTTAACATGATCTATATTTTTTTCTATAATAAGTTTTTGTCCATTTCTTACGGTTTACTAGTTATGCCAAATTAAGCAAAATTCATCCAGAATAAACAGGTCTTAGGAACCTATTCCCAGAACAATCAAGAAATACATTTTATTTGTGATAGAAATGGCTGCAATATGTGGTATTTTAATCAAAATCGTTACAACCATTTTAAAAAAAAAAATTCGAAAATGTTTCCATGTAAAGGGTAGTTAAGGTTGGGGGAATTTTCTTGAAAATCTTCGTGTCGCATCCTTGGAAGATAGCATACTTAAATACCAAGTTTGGTATTTAGCGGTCGTTTCATTTTTGAGCTATTCTGTCCATAAACACACACACATACACACGCGCGCGAGACCTTTTTCTGAAAATACTTTTTTTTGATTCAGGGGATCCTAAAACATGTATTTCCGGTGAAATCACGACATCGAGTTTTTGGGTGGAATACAATAGTTCTCTATTTCTATGTACATTGTACATATTGGGCTAGAGAAATTAAAATATCCACTCACATGAACTTCTCTAACAGTTCCACAAACAAACAAGCGATAGTCAAATCTTTTAAAAGCGGATTCCAATTTGAAAGAATTGAAATTCGGTTACCTTTATCATTCCCGAGAGCAACATAAAAGAGATGACACGGTGAGAAAAATAGTTCACAACTAATACGAATATCAAGGAATATCTCGGAAACGGTTAACTCGTTGACTAAAATATCATATGTTATCAATATTTTCATAATGAATGAAATGTATATATTGAGATTTCTAGGAATATCTCTGAAATCTTCATTCTGGATGACTTTTACTTTCTCTACACTATGTACATAGATTATAGAGAAGGTATCGTATTCCACCCAAAAATTCGATACCGAGATCTCACCGGAAATGTATGCTTTGAGGCTCTCTGATTCCAAAGAAAATATTTTTAGAAAAGTGTTCTTATGTTTGTGTCTGTGGGCAGCATAGCTCAAAACGAAAGTTCGTTAAATACCAAACTTGGTATTTATTTTTAGTATCCTCCAAAGATGCGACCCTAAGATTTACAACTCTCACCAACAAACTATCCTTTACATAGAAACATTGCTGAAAAGTTTGTTTTGCTCAAAATGACTGTAACGAATTTTATTAAAATCTGATGTACTAAATATATGCACATCACAAACAAAATCTACATTTTGTATTTTCTGGGAATAGCCTCTGAAGACCATTGGATGATTTTTTCTGAACTTTGCATAACTGATAAACCGTAAGTGGTAGACAAAAACTTAATTAACAAATAATTTAGACCTCATTACCACACACAATTTACGTTATTTTCGTGTAATTGACCGCTTTTTGAGATATTTAATATAATTGGTTTCAGTTTTGAAATAATCAAGCTTTTCTCACACGGGAATTTGTCAACTCCTGGCCACGCAAAGAAACGGATTTCAATCCCTTAGCAACCACTTTTTAAAACATTTGACTGTCGGTTTAGCCTAGTGAATTCCCTTATTTCTCATCCACCGTTTCTGCTAATATTTATCTAGATTAGCGTGAAGTAAGTAGCTTTTTAACAATAATTTGTGACATAGATGTAGAGAAAGTCATGTGAATGGAACGTATCAGATTTTTGTCTCATAATTTGCGAGTGCATTGCTTCGTTATTCTATCTGTGAAGTTTGAAACACCTACTGTCATTTGTTGATGCTGTTCCACGCTGAAGACCATCCCGCGGTATTTCATTTCACCAGCAAATACAACACGCCACGCAGTTTTTTGGGAACATTCCTAGGCAGCCGTTGTTTTGGTGCAATGGCCTCATTACCTGTAGCGCCCATTGTGTCATCACTATCAAGTTACACTAAACTGATGATGGTGGTGGCGGTGGTTTTGTCTTTCATAAAATCATATGACGCGCGGACAATGGTAGGCCCGCTTGCCGCGCTTTGCCGTGTCATCTTACATCTTTTGTTTTCCACGTGACACGCTCGGTCTTTATTAGAGTAAGCAGGTCAGGGACGTTCATTCACACTGTGAGATACAGAGACATCCTTAAGGGTTGCTGCTACCTGGGAAATGGTGAAGGAGAACAGGATACCAAAAGAAAATTGGTACAGTTATTGTAATCATAAATATAATAAAAAGTGTAATAGATATTTATGATACAAGTTGTAAAAATGGTGTTTTATATTGTGAGTAGGAAGCTTGCGAAACGAGGCCGTAGACCGAGTACAGCAATCCTACCAACAATATAAAACAATTTTAACATGTGTGCCAATAGTATATTGCGCACTAAGAACTGTAAGTTATACTTATCAGGTCGAGAATGCATTCGAGAGCTGATAAGTAACTTACAGTTCGTGGTTAACCAATTATTTTTTGAAATACTTGAAAGAACTGTAAAAAAAGCAATAATAAATCAAAATTGCTTTTCAATATGTTATTGAACATTAAGAAAAAATCTGACGTGCTCCATTCACATGACTTTCTCTACATCTCTGTAACAAATTATTGTTAAAAAGTTTAAGCATCTCTCTACTTCAAACTAATCGAGATAAGCATTAGCCGAAATATTTTATTGTAAATAAAAAGGAAATAGGGGAGTACAAGGGCCGCGCCGTGGCCGAGTGGTTAGAACACTAGCCTCTCACCTAGACGGCCGGAGTTCGATCCCAAGCGACAAAACGGCGCTGGGGCGGGTTTTCTCCGGGTACTCCGGTTCCCCCCGCCATCGCGTTTCACCGGTACTCCATCATCATTCATGTATCACCAGTGTCACCGCCTGCGGTGCCATAAGTAGTTAAAGCGGGCGTTAAAACACTACCCAAAAAAAAAGAAAGGGGAGTACACTAGGCTAAAAAGACTTTAAAATCTGGTTATTACGAGGTACGTCCAGAAAGTAAGTTCCGCTTCAGCGCTGCGATCGCAGTTCCGCACATGAGCGGTAGACACTCTGTATCAAGTAGGAGAAACGTGCGCCATTTTGAGATCGCTGTCAGCCACATACGCTTTGTTGTGCTTGTTTACAATGTCGCTGTTGATTGAAAATCCCGCCGCTAGTGAAATCAGATCTGTGATTCGTTTTCTGAATGCTAGGAAAGTGAAACCAATTGAAATTTATCGGCAAATTTACGAAGTTTACGGACAAAATGCGATGAGTGATTCAATGGTGAGAAGATGGGTCCGGAAGGACGTAGTGAAGTGCACGATGAAGAACGAAGTGGGCGTCCATCTTTGGTTACAGAAGAACTGGTTCACAAGATCCAGGAAAACAGCAAGTTTACAATTAGTGCTCTCGCTATGGAATTTCCCCAAAGCTCACGATCGCTAATTCATGAAATTGTTACCGAAAAACTGAAATTTCGTAAACTTTACTCACGTTGGGTACAGGCGGCAAACTTCTATGAAGAAGGTATACAAAAACTTGTGCCACGCTATGACAACTGCCTGCAAAATTTTGGCAGTTATGTGGAAAAGTAGTTTAAGAGTTGTAGAATTTTGTGCAATAAATAATTATTCTGTATCTGTACACAATTTAATTTTATTACCAAACGGAACTTACTTTCTGGACGTAGCTCGTATATAGATGAAATCCGTTTCTATGTATTGGCAGTAGCTCACAATTCCCGTATGTGAAAGCGTTTAAGTATTTTAAAAGTCAAACAAATAACAAGTAATGCCTGAAAAAATGGTCAGCTTTACGAAAAAAAAATTATATATGATATAAATTTTGTGTTTTAACGAGATCTACATTTTTTGTGTAGTAAATTTTGTCTATCTCTTACGGTCAACTATTTATGCAAAATCAAGCAAAAGTCATCCAGAATAAACAGGTCTTCAGAAGCTACTCTCAGATAATTCAACATATTTGTGATGGAAATGGCTTTAATATGTAGTATTTTAATTAAAATCCTTGGAGACATCTTTAAGAAAATCAAAATTTTCGAAAAAATTTCCATGTAAAAGGTATTTTGGGTTGGGGCATTTTTCTCAAAATCTTCGTGTCGCATCCCTGGAAGATACTAAACTAAAACACCAAGTTTGGTATTTTACCCACTTTTCGTTTTTGAGTTATCGTGTTCAAAGACACGCGGACACAACCTCACGCACACGGACTTTCTTTAAAATGGTTTTTTACTTTCTCTAGCCCCATATGTACAATGTACATAGGGATAGAGAAGTATTGTAATGCACCCAAAAATTCAATACCGAGATTTCAGCGGAAATATATGTTTTGGGGTCCCCTGAGTCAGAAAAAAGCATTTTTAAAAAAGGGTCCGTGTGTGTGCATGTCTGTGGACAGCATAGCCCCAAAACAAAAAGACCGTTAAATAACAAACCTGGTATTTAGGTTTAGTATCTTCCAAAGGTGCGATACGAAGATTTTCAAAAAAAAATCCCCCCACCACAAACTACCCTTTAGATGGAAAATATTTCGAAAATTTTGATTTTCTTAAAAATGGCTCTACCGATTTTGATTAAAATACCGTATATTGAAGATATTTACCTGACAAATAAAATGCATATTTTGAATTATACTTTATATACTTTATTCTGGATGAATTTTGAGGAATTTTGCATAACTGCTAAACCGTAAGAGATAGACAAAAACTTACCACACACAGTTTTTTCGTGTAGTTGATCGTTTTGGAGGTATTCCTTGTTTCTGGTTCAGGCTTGAAAAACTTATACTTTTCTCATACGGGAATTTGTCAATTCCTGTCCATACAAATAAAAGAACTTCAGTCTAATAGCAACCAGTATTTGACTATCACTTTAACCTATGGTACTGCATTATTTCGCTTCTACTTGTAATGAAGCAAGTAATAAGACTATTTCTGCTAATTTTTTCTCGACTGGAAGAAGTAAATATTAGCATAAGCTTTTTAACAATAATTTGTTGCAGAGATGTAGAAAAATTCATGTAAATGGAACACACAAGATTTTTTGAAAAGGGTCCTGTGTGTGTGTGAGTGTGTGTGTGTGTGTGTACAGTAAAGCCCAAAACGAAAAGACCGTTAAATACCAAACTTGGTACTTAAATTTGGTATCTCCCAAGAATGCGACACGAAGATTTTCAAGTAATGTGCTTTACATGCAACTACTCTTTACATGTAAAAATTTTCGAAAATTTTTATTTTCAGAAAATGGCTAAAACGATTTTTAATTTGAATCACAAATTAAATGCATATCTTGAATTTTCTGGGAATATCATCTAAAGACCTCTTTATTCTGCTTGAATTTTGCCAAATTTTGCTGAACTGCTAAACCGTAAGAGGTAGACAAAAGCTTACAACACAGAAAATGTAGATCTCATCAAAGCCCTCAATTTATGTCCTTTACATTTTTGTTGTGGAGGTAACCGTTTCCGAGATATTCCTTGTTATTGGTTTCAGCTTTAAAAAACTTACTTTTCTCATACAGGAATTTGTCAACTCGTGTCTATACAAACAATGGAAATTCAGTCCAATAGCATGCAACTTTTGACTATTTCTGCTAATGTTTATGTTGATTAGCATGAAGGGATAGAAGAATAATATTATAAACCATAATTTGTTACAGAAATGTAGAGAAAGTTATGGAATGGAACATACCATATTATAAATCTGTTGAGGATAAACAACAGCCAGTTTAATGAAAGAGTAATATAAAACCGTTGACGAGCTATCAGATTGTGTTGAAGGCGAAATGACGTGAAAATCTGTTAGGATGCAATCTGTATCTATTGACATGCATCACCAGGGACCCAGCACATTAACACGCGCGTTATCTCAAATATACCATGGGGCGTCATTACATACTGTCGACTGATTCACACAGCACAGCATGACTAAGCAGTCAGCAAGGAAATGACCATCTGCTATTCTCAGCTAGCCAGTTAAGCTTCTTTCATTTCCTGAGGCATTCCATCCTTATAGAATACTATAGCGGTCTATGTCATGAGCGCACTAGCTCCTATGCAGAACCTTCGCAATGTTTTCACAGAATTTTGCCTTCGTGAATACAGATTTTCATCCACAACCAGCTTTTATTTTACTTTCACACAGTGTGTAGAGAACATATTGTATAGCACCCAAAAATTTGATACCGAGATTTCACCAGAAATACATGTTTTAGGTCCACCTGAATAAAAAAAAAAAAAAGCATTTTAGAGAAATATCCGTGTGTGTGTCTGTGTGCCTCTGAGCATTATAGCGCAAAATCGAAAAGACCGTTAAAGCCCAAACTTGGTATTTAAGTTTGGTGTCTTCCAAGGATGCGACACGAATATTTTCAAAATAATCCCCCCACCCCAAACTACCCCCTTACATGGAACTTTTTTCGAAAATTTTGATTTTCTCAAAAATGGCTCCAACGATTGTGATTAAAAGTTCAAATATTAAAGATATTTACCTTACAAATAAAAGCTATATCTTGAATTTTCTGGGAATAGCCTCTGAACAGTAGTTTTTCTGGATGCATTTTACTGAATTTTGAATAACTGCTAAACCGTAAGACATGGACAAAAACTTACTGCGCAAAAAATGTAGAACACGTTAAAAAACACAATTTATGTTATATACACTTTTTTCGTGAGTTCGTCGTTTTTGAGACATTCTTTATTTTTGTTTTCTGCTATGAAAAACATACTTTTCTCATATAGGAACTTGTCAACTCGAACTTCATTGATATAGCAACCAGCTTTTAACTATCACTTTAACCTATGGTACTCCCTTATGTCGCTTCTACTTACAAGGAAGCAAGTAATAAGACTATTTCTGCTCAGTTTTTCTGATTAGCATAAAGTAAATAGAAGTATAAGCCTTATAAGAATAATTTGTTGCAGGAATATAGAGAAAGTCATTAGAATGGTACACATCAGATTCTTTACTTTCTCTATACGCACTATGTACATAGTGTATAGAGAATGTATTGCACTCCACCAAAAAATTCGATACCGAGATTTCAAGGGAAATATATGTTTTAGGATCCCCTGTATCCAAAAAAAGTATTTTCAGAAAAAGGTCCGTGTGTGTATGTGTGTCCGTGTGACTGTGAAAACGAAAACTCAAAAACGAAAAGTCGGTTAAATACCAAACTTGGTATTTAAGTTTAGTATCTTTCAGGGATGCGACACGAAAATTTTGAGAAAAATACCCCCACCCCAAACTACCCCTTACATGGAATATTTTTCGAAGCTTTTGATTTTCTCAAAAATGGCTCTTAACGATTTTGATTAACATTTCGTATATTAAAGATATTTACCTGACAAATAAAATGTATATCTTGAATTTTCTGGGAATAGCCTCTGAAGCCTACTTTATTTGGGGTAACTTTTACGGAATTTTGCATAACTGCTAAACCGTAAGAGACGGACAAAAACTTACCACACAAGTGGAGAGCACTTTAAAACACACAATTTATGTTACATACATTTTTTTTCGTGGAGTTGATTGTTTTGAGATATATCTTATTTTTGGTTTGAGCTTTCAAAAACATACTTTTCACATACAGGAATTTAACAAACCCTGTCCATACAAACAAAGGAACTTCAATCATATAGCAACCAGTTTTTGTCGATCACTTTAACCGATGGTACTCCCTTATTTCGCTTTTACTTACAAGGAAACAAGTAATAAGACTATTTCTGCTAATTGTTTCTCGATTAGCATGAAGTAAATAGAAGCTTAAGCTTTTTAAGAATAATTTGGTATAGAGATGTAGAGAAAATCATGGGAATGGGACACGTCAGTTTTTTATACGTGACATAAAGAAGCGAATGAGTGTTACCTAGCAACGGAATTGTGTGTCAGGTATCGATTGCTACCAGAAGTTCTTGTTAACACGGACCAAAGATAATCTTCAGCTTCTATTCACAGGACACGAGTCTGAAGACTTAGGGAGTAATGTGTGGTTCTTCCTTTCATGTGTGTGAAAGGCTTCCGGCAATAAAGTGCCGACAAAAGGGATGACTGTCAGCACGTTTGTGTTGGGGTGAAGCGTGTAGGGATGCCACTACACCAAATCAAAACGAGGGTGAAATTTCATCTCCACCTTCCCTTCCACTCAGGTAACACAACTGAAAGAATTATTGCATATGTTCCGAAATTCCTTAACCTGTTCTTCATGCTGGCGGAGATAATAGTTATTTATGATACAAGTTGTAAAAATGGTGTTTTATATTGTGAGTAGGAAGTTTGCGAAACGAGGCCGTAGACCGAGTACAGCAATCCTACCAACGATATAAAACAATTTTAACACTTGTGTTATATACTGTTTTTAGACTTTTCTCAATATTTATAGACATATTAGCTGACCCGGCGAACTTTCTTCCACCTTAGAAGCTATAAATGAGCAGATTTTGGATTTTATTAAGTTCAATTTTGTATAAGGACTCAATTTTTATTGCAACCTTCAGTGAACCACCTTGTGATAGACTGCATTTCTTGTTTTATTATCAGGCGCAAGAACAAATAACGCAGATGGTCTTCCGACCCGTGAACATACCACATATAATTGACCATGGGAAAAACATGGATTTTCTAGATTAAGACCACAAATTTTCAAGGATTGGCCTTGTGATTTGTCAATGGTCATGGCGAATGCAAGACGGATCGGAAATTGAAGTCGTTCAAACTCATACGGCAAATCGGTTGGGATCATCGGGATCCTCGGAATGAGAACTTCCTCACCTACGAATTTTCCTTTGAGTATCGTTGCATAAATCACATTGTTCATCAATTTACCTACCATCCAAAGAGTCTACAAATTTAATTGGATAGTCGCTCTTCACGTGCAATTTCATTCGCAATGTTTCGAATCCTAGTTGCATTATGGCTTTGTTGGGAAAGAATCGATCGTCTTGGTCGCGGCATTGTTAATGATAATATCGGCACAATAGGCTAATAGAAACTCCAAACAAACACCATAGACAACAAAGCGTTATTCTGTCTGTTGCGTTTTGTTATACCACGTTTTATGTCACGTCCCAGGAAACGGTATAAAAAGTATCCTGTATGCGTCTCCTGGTTCTACCTCCATACCGATTTTCAGCCAAATCATTTCAGCCATTCTTGAGTTAAAAATAGTTTAACTAACACGACTTTCAATATCAAATATAAGGGCTCTTCTTTTTTCAACCTCCGAACGACTATAAATAACAGACCAGTTCATAGAAAACAATTATTTTATTACTAAAAGTTTTGTATACTTATGGTTACTTTTCAACATAATCACCGAAAAGATTCAGACATTTATCGTACTGTACACAAGCTTTGCAATACCCGCTTCAAAAAATGTTGCCGCCAATGATTTCAAATGAGCATTGACGTTGTTTTGAAGATCTTCGTTGGTTTGAAAGTGCTGTCCTCCTAGCCATGTCTTCAGTTCGGGGAAAAGGTGAAAGTCGCTGGGTGCCAGGTCAGGACTGTACGGAGGATGATCGAAAATGTCCCATTGAAGTTGTTCAAGGAGCCAATGGGTTGAGTGGACAAGCGTTGTCATGAATCAACACAAATCCTGAAGTCAACATTCCTCTTCGTTTGTTTTGAATGACTCTCCGTAAACGTCGTAAAGTACCAAGATTTCAAAACAACATCATTGCTCATTTGAAACCATTGGCGGCAACATTTTTTGAAGAGGGTATTATAAAGGTATGATAAATGGCTCAATCTTTTCGGTGATTATGTTGAAAAGTAACCATAAGTGTACAAAACTTTTAGAAATAAAATGTTTTCTATGCAACTGTCTTTTATTTATAGCCTATCGGAGGTTGAAAAGAACAAGGGCCCTCGTATATTGTTTTACCTATTTCACGGCGCTCATGGTTAATGGTCTGCGATATTCAGTTGCTGTCTTGCTTAGCATCAGTGCTGACAACATTATCACTATACTTAATTGTTTTTTCACACAAACCTTGTGTAAAACAGGAGTTGGATAAGTAGAGTCAGACTGAAAAATTCAACGCTACAGCCGGGATTTGAACCACGGATCACCCGCTCTCTAGCCGGTTGCTCTACCACTGAGCTACCATGGCAACATAGCATTGAATTTCTCAACTGACTCGTCATGTTTCCCGGCAATCCACAAGATGATCTCAAATTATTTTGAGATGACAACCGCAATGGCGACTTATAATGTTATAAGTATTTTAAGACCCGGAATTCATGGTATAGCTAGCTAAATATTAGGCTAATTATGTGAATGGAACACATCAGATTTTTATATTTACTTCATGATAATCGGGAAAAAATAAACAGAAATGTTCTTATGTTGTACGTAGAAGGAAAAAAAACCTAATGTGTACCATTCACATGGCTTTCTCTACATCTCTGCAAAAAATTACTCTTAAAAAGCTTATACATCTATTTGCTTCATGTTAATCAGAGAAATAGTCTTATTACTTGGTTCCTTGATGCTATGTTTGCTTTGTTCCTTGCTGGTTGCTATGTCACTGCAGTTCCTTTGTATGGAAGCAGTTGACAAATTCCTATATGAGAAAAGTATAAGTCTTCATAGCGGAAACCAAAAACAAGGAATGACTCAAAAACGATGATTCCACGAAAAAAATGTATAGAACATAAATGGTGTGTTTTAACATGCTCTGCATTTTTCGTGTAGTAAGTTTTTGTCCATCTCTTACGGTTTAGCAGTTATTCAAAATTCCGTAAAATTCATCCAGAATAAAGTAGTCTTCAGAGGCTATTCCCAGAAAATTCAAGATATACATTTTATTTTTCAGGTAAATATCTTTAATATACGAAATTTTAATCAAAATCGTTAGAGCCATTTTTAAGAAAATCAACATTTTCGAAAAACGTTCTATGTAAAGGGTAGTTTGGGATGGGGGATTTTTTTCAAAATCTTCGTGTCGAATCCCTGGAAGATACTAAACTTAAATACCAAGTTTGGTATTTTACCGACTTTTCGTTTTTGAGTTATCGTGTTCACAGACAGGACACACACGGCCCAATTTATGAAAATGCTTTTTTCGATACAGGGGACCCTAAATTTCCGTTGAAATCTCGGTATCGAATTTTTGGGTGGAGTGCAATACCTTCTCTATACACTATGTACATAGTGAGTGTAGAGAAAGTAAAAAGGGTATAAGGTTGGCTGTCATGTATCCGTTCCTTTGCATTGCCAGGAGATGACAAATTACTGTATAAGGAAAGTTGAAGCATTTTAAAGCTGAAATCAAATATCAGAAATGGTCAACTCCACGAAAAAAAAGTGTTACACTCAATGACTTTCTCTAGCTACTCTACAAGCAACCTTCTTACAAAACATAATCTTTCTTTCAACACCACGTTATTCGAGATAAACATTAGCACATTTTTATTACTTAGTTCCTTATAAATAGACTGGAACTAAGGGAATACACTAGGCTTAAATGTTTTAAAAGTTGTCGTTTTACGATTGTTCATTGCAAATCGCTTCTTTTCCTGATTAGGAGTAGAACAAAAGAGAAACGGATACTCCCGTCTGAGAAAAGTATAAGTGCTTCACAACTGAAACTAATAACAAGGAATACCTAAAAAATGTAAGCTCCACAAATAAAAAAAAAAATATGACATAACTTGAGTATTTTATCAAGATCTAAATTTTTGTATAGCAAGTTTTTGTCTATCAGTTAAGGTTTACTAGTTATGCCAAATTAAGCAAAAGTTATCCAGAATAAACAGGTTTTTAGAAGCTATTCCCAGAAAATTTAAGATATTCATTTTATTTGTGATAGAAATGGCTTTAATGTGTGGCATTTTAATCAAAATAGAGCCATTTATAAGAAAAACATTTTCGAAAATTTTTCGTTGTAAAGGGTAGTTAGAGGTGGGGGGATTTGCTTGAAAAATCTACGTGGAAGATACCAAACTTAAATACTAAGTTTGGTATTTAACCATCTTTTACGTTTTTGTTCTATGCTGTCCACAGTCAATTACAAACACACACGTACCTGTTTCTAAATTTTTTTTTTTTGGGGGGGGGGGCTTCAGGGAGTCCTAAAACATGTATTTCCGGTGAAATCTCGACATCGAATTTTTAGGTGAAAAGCAATACCTCTCTAACAATCCTATGTACATTGTTTATACGGTGCTAGAGAAAGTAAAAATGTAGATAACATAAATTTTGTGTTTTAACGAGCTCTACATTTTCTGTTACAAGCAAGATTTTCCTCTCTACTAAGCTTTACCAGTTACGCAAAGTTTCACTAAATGCATCCAGAGTACACATGTATTTAGTAGCTATTCCCAGAAAATTAAAGATATATATTTTATTTGTCTTGTAAACATCTTTAATAGACTGTATTTTAATCAAAATCTTTAGCCATTTTTGAGAAAATCAAAGTTTTAGGAAATTTTTCCACGTAAAGGGTAGTTTGATGTGGGGATATTTTTATCAAAACCTTCATGTCGCATCCCCCCCAACGTGGTGTAATGGTTACCATGCTAATTTTATATACCCAAAGGTCATGGGTTCAAACCCGACTGAGGACGATGGATTTTTTCGCATGACTTCCTTCTGAAGGGAAGTAAAGTCGTTGGTCACATGTCGTAGATTTACGGCACGTAAAATAATCTCAAGTCTGATAAAGAGGCCTCTGAGCAAAATTAAACGGTCTTTCACGCCCAGTATATTGGACCGCGCCGTGGTCGAGTGGTTAGACCACTTGCCTCTCACCTACACAGCCGGGGTTCGTTCCCAAGCGACTGCATATGAGATTTGTGGTGGACAAAGCGGCGCTGGGGCGGGTTTTCTCCGGGTACTCCGGTTTCCCCCGCCATCGCATTCCACCGGTGCTTCATCATCATTCATGTATCATCAGTGACCGCCTGTGGTGCCATAAATAGTTAAAGCTTGCGTAAAACACTACCTACGCCCAGTATAGAATGAAATGCTGAGAACCACAGCAGTTACGGGCGCCCATAAATAAAACTAAATAACCTTAACTAAACTTGCCATTTTACTGATTTTTTATTTCTGAGTTATTGTGTTCATACACGGACACACAGGCATACACGGATTTTTTTCTAAAAATGAACATGATTTCATATGAAAAACTCGAATTTAAATTCTTGGGTAAATACAATATCTTTAGTGATCATTATGTACATATTAGAGAAAGTAAAAATATTAGGTTTTGTAGGAATTGATTGTGGAGAATAGGTAAGAAATTTATGTGCATCTAACACATACATATTTGTTGAATATGCTTGTTCCAAAACTGCTAATGTGACCGAAAGCTGCTGTTGATAAATATTTGTTTTCAAATAAAGCACGTCATGTCGATTTGGAAAAGACAGAACAAAATATTTTATTGAAAGTAAAATTGAAGACAATGGATGGTGAGGATAACAGAATGAAGCAAGCGGGGGAAAGTCAGAATAAGTAAACGCACTAAGAAGAAATGAGAAGGCGAATAAAGATACACAAAAGGAAAGCAGAAGAGAAACAGCAGGAAGGGTAAGCTAAATTAAACTCTGTCATCCATTTTATTTACAATTGCAGTAGTTACCTCATAATAGAAACGTAGATAAACAGCGGGGGGGGGGGATGCTCCCCCACCCCCTGGGGCTCTTGACACTCCCCAGAAAATAATTAGCCAGAGAAGACAAGAAGTCTGGAGAACAACTTTCCTACAGCTAACTTCTCCCCAAAGTTGTGTCCTTGTTTATCTGGGGGGATTATCCCCTCGCGGGGGCGGGACAAACCACTTATTAACTTGGTACTACATGCTTTAATAACACCACTCAAGTTAGCAATGTGACACATCATGCCAATACATCTACCTGCTGTTGCTTGTAACAGACAAACCTACACTTGCAATAATAAAACATCTGATATATTACATTCATAAGACATTTCTCTACATTCCTGTAACAAATTACTGATAACCCTAGAATAGATACATGATAAATGCACACATTGCAACACCAATTTTTTCAGGAAAATAGGCATTTCTATAACAAAAAATCTGATGTGTTCCATTCACACGACTTTCTCTACATCTCTGCAAAAAAAAGTAGTGTTAAAAAGCTTAGGCTTCTATTTACTTCATGCTAATTGAGAAAACATTAAAGTGATAGTCAAAAGCTGGTTGCAATGTGACGCAAGTTACTTTGTTTGTATAGCCAGGAGTTGATAGCTTCCAGTAAGAGAAAAGTATAAGTTTTACAAAGCTGAAACTAAAAACAAGGAATATCTTAAAAACGATCAACTCCAATATAAAAACGAATAACACATAAATGTGTTTTAATGTGCTCTAAATTTTTTGTCCATCTCTTACGGTTTATCAGTTATGCTAAAATCTGTAAAATTCATCCAGAATAAAGTA
The DNA here is from genome assembly GCA_030762935.1 of Hymenopus coronatus. Taxonomy (NCBI): domain Eukaryota; kingdom Metazoa; phylum Arthropoda; class Insecta; order Mantodea; family Hymenopodidae; genus Hymenopus; species Hymenopus coronatus. Next base: position 13,823,484 of record CM060882.1, on the reverse strand, counting down.
GTCTTCAGAGGCTATTCCCAGAAAATTCAAGATATACATTTTATTTGCCAAGTAAATATCTTAAATATACGAGATTTTAATCAAAACCGTTACAGTCATTTTTAAGAAAATAAAAATGTTCGAAATTCTTTCTATGTAAAGGGTCATTTGCGGTGGGGAATTTTCTTGAAAATCTTCGTGTCGTATCCTTGGAAGATACCAAATTTAAATACCAAAATCGGTTTTTAAATGTCTTTTCATTTTTGAGCTACGCTGCCCACAGACACTCACACAGATAGATAGACACACACACGTACATTTTTCTAAAAATGCTATTTTTGGATTCAGGGGGTCTCAAAACCTATTTCCGGAGAAATCTCGGTATCGAATTTTTGGGTACAATACAATACCTTCTATATACACTATGTACATAGTACTATAGAGGAAGTAAACATCTAATGTGTTCCATTCACATGACTTTCTATATCCCTGCAACAAATTATTGTTAAAAAGCTTATGCTTCCATTTACTTCATTATTATTAAAACAACATTTTTTTTGCATTCAGGGGGTCTCAAAACATTTTTCGGCAAAGCCTTGGAATGGAAATTTTTGGTGGAATACAATACCTTCTCTATCTGCTATGTACATTATATATGTGTTCTAGAGAATGTAAAAATCTGATGTGTTCCATTCACATGACTTTCTCTATACCACTGCAAAAAATTATTCTATTTGCTTATCTAATGGAGCAAAAATTAGCAGAAATAGTCTTATTACTTGCTTCCTTGTTAGTAGAAGCGAAATAAGGGGGTAGCATAGGTTAAAGTGATAGTCAAAAGCTGGGTGCTCTACGAATGAAGTTCCTTTGTTTGTATGGACACCAGTTCACAAAGTCCTGTAAGTAGAAAAGTATAAGTCCTCATAGCTGAAAAAAAGGAATATCTCAAAAAACAATCAACTCCACGAAAAGAATGTATATAACATAAATTGTGTGTTTTAAGCTGCTCTACATTTTTTGTATGGTAAGTTTTTGTCCATCTATTACGGTTTAGCACTTATGCAAAATTCCGTAAAATTGACCGAGAATGAACTAATATTCAGAGGCTATTCCCATAAAATTCAAAATATACATTTTATTTGTCATATAAATATCTTTAATATACGATATTTTAATCAAAATCGTTAGCCAGTTTTTAGAAAATCAAAATTTTAGAAAAAAGTTCCATGTTAAGGATAGTTTGGGGCGGGGGGATTTTTTTCAAAATTTTCGTGTCGCATCCCTAGAAGATACTAAACTTAAATATAAATTTTGGTATTTTACCGACATTTGAGTTATCGTGTTCACAGACACACGGACACACACACACGGATCTTTTCCTGAAAATACTTTTTTTGGGTACTGGGAACCCTAAAACATATATTTCCGGTGAAATCTCGGTATCGAATTTTTTTTGGAGGGCAATACCTTCTTTGTTTACTATGTACATAGCACGTATAGAGAAAGTAAATATTGGAACATTTTATAGCCTCTGAATACATCTTTTCTGGATGATTTTTATTGAACTTTGCAATACTTTAAACCGTAAAAAATATTCAAAAACTTACTACAGCAAAAATGTAGGTCACGATAAAACACACGGATTATGTCATAAATTTGTGTCGTGGAGTTGATTGTTTTTGAGATAATTCTTGTTATTGGTTTCAGCTTTGAAAAACTTATACTTTTTCAAAAAGGAATTTGTCAACTCCTGTCCATATAAACAAAGACATTTCAGTCACATAGCAACTAGCTTTTGACTATTACTTTAATCTATGGTACTCCCTTATTTCGCTTTTATTACAAGGAAGCAAATAAAAAGATTATTTCTGTTATTTTTTCTGAATTATCATGAAGTAAATAGAAACATAAGATTTTTAACAATAATTTGCTGCAGAGATTAAGAGAACGCCATTTGAATGGAACACATTAGAGTTTTTGGGATTCAGGGGGTCTCAAAGTATTTTCGGTGAAACTTCGGAATAGAAATTTTTGGTGGAATACAATACCTTCTCTATCTGCTATGTACATTATACATGTGCTCTAGAAAGTGTAAAAGGTAAATACAAGCCGCAGAAATGAAATTTCTGAGTAGGGTAACAGATTTTAGCATGTCTTTCAAAACGAGGATATTCAGAAAGAACTAGGTATATATAAAATATTATTCCCATTAAGGTATTGTCTCTGAGATGAGATACCGGAAGGTTAATCGGGTAAAATTCCGAATCAGTTGCAGAAATTAATATCATACCGGAATATTCCGAGAGTAGCTCAATGCTTAAAGCAACAGCACGGAGAGGAGGAGCACCAAGTGTGACACGAAGATTTTCAAGAGCATCCCCCCACCCCAAACATTTTCAGAAATGACGGTTTTCTTAAAAATGGCGAGTATGTAGTCTTTATTTAATATGTTTTCAGACCTTAAATGAGAGAAACATGGCCCTAAAATCTTTGCATGCATTTTTATAGCGCCCTCTATACTGCAACAGCGGTAAAATATTCTTGGTGTGTATCTCGAGAGTATTGCGTACACACAGACGAGACTATTTGTATAGGTAGCTCTAAAGATGCAGTTAATTACATACACTGGTTTAGTTCTGGAAGTTTGTCAGATGTTTATCACTTTCCCTTTCAACGTGGAAGCATCTGCCGCCAAACCGCTACGAAATCAGTCACAGAGAATAAAAGTAATCAGTCGAGATTACCAAGTTGTTAGTTGTTTTTCTTGTTGAAGAACTTCTGCAGATATTAACTTCCGTGTTTGCTTTCCAAACATGCCTTAATTAAATTATACACGTTCAAAATTTCCAAGTTTTCAGCGTGGAAAAGCCAAAGATACAGATACGTTACTTAATAAAACAGTTGACGTGAAATGAATCATTCGAAACGTCCAACTCTCACAACTTTTGTCAATAGGCCGATAGGGTTTTGTTTCTTGTTTATTTTACCTGGAGCAGCAATTATTTTTAATCTTTGTGTGTTCCATTCACATTACTTTCTCTATATCTCTGCAACAAATTATTGTTAAAAGCTTTTGCTTCTATTTACTTCATGCTAATCAAGAAAAATTAGCAGAAATAGTCTGCTTACTTGCTTCCTTGTAAGTAGAAGCGAAATAAGAGAGTATCTTAGATTAAAGAGATAGTGAAAAGTGGGTTGCTATATGGCTGAAGCCAAAAACAAGGAATATCTCAAAAACGATCAACTCCACGAAAAAGATATACATGTCATATAATTGTGTGTTTCAGCGTGCTCTACATTTCTTGTGTGGTAAGTTTTTGTTCATCTCTTACTGTTTAGCAGTTATGCAAAGTTCCGTAAAATTCATCCAGAATAAAGTAGTCTTCAGAGGCTGTTCACCAAAAATTCAACATATAATTTTATTTGTCAGGTAAATATCTTTAATATACGACATTTTAATCAAAATCGTTAGGGCCATTTTTGAAAAAAATCAAGTTTTTGAAAAAAGTTCCATGTAAAGGGTAAATAGCGATGGGGGGATTTTCTTGAAAATCTTCGTGTCGCATCCTTGGAAGATACCAAAATTAAATACTAAGTTTGGTATTCAACGGTCGTATTTGTTTTTGAGTTATGCTGTCCACAGACACACACACACAGACCGTGTTGTAAACGCTCTTTTTTTATTCAGGGGGGGCTCAAAACTTGCATTTCCGGTGAAAACTGGGCATCAAATTTTGGGGTGCATTACAATATATTCTCTATACACCATGTACTTAGTACGTGTAGAGAAAGTAAAAATATAATTCCTTTATCTACATTATGGTAACCAAGATAAACAATACCAGAAATAATTGTATTGGTTCCTTTTAAACAGAAGGAAAATAATGGGAATATATATAAAACAACACCGACATTCAATATTTTAAAAACTAGCCGCTATGTGAACAGTTCAAGTTCGGTTCTCTTTGCCTGCCCAGGAATAAAACAAAAGATATATTAAACGAAATATGACTCACCTATTTAAAATTTTAAAACTAAAACCAATGACAAGGAACATCTCGGAAATGGTTAAGTCTACAAAACAGGTGTATTGCACAAGTTGTGTCTTTTAACGAGATCTACAGAGGCTATTTATATAAAATTTAAGATTTAAATCTCGTCTGCATTGAAAGTAATTTTAGAAAAATCTGCTAAGTTCCGTTCACATGACTTTCTTTACATCTCAGCAACAAATTATTGTTAAAATTTATCCTTTTAATATTTGATGTTGAAATTGAATTAATTCTACTAATAAATTTTATTTCAACTGGATCAAATATAAAAATTTAAATAATTACAAGCATTCAATTCCTATTTATTTTAAAACTTGGTTATGCTTCCATTTACTTCATGCTAATCGAGAAAAAAAAACCAGCAAAAATACTCATATTACTTTCTTGTAAGTAGAAGCGAAATAATATAGGCTAAAGTGATAGTCAAAAGCTGGTTGCTATCTGACTGAGGGTCCTTGGTTTGTTTGGACAGAAGTTGATAAATTTCTGTATGAGAAAAGTATAAGCATTTTAACGGTGAAGCCAAAAAACAAGGAATCTCAAAAACGATCAAATTCACGAAAAAAAATGTATATGACATAAATTATGTGTTTTAACGTGCTCTACATTTTTTGTGTGGTAAGTTTTTGTCCATCTCTTACGGTTTGGCAGTTATGCAAACTACAGTAAAATTCATCCATAATAAAGAAACCTTCAGAGGCTATTCCCAGAAAATTCAAGATATACATTTTATTTGTCAGGTAAATATATTTAATATACGACATTTTAATCAAAACCGTTACACATATTTTTGAGAAAATCAAAAATTTAGAAAAAAGTTCCATGTAAAGGGACGTTGTGGCTGGGGAGAGTTTCTTGAAAATCTTCGTGTCGCATCCTTGGAAGATACCAAACTCAAATACCAAGTTTGGTATTTAACGGTCTTTCCATTTTTGAGCTATGCTGCCCAAAGACACAAAGACAGACATATAGACACACACGGACCTTTTTCTGAAAATGTTTGTTTTGGATTCAGGGGGTCCCAAAACATATTTCCGATGAAATTTCGGTACTGAATTTTTGGATGGAGTACAATACCTTCTCTATACACTATGTATATAGTACGTGTAGAGAAAGTAGAAAGCGGAACTTATAGGTACCGACATGCAACAATGGGCTTAACTCACGAGGCAGAGAAACCTTACATAACATTTGTAGCGGTGATTTTGTTTTACCTGCTTTAAGGGTCTCGTGTTTAGGTAAGCAAAACTCCCCGTTTAAAATGACCTTTCAATGCGACACTTATTTACTTACTCAAAGCACACATTTCAAAAGGACCAACATACACTATCAAGCAAAAAGGGGTTTATGAAAATTAATTATATCGGAAAAGCTTTTTATTCGGTTTCTAGGGAAAACACCTCATTAAGTCAGAAACGTGAATTCTCTTTCAATTTTCTCTGGCAACGCAAACGGACATAAAGGTTTTTTCTCTTTCACTGGATGCAATGAAATGTGAAGTAACAGACTGCAAAAAATGTCTCGAAACTGCATTAAACACATTTCTAAGTTGTGTAGCCAATTATAGAAACAAGCTGAAGCAATGTTGTGACGTCAGCACTAGCCCTCAGCCAGGCTTCAAAAATATTATTCCGAAAGGTAGCGTTCACATGGCTTCTCTATTCATCTTTACTTTCTCTACACGAACTATGTACATACTGTATAGAAAATGTATTGCACTCCACCCATAAATTCGATACCGAGATTTCACCGGAAATATATGTTTTAGGGTCCCCTGAATCCCCCCCCCCCAAAAGCATTTTCAGAAAAATGTCCGTTTCTGTGAACACGATAACTTAAAAACGAAAAGTCGGTAAAATACCAAACTTAGTATTTAAGTTTAGTATCTTACAGGGATGCGCCACGAAGATTTTCAAGAAAATTCCCCCACCACCAACTAACATTTACATGGAACTTTTTTCGAAAGTTCTAATTTTCTCAAAAATTGCTCTAACGATTTTGATTAAAACATTGTGCATTAAAGATATTTAGACGATAAATAAAATGTACATCTTGAATTTTCTGGGAATAGCCTCTGAAGACTACTTTATTCTGGATGAATTTTACGGAATTTTGTATAAATGCTAAACCATGAGACATGGACAAAAACTTGCCACACAAAAAATTTAGAGCACTTTAACACACACAATTTATGTTGTATGCATTTTTTTCTTGTAGTTGATTCTTTTGAGATATTCCTTGTTTTTGGTTTCAGCATTAAAAATTATATTTTTCTTGCACAGTACTTTATCAACTCCGGTTCATACAAATAAAAGAACTTTAGTCACTTAGCAACCAGCTTTTGACTATTACTTTAGCCTATGCTACTTCCTTATATCGCTTCTACTTACAAGGAAGCAAGTAATAATACTATTTCTGGTATTTTTTATTTCGATTAGCATTAAGTAAATAGAACAATAAGCTTTTTAACAATAATTTGTTGCAGAGATGTAGGATAAGTCATGTGAATGGAACATATCATGTACATATCAGATAAAATACTTATACTTTTCTCATACGGGAATTTGCCAACTCCTGTCCATACTGACAAAAGTACATAAATCACATATCAACCAGATTTTAAAACAAATTGACTATCGATTTAGTTTAGAGCATTCCTTAAATTCCCTTCTACTTACGAGAAAGACCCTTACTGCCAATTTGTTCACGATTAGTATTAATAAAGAGAAAAACTTTTCGTTTTTGAGTTTTCCCCTTCACAGACACACAAACAAACACACGGACCTTTTTTCTGAAAATGCTTTTTTTCAATTCAAGGGACCCTAAAACATATATTTCTGGTGAAATCTCGGTATCAAATTTTTGGGTGCATTACAATAACTTCTCTATACAATAGAGATAGTGCGTGTAGAGAAAGTGAAATGCTCTGTTTGATTTCAGGAGACCGTAAAACAAATATTTGCGGTGAAAACTCGACATCCGAATTTTGGGTGGAATACAATACCTGCCTACTGTGTAGTATAAAGACGAAGGCATAATGAGCGAGAGAGAATGAACGAAAGGGACATAGAGGATAAAACGCGGTTAAAGCGAAAGCGAGGATGTGTTAGTATAAAACATTTCACGTCATTAAGTATTTGCCTGAGAGAGAAGTTTGCCCGTCCGGGCATGCGCACTGGATGATGCAAGAGAATTCCAGAGACATTTTCGTCGTATCTGTTATTCCCCAGGTTATTTAAAATTCCCGCGGCATTCCAAAATATTTGGTAATGAAACACGCAACCTGGATGTCGACAGTACATGCCTTGGATTTTAGGCTTTCATATTTCATCTCCACCAGCAAATTAACTAAGATGCCACATAAATAAACACAAGGTTGGTATTCTTGCATGCCTCGCATATTCACTTGTCTACCGACTCAAACAGTAATCGATATATAAACCAGCCAATTAAGAATGATTACTATACCCTCAACAAATCAAGGAATTCAACTTCTTAAAATGTAGTCTAATTTTTACTTTCTCTAGCTTACATGTACAATGTATGTAGTGCATAGAGGAAATATTGTATTCCATCGAAAATTCGATACCGGATTTCACCGAAATCTGATGCGTTCCATTCACATGACTTTTTCTACATCTCTGCAACAAATTATTATTATTAAAAAGCTAATGCTTCTATTTACTTTATGCTAATTCAGAAAAATTAGCAGAAATAATCCTATTACTTGTTTCCTTGTAAGTAGAAGCGAAATAAGGGAGTACCATAGGTTAAAGTGAGACAGTTATTAAAAATGAAGGTTGACTGACTGGATTGTCACCTTATTACCAAGCGAGATTTCAGATTCTACTCAGTTTTAGACTAAGGCTCTTTCCTGAGCCGTTCCTATTGGCTACGTGACAGACGAATAGTAGGTTTCGAGGTTAGGTGTACGTATATGAAATGGATCGAATAAGGGGTAAAAATGGACTTTCTGAAAATCGGTTCTTCTTTCCAATGCACAGTCTTCCGTTCGTTCGGTCTGCTTGCAAATTGCTCAATCGACCAATGATAGAGTCAAATCTAAAACTGAGCTAGAATCTTCAATGTCGCTGCTATCAATAGCCAACGCAGGATATTAAACAAACGAACGTCAGGTGCGACAAGATTTCAAAGAAGTGAACTGAGGTAAATTTCGACAGATGACCGGGATTGGTCCAAATTACCAAATTTCTGACCATTGCATTGGCGTTTTAACTGCAGCGCTAAATCATCATTACATCTGGTACCAAATTTGGCCACCCCTATGCCGTATGGTTACTGCACCGCAACACGATATTATAATCCCACCAGACCGCGATGTCCGCACGTTTGCAAGTATTACAATAGAAACTTTATCCAGAGAAGAAACATACACACACAAGACAAGTGAAATATTTATGTTCTCTGTATTATGCAAGATGCTGGAGCAGTCTCTTTTTCTGCTGCAACATGTAACATATACGCGCTCCTTGGTCTCGACAAAAACAGGGCGGGTTGGAACACGCTACGAGTGAAATTTGGAGTTTTCATGATTATTATTACTCCGCTTCTGACGTACAGACAAGATAAGGTATGTTGCGTTGCCATGTCGAGGCTTTGGAAGGCAAAAAGGAACAGTTTAACAGAAACTTCCTTTGTTTTATTATTTACTTGAAAAGCACACAGATACGCTCGGGGTTTTCTCACACCATATCTCCTCCTATGTCTCTCCTTCTCTAGTGCTGTACTATTGTTGTGTCGTGTTTTCAACACCGGTATAATTGTGCTATGCGCTCGTGAGCCCGTGCGGAGGGAAAGAAGCGATATCTGGTTACCCGGTAAGCTGTTATGCAGTAATCATTCCAGCAGATATGTGTATTAACCTAGCATTGCCTAATTAGTATAATAGGTGCAGAAGTAGTTCAATGTTGTAAGAAGATTTGCATTCTTTTCAACATGTCTGAAGTTAAGAAATGTAAGGTAGTGCATTCAAAAGGACGTGAAATAATAAGTAACGTTATAGATAAATACATTCTGTCAAGAAAGTACCGGAAATTGGTCATTTAAAATCCTGTTTAAATGGGGATTCGAAATTATTGTTGTAGCTAAGTTGATACAACTTTCCTCTATACCCACGCGGAGTTTGATCATCTGTCATCTAGTTTGTTTACAGTACGCCATTTTGTTAGTTCATCTCAAAGGTGATTTGCGATTTTACGATGGATGCAAATATTGAACAAAGAATCTGTCTCAAATGTTGCATTGCAAATGGTATTTCTTGTGCCGAATCGCTGAAAATGTTATAGAAGGTGAATCGACTTTATCAAAAACACGTGCATATGAGGTCGTCTCCTTAGCGCGGTGGTAGCGCAGCTGCCTACCAAGCGGGAGACCTGGGTTCGATCCCCAGTACCGGCGTGGGGATTTTTCCCCCGCTGGGAGACCTGGACCGGGGTGCACTCAGCCTCGTGAGGTCCCTGGGGGGCCAATTGAGGAGCTACTTGATGGAGAAGTAGCGGCTCCAGGTCGTGAGGACCGTATTAACCGGCCGGGAGGGGCTCGAGGCGCTGACCACGTCTCACCCTCCAATACTGCACCCCATCCATGACGTCTGTAGTGGACCGAGATGGGGGACGCAGCGGCCGGGCGGTAGGCCAAGGTTCCCCGTGAGCTGTCGTGCCATGGAGTGCTACAGTGGTCGAGATGTGGTGGAAGATTTGCCCCGCTCTGGTCGGCCATCAACGGTTTCAACTGAACTGAACATCGCTAAAGCGTCTGAAAATGTCATTTAGGTCTGAGAGAGATTGGCGCTGAACTTTCTGTGTCTCACAAATCGATTCGTACCATTTTAAACGATTGTTTGGGCATGACACGCGTTGCAAGTTGGTTATTTCCGAAAAACTTGAAATTTCTACAAAAACGCAATCGCGTAAGGATTGCTGAAGGCATGCTAGAACGAGCCAGTTCCGACCCCACATTCATGAAACGCATTGTAACTGGTGATGAGACGTGGGTTTATGAGTTTGACACCCTAACTAGTCAACAAGCTTCCGAATGGCGCCTTCCAACTGAACCGAAACCTCTTTCTCTTTCCAAATCTCAAGTTATCACTTCGAGGCACCCATTTTCAGTCGATAGAAGACTTAAAGAAAAATTGGCGGCGACAATTGACATCGATTCCTAAAAGTGCCTACAAAAAATGTTTTGATGATTGGATGATTTTGGCATAAATGTATAATTTCAGAATGGGCCTACTTTGAAGGCGATAAAATAAAATTGGATGAATAATTCATTTTTTGTGTTTTATTGGCAAATTCCCGAAACTTTTTGACACTGTAGTATGATGAAGAAGCTATGAATAAACAGTATTTATATCCAAGTCATAAGCTGCATATTATACTTATGTTTCCATGTCAACGATAAAGAGAATTCGTAAGAAGAAACTCTGATGTGTTCCAATCACATGACTTTCTCTTTATCTCTGCAACAAATTATTGTTAAAAAGCTTATGCTTCTATTTGCTTCATGCTAATCAAGAAAAAAATAGTATAAATAGTATTATTGTAAGTAGAAAGGAAGTAAGGGAGTACCATAGGTTATAGTGATAGTCAAAAGCTGGTTGCTATGTGAGTGAAGTTCCTTTGTTTACATGGACAGCAGTTTACAAATTCCTGTATGACAAAAGTGTAAGTTTTTTAAAGCTGAAAGAAAAATAAACAAAGAATAACTCAAAAACAATCAACTACACGAAAAAAGTGTATATAACATAAATTGAGAGTTTTAATGTGCTCTAATTGTTTTGTGTGGTACATTTTTGTCCATCTCTTACGGTTTAGCCATTATGAAAAATTTCGTAAAATTCATCCAGAATAAAGTAGCCAAGCTATTCCCAGAAATTCAAGATATCCATTTTATTTGTAAGGGAAATATCTTTAAAATACGATGTTTTAATCAAAATCGTAAGAGCCATTTTTGATAAAATTAAACATTTTCGAAAAAATGTTACTTGCACAGGGTAATGGGTGTTGAAAGTCTTTGTGGGGCATCCTTGAAAGATTTGATCTTAAATAACAAGTTTGGTATTTAACAAACGTTTTGTTTTTGAGCTATTCCGCCCACATACACACACGCACACACACACACAACACACACACAATAACTATTCTTCTTCTTCGGAAAATGAAATAGCTCGGGTTCAGTATTGGCACGGCCACTAATCTATTAAGATAGGCTGCAATACTGTTTCTATCTGTCAGTGTCACCTTATCTGTACTCTTGTGTGTGTTGTGTGGTCCACGAGCTGGGAACACAACTATAACTGGATAGAAGAGATGACAGAACGATAGAAAAAACTCGCACCTCGACACAACGTGGAATTTTTACTTTCTCTACACGTACTATGTACATAGTGTATAGAGAAGGTATTGTAATGCACCCAAAAATTCGATACCGAAATTTCACCGGAAATAAATGTTTTGTGTTCCTCTGAATCAAAAATTTTTTTTGGAAAAATAACTGTGTGCGTGTCTGTCTGTGTGACAATGGACAGCATGCCTCAAAAACATAAGGACCGTTGAATACCAAACTTGGTATTTAAGTTTGGTATCTTCCAAGGATGCGACACTAAGATTTTCAAGAAAATCCCCCCATCCCCAACTACCCTTTACATGGAACTTTTTTCTAACGATTTTGATTAAAATAGCGTAGCTTAAAGATATTTACCTGACAAACAAAATGTTTGTTTCTAATTTTCGGGTGATAGTCTCTGAAGACTACTTTACACTGGATCAATTTTACGAAATTTTGCATAACTGCTAGACCATAAGAGATGGATAAAAGCTTACCACATAAAAATGTAGAGCATGTTAAAACACACAACTTAGGTTATGTTCATTTTTTTCGTGGAGTTCCTCGTTTCTGGATATTCCTATTTTTACTTTCTCCATACGCAATTAGTTCATAGTGTATAGAGAAAATATTGCACTCCACCCAAAAATTCGATACCGAGATTTCACCGCAAATATATGTTTTAGGGTCCCCAATATCCAAAAAAAGCATTTTTACTTTCTCCATACGCACTAAGTACATAGTGTATAGAGAAAGTATTGCACTCCACCAAAAAATTTGACACCGAGATTTCACCGGAAATATATGTTTCAGGGTCCCCAATATCCAAAAAAGCATTTTCACAAAAAGGCCCGTGCGTGTGTGTGTGTGTGTGTGTGTGTGTCCATGTGTTCGTGTGTTCGTGTGTCCGTGTGCCTGTGAACACGATAACTCAAAAACGAAAAGTAGGTAAAATACCAAACTTGTTATTTAAGTTTAGTATCTTCCAGGGATGCGACACGAAGATTTTGAGAAAAATCCCCCCACCCCCAACTACCCTTTATATGGAACTTTTTTCAAAAATTTTGATTTTCTCAAAAATGGCTCTAACGATTTTGACTAAAATTTTGTATATCAACCTGATAAATAACCTGATAAATAAAATGTATATCTTGAATTTTCTGCGAATAGCCTCTGTAGAGTAGTTTATTCTGGATGAATTTTACTAAAGTTTGTATAACTGCTAAACCGTAAGAGATGGACAAAAAATTACTCCACACAAAATGTAGAACACATTAAAACACACAATTTATGCTATATGCATGTTTTTCGTGGAGTTCGTCGTTTTTGTGACATTCCCTATTTTTGATTTCTGCTATGAAAAACGTATACTTTTCTCATACAGGAACTTGTCAACTCCTATCCATATAAACAAAGGAACTTCATTGACATAGCAACCAGCTTTTGACTATCACTTTAACCTACGGTTGTCCCTTATTTTGCTTCAACTTACAAGGAAGCGAGTAATAAGACTATTTCTGCTAATTTCTTCTGATTAGCATAAAGTATATAGAAGTATAGGCTTTTTAAGGATTATTTGCTGCAGGGATATGGAGAAAGTCACGTGAATGGTACACATCAGATTTTTTAGTTCCAGATTTGAAAAACATACTTTTCTTAAACAGGAATTTGTGAACTGCTGTCCACACAAACAAAGGAACTTCAGTCACATAGCAGCCAGCCTTTGACTATCACTTTAACCTATAACACTCCTTTACTTCGCTTCTACTTACAAGGAAGCAAGTAATAAGACTGTTTCTGCTAATTTTTACTTTCTCCATACGCACTATGTACATAGTGTATAGAGAAAGTATTGTTACTTTCTCCATACGCGCTATGTACATAGTGTATAGAGAAAGTATTGCACTCCACCAAAAAATTCGATACCGAGATTTCACCGGAAATATATGTTTTAATGTCCCCAATATCCAAAAAAAGCATTTTCACAAAAAGGTCCGTGTGTGTGTGTCCATGTGTACGTGTGTCCATGTGTCTGTGAACACGATAGCTCAAAAACGAGAAGTCGGTAAAATACCAAACTTGGTATTTAGGTTAAGTATCTTCCAGGGATGTGACACGAACATTTTGATGATAAATCCCCCCCACCCCCAACTACCCTTTACATCGAAATTTTTTCGAAAATTTTGATTTTCTCAAAAATGGCTTTAACGATTTCGATTAACCGTTAGAGATGGACAAAAACTTACTACACAAAAAATGTAGAGCACGATAAAGCACACAATTTATGTTATATACATTTTTTTTTTTCGTGGAGTTCGTCGTTTTTGTGACATTCCTTATTTTTGGTTTCTGCTATGAAAAACTTATACATTTCTCATACAGGAATTTGTCAACTGCTGTCCATACAGACAAAGGAACTTCAGTGACATAGCAACCAACTTTTGACTATCACTTTAACCTTTGGTACTTCCTTATTTCACCCCTACTTACAAGGAAGCAAGTAATATTGCTATTTCTGCTAATGTTTTTCTGATTAGCATGAAGTGTAGAGAAGCATAAGCTTTATAGCAATAATTTTTGCAGAGTTTTAGAGAAAGTCATGTGAATTGAAAACTTAAGATTTTTGTACATAAAATCTAAAGGACATGTATGACTGAAAGTTTGAAATTCCAAACTAATAATGCTAGTTTTTTGAAAGCTAATCCGCAGACGTAATATGAAGTAAATAAGTTACAGCGCAAATTTCATTATTTTGCTTGAAAGGTTTAGAAGTTAAGGTCAAATTTATTTGTTTTTGTCACGTTACAAAAGAAGCCCCTTACAACAACAAAAAATAATATTTGTTACACTCACATGACTTTCTCTAGCTGTTCTACAAACTTCTTACAAAATATTATTCTACTTTCTGCATCTTGCTAATTGAGGTACTCATTAGCACAATGTTTTTATTACTTAGTTCCTTATAAGTAGAAAAAAATAAGGGAGTACACTAGGCTAAAAACAGTCAAGTGTTTTAAAGGCTGTCGTTATGCGATTGTCATTACAAATCCTTTCTTTTCTTGGCCAGGAGTAGAACAAAAGAAAACCGCACACTCACGTCTGAGAAAAGTATAAGTACTTCACAACTAAAACCAATATCTCTGAATAACTCGAAAATTGTAAGCTCTACGAGAAAAATGTATATGACATAACTTGTGTATTTTAGCAACACCTACAGTTTTGTGTAGTAAGTTTTAGTCAATTTCATACCGTTTACTAGTTATGCCAAATTAAGCAAAATTCATCCAGAATTCCCAGAAAATTCAAGATATACATATTATTTGCCAGCTAAATATCTTTAATATACCATTTTTTAATCAAAACCGTTAGAGCTATTTTTAAGAAAATCAAAATTTTCGAAAATAGTTCCATGTAAAGGGTAGTTTTGAGTGGGGGGATTTTTCTCAAAATATCCGTGTCGCATCCCTGGAAGATACTAAACTTAAATACCAAGTTTGGTGCCTTACCGACTTTTCGTTTTTGAGTTATCCTGTTCACAGGCATACGGACACACACACACACGGACTTTTTTGTGAAAATGCTTTTTTTGGATAAGGGGACCCTAAAACATACATTTCCGGTGAAATCTCGGTATCGAATTTTTGGGTGGAATACTTTCTCTAGCCCCGTATGTACAATGTACATAGAGATAGAAAAGTAATTAACAAAATTTTCTTATTGCTTCGTTCCTTTTAGTAGAAGGGAACTAAAGGAATGCGCTGTACTAAAGTGATAGTCAAATGTTTTAAAAACTGACGTTATGCGATTGTCATGACAAATCACTTCTTTGCTTGTCCAGGAGTAGAACAAAAGAAGAACGGACACTTCTGTCTGAGAAAAATAGAAGTACTTTACAACTGAAACCAATAACAAGGAAACGGTAAAGGGTCTACCAGCGGGAGTAAATCCTCATGTCGAACCCGAATCTGCCGAGTGGTAAATAGCCGCGCTAAGTTGCCGACCTAATCAAGTCCTTAGCTATCTATAAATCATGGCAATACCTACATGATAAAGTAGGCCTTGATTTCATTAAAGCAGGTTGTATAGAGGCGGGTTACAAAGCTTCTATTGAAATACCGAGCTGTTATCGTCCATTACACTGAATGAACTAATTGTGTGCTTGCGTACAAAGGGAAAGACGTGAGTATTGTTTCGTTGTGCAATATAGAGGAGAACTATATTACAATACTTGGGCGAAGCACCCAAGAGTTTGGTGGACCAACTAACTTAAATAACCCGAGTTTTATCCCTTTTAAATGACTAAACTACCTTCTATCTCCTCTGTATTAATTTGCCAATTTCAAATTTTCTCAAAAATCTGATATATTCCACTCATATGACCTTCTCTAACTGTTTACAGACTTATTAAAAAAGATTCGTTGTTCTACTTTTATTTAACGTACTATGTACATAGTGTATTGTGAAGATATTGTATTGTACCCAAAAATTCGATACCGCCATTTCACCGGAAATGCATGTTTTGGGTTTCCCTGTATCCAAAAAAAGCATTTTCAGAAAAAAGTCCGTGTCTGTGTGTGTGTGTGTGTTTGTGGACAGCATAGCTCAAAAACGAACATATTGTTAAATACAAACTTGGTATTTAAATTTGGTATCTTTCAAGGTTGCGACACGAAGATTTTCAAGAAAATCCTCTCACACACAACACTATATATGGAAATTTTTTCTAAAATTTTGATGTGCAACTCCTTTATTTAGCTTCTATTTACAAGGAAGCAAGTACTAGAACTATTTCTTCTGGATTAGCATGAAGTAAATAGAAGCATAAGCTTTTTAACAATAATTTGTTGCAGAGATGTACAGAAAGTCATGTGAATGGAACACATCAGATTCTTACTTTTACTACACGTACTGTGTACATAGTATATTGAGAAGGTATTGTACCCAAAAAATCAATAATGAGATTTCACCGAAAATACATATTTTAAAACCACCTGAATCCAAAAAAAAAAAAAAATTCAAAGGTCCGTGTGTGTCTGTGGACATCATAGCTCAAAAACGAAAAGACCGTTGAATACCAAATTTGGTATTTAAGTTTGGTATCTTCCAAGAATGCAATACGTAGATTTTCAAGAAAATCCCCCCACCCCAACTACTCTTTACATAGATCTTTTTCTCGAAAAAGTTGATTTTCTTAATAATGGGTCTAATGATTTTGATTAAAATATCGTATATTAAAGATATTTACCTGACAAATAAAATGTATATCTTGAATTTTCTGGGAATATCCTCTGAAGACTACTTTATTCTGGTCGAATTTTACGGAATTTTGTATAACTGGTAAACTGTAGGAGATGGACAAAAACCTACCACACAAAAATGTAGAGCACATTAAAACACACAATTTATGTTATTTAATTTATTTTCGTGGGATTGATCGTTTTTTAGATATTCCTTGTTTTAAGTTCTAGCTTTGAAAAACTTTTCTCATACAGAAATTTGTCAATTCATGTCCATACAAACAAAGGAACTTCAGTGACATAGAACCAGCTTTTGACTATCACTTTAACTTATGGTATTCCCTTATTTCTTCTATTTACAAGGAAGCAAGTACTAGAACTATTTCTTCTGGATTAGCATGAAGTAAATAGAAGCCTAAGCTTTTTAACAATAATTTGTTTCAGAGATGTAGAGAAAGTCATGTCTGTTATCTAGCCATGAAAATTTTATGTAGCGACTATTGCCAGAGAGAAAAGCTCCAACTCGAATGAAAATGGGGTAAAAGAGCTCATACCCGATCTAGTTCACATTCCCACGATCGCAAAGACAATGAAACTGCAGAACAAAAGCTTTTGCAATACTGCAACGAAAAACAAAGTTACTGGGACTGTTGTACCTTTTGCTGACCATTGCAACTTTTGTTTGTTCATCCCCGAGATGCACTGCATGTCTACACAAAAGTATTTAACTAGAAATTGAACTGCCTAGGATTCAAAGTTAAACATTCCTTGTTTGCTTTACTGCCGTGCGCGGCTTTGCAACATAGAAAAACCTAATCATATAACCCTTCGTATGCATTTATACTTTCTCTAGCCCGTATTTATAATATACATAGTGGATAGAAAAGGTATTGTATTGCACCCAAAATTCCATACCGAGATTTCACCAGAAATACATATATTTGAGGTCCCCTGAGTCCGAAAAATGCATTTTTAGAAAAAGGTTCGTTTGTGTGTGTGTCTGAACAGCACATCTCCTGCTATTTTAGATTAGTATCTTCCAAGGATGCGATATGAAGATTTTCAAAAAAAATTCCCCTATACCCAACTACCATTTACATGAAAAAAGTTTCGAAAATTTTGATTTTCTCAAAAATGACTAACGTTGTTGATTTGGCTACAGTCATGGTTGCTAGCTCGTTTGACAAGCTAATCGTAAAACCCCCCAAAAGTCTGATGTGTTCCATTCACATGACTTTCTCTACATCTCTGCAGCAACTTGTCAAAAAGTTCATGCTTCTGTTTACTTCATACTAATGGAGAAAAAATTAGCAGAAGCAGTTACTTGCTTCCTTGTAAGTAGAAGCGAAATAAGGGAGTACCATAGGTTAAAGTGAAAGCCAAAAGCTGGTTGCTATGCGGCTGATGTTCCTTTGCTTGTATGGACAGGAGTGGACAAATTCCTGTATGAGAAATGTGGAAGTCTTTTAAAGCTGAAACCAAAAACAAGGAATATCTTAAAAACGTCTAGCTCCAAGAAAAATGATATATAACATAAATTGTGTGTTTTAATCTGCCCTACATTTTTTGTAAAGTAAGTTTTTGTCCATCTCTTATGGTTTATCATTTATGCAAAATTTCGTAAAATTCTTCCAGAATAAAGTAGTCTGTAGAGGCTGTTCCTAGAAAATTCAAGCTATACATATTATCAGTCAGGTAAATATCTTTCATATACGATATCGTTAGTAATTTTTTAGAAAATCAATGTTTTCGAAAAAGTTCCATGTAAGGGGTAGGTGGGGTGGGGTAGTTTTTCTCAAAATCTTCCTGTCGCATCCCTGGAAGTTACTAAACTTAAATACCAAGTTTGGTATTTTACCGACTCTTCGTTTTTGAGTTATTGTGTTCACAGACACACGGACCTTTTTCTGAAAATGCTTCTTAAAAGATACATGGGACCCTAAAACATATATTTGCGGAGAAATCGTGGTATTGAATTTTTGGGTGGAGTGCAATATCTTCTCTTTACACTATGTACATAGTACGTGTAGAGAAATTAATAAACATATTGACATCCGTTCAAACAAAACACTCCATCTCATGCTTTACAAATTGTTAGTGACACATTATATGTGTATAAAAATCTGATGTTCCATTCACATGACTTTCTCTACATTTCCTAGGAGAAATGGTTTCATGTAAGTATGTAGAAGGGAAATAATGGAATACACTATACTGAAATGATAGTGAAATCTTTTAAAAGCTGGTTGCCATGTAGATCAAATTGTTTTTTATTTATTTAGTTATTTATTTGTTTTATATGGTCGGAAGTGGACAATTTCCGGTAAGTGAAACTTTCAAGTATTTTAAAACTGAAACCAATCACAAGGAATATCTCAAAAGTGGTCATTTCCACGAAAAATATTGTAAGACATAACTTGGGTGTTTTAAAGATATCTATATTTTTTGTGCAGCAAGATTTTGTCTATCTCTTATGTTTAGTAGTTATGCAAAATCCATAAAAAATGCATGAAGGTTAAGGAGGACTTCAGAGGATATTTAAACAAAAATCAATATATGAATTTAATTTGTGATCAAAATGTCTTTAATATACGGTGTCTTAATAAGAATCGTTAGCTATTTTTGAGGAAATGAACAGTTACAAATTTTTTTCCACATTAATGGTAGTTTGGGTTGCGGTGAATTTGACAACAATCTTCATGTCGCATCCTTAGAAGATACTAAACTTAAATATCAACTTTGATATTTAACAGACTTTTTCATTTTTCAGGTATGCTTACCGCAGACACACACACACACACACACACACACACACACACACACACACACAAACCACACGTATCTAAAATTATTTTTTCTTTTTTATTCAGGGGGTTCCAAAACATGCATTTCTTGTGAAACGTCGGTATAGAATTTTTGGGAGAAATACAATACCTACGTTATTTACTATGTACATAGCACGTGTAGAGAAAAAATAAATTACCTTTATAACAAAGTTATTTCGCTATAACAATTCAGTGTGCCAATAATTACTTTCATGTGAAGTGTAATAATTGTTTAACGCTGCACGCTGTTGTGGTTGTGTTATTCGCGCCAAGCTAGCATCTCTATTAACTCTCTCAGCTATTGCAGAGAGGGAGGGAAAGAATGCAATTTCCCCTAAGCGCAAGGTGTATTCAGGTCCCGCCTGACGACCTATAAACAGGAGGAAAATAAGAAACAAAAAAGTGTAATACTCACAGCTGATCAAACGTCTCGCCATTTCGCACTCACCTGTAACAACAGAAATTAAAATTAGTAATAGCTTTACATGAAATCACAGTTACCATTACGTTGCCTTTAATTGGCATACAAAATAGCATTATTTAAGGAGATGTAGCTGTGAAATTTGGAAAATACACAGAAAGTAAGACACTTTATTGAAATTAATAGCAGTTATCATAGACAGTAATAGTGATATTTCTGCCATTAATCAAAATTCTAAGTTGATGATTATTTGAATAATAATTTTATCGTTTAAATTAATTGAAATTAATACCAGTTATCACACACTATAGCATACTGCGACGTGTGGGATAGGTATTTTAAAGTGGTGAAAGGAGGACAGATGCTAGAGCAAAGATAACAACGTGACACAAATTAAGTTAATATATTAAGTAATATTAAACCATTGGTAGCGAATGTTTGGTTTACAAAGGTAGGGGATTGCAAAATATTCCGTAAACCCTGGCCAATGTTATTCTGATTACTGGTGTTACCAATACAGGGTTATTCAAAAAGAAAGAACAGATTTCAAACTTTTATTGCTTCCAAACTACAAAAGATAAAAACATGATTCCAAAGTTCATGGAGAGAGAAAAGTTTACAATTGAAATAGCGTAGGGGGGTAGAGGTTTCAATCACGGCCGCATTGGCGCTGTTGTTTGTTGTATGGCGGCAACACCACAAGAGAAATCATTTTGTGTGCTGCAATTAGCAAAACTGGAGTCCATTGTTGCAGTTCAACGAGTATTTCACCGTCAATTTAAAAACAGCCTCCGCGTCATAACCAAATTCGTAGAAGATGGTTGCATCTGCAAAAGGAAAAACACGGACGTTCTCACACATCGAATGTTGAGGGTATTTGTACACTGTACGATAGGAGCCCAAAGAAATCCACATCACGATGGAACTTAACATTCCTCAACCAATGGTGTGGCGAGTTCTAAAACATTGTCTGCACCTGAAGCCATACACACAGCAGTTATTGCAAACATTGCATCCACAACAAAAGTTACGAATCACCTGTGGCCTCCCAGATCTGCAGATCTCACTGCGTGTTGCGTAAAGTACCGTGTTTTTATTCCTCCTATGCCTCACACTCTTGAAGGTTTACGACATCGAATTGTTGAAGCTGTAAATTCGATAACTGGAGACCAGCTGATTCGTGTGTGGCCACCGTTTTGACATATGTCGTGTAACATAAGGTACTCATATTAAATGCAGATTATAAAATTTTACACTTTTCTCTCTCCATGAACGTTGGAATCATATTTCTATCTTTTGTAGTTTGGAAGTAATAAATGTTTGAAATCGGTTCTTTCTTTTTGAATAATCCTGTATAAAGCCTTACCTTAAGAAATTTGTCATGGTGTGTCTGGGTGAGGTAAGAGATGAAGTGGTCGAGATGGTTGAGCTTGGAGCGACGCCCCAAGACGCACACACAAATCCGAGGTTTCTTGACGGTCAAAGACCTGGTGATCGGGTCTACAGTCCCTTTAATAGATTTAGCGGCATCCCGGAAAGGCATTCCAACATGGTGGCCGTTCTCCTGATATGGAGAACCCCTGATAGTGGGTAGTCTTAGTCAACCAGCACCGAATGCTTAAATGTTCTAGAATATCCGGCGTAACGTCAAAGTGCGAATGTGCACGTAGCCCAACGGAAGTTAGTGGCATCGAAAAGTCCACTAGGAGTGCTATAGGAAAGACTAGTCACTTTCATCCTGTTACTTAGTCAGCTTATAACAAAGCTTGTATTTTTGCAAGAATATGTAAGAATCAAATCCCAATTAATTCAGATTAATTAATTCTAAAATAATATAAATTAAACCCTCGCCAATGACACACATGACTCTATAAAAGTGATATTTGTGCCATGAATCAAAATTCTAACCTTCTTGATTATTTAGGTTATAATGTTTATCATCTATATTCATTGAAATTAATATCAGTTATTAATCACTATATTTTTGCCAAAATTCGAACTTGCATGATTATTTAAATAATAATTTTAACGTCTAAATTGTTCTCTTCGTCTCTGTAAAAAGTTGTTTTTAAAAGTCTTATTCTTTTACCTACTTTTTGCTAATAGAGATAAAATTATCAGAAGTTCTCTTATTACTTTCTTCCTTGTAAGTAGAGGATAAACAAGGGAATAAACCGAGTGAAAGTCAACCATTTTAAAAGGCAGTTCCTTTGTTTCTATGGCCAAGAGTTGACAAATTTCCGTATGAGAAAGTATAAGTATTTTAAAGCTGAAATAAATAACCAGTAATATCTCAGAAACGCTCAGCTCTACAAACACCGTATGTGACATAAATCATGTGTTTTAATGAGATCTACGTGTTTTATGTGCTAAGCTAAGATTTGTCTCTTATGATTTACCAGTTATGCAAAATTCAACAAAATGTATCCAGAATAAAGTAAACTTCAGAGGCTGCTCCCAGAAAATTCAAGACACACATTTTATTTGTCATGTAAATATACAGAGTGATTTATATAGAACTGACATATTTCTTTCTTGAATTATTCCATCAGAAATTCATTCATTGACTCAATTTTAGCACCAAATTAAGCAGAATGTTCTGGAGTTTCAATTCCTTGTCACTATCTGCGCAGATGTTTATGTTTTATTCCTAATTGCATTGTTGGCAGCTGTTTCGACATTCTTTTTTTTTAGTCAACGTGAAAATGCAGTACGATGTAGAGCTGAGTCAAGGATATTTTCAGCAAGATGGCGCTACATCAAATGAATCCATGAACCTAATTGCAAGTTTCTTTGACGACCGGGTAATTTCCAGGAACCTGTGGCCACCGAGATCTCCGGATTTGACATCGCCGGACGTCTTTCTATGGGGTTACTTAAAAGATAGGGTTTGCGCCACACATCTCCAGACATTGGACGATCTGAAGCACAACATCACAAAGGAGATTCAAGCTATTGACAAGAGAGTCCTCCAACGAGTGGCCAGTAACATGGAACGACGTGTTGAGTTGTGACTTATGCAGGATGGAGGACATTTTCAACATTTGCTATAGAGGTAAATAATCTCCCAAAATTCCTGTAGAATTTAGGTATAATAAGTTGTCGCTAGCACAATTTGTTTTGAAACAATTAATGAAAGAAATGTATCAGCTCTATATAAATCACCCTATATTTAATATATTATACTTTTATCAAATTCGTTGAGCCATTTTTAAGAAATTAAAATTTTAGACTACTTTTCCACGTAAAGGGTAGTTGTGGGTTGATATTCTTTGAATATCTTCGTGTCGCATGCTTGGAAGATACTGAACTAAAGTATCAAGTTTGGTATTTTACCGACTTTTCGTTTTTGAGTTATCGTGTCCACACACACAGACACACACACACACACACACACACATACACACACGGGCCTTTTTCTAAGATTTCTTTTTTTGATTCAGGGTATCTCAAAATATATATTTCCGGTGAAATCTCGACATCGAATGTTTGGGTGCAATGCAATACTTTCTCTGTACACAATGTACATAGTACGAGTAGAGAAAATAAAAATTACTTTTTCACTGTTCATAATTTGTGTCAAATTTCACAGAAGCATCACTTTAAGCTGGAAGAAATCCTTAAGTTTAAAAGGAAAGGAGATGAAAGAAGCCCGAGGATGGCTGAGGTAAATGGGGAGGAATATAAAAGTGGGGGTTTATCGGGTACACCAGACCATCACAAATTTCTCATCACCACACACGCGACCGGAGTAAAACTCGTAATTTCTTATATAATGTACGTACGAAGATTTTAGTGCCACAGTTAAATAAACCATAAAATTGAGTACCCTTAACTAACAAGAAGCGATTGTCACATGGATGTCGCAGTTGGGCTTCAAATTTTACTCTCTCTACATCCTACAATGCACATTGTGGTGATTCCGTTATATAGCTTGTTTAGGGGTTCCGGGTTCGAATCCCGCGTGATGGCTCAGGAGATTTGAGTGCCCTAGCTCAGGATATATTAGCATGAAATCTTTCTCAGGGCTGGTGTTGAGGCACAAGTGGTTTCCTTTCAGTTCACGATTATTATTGGCTCGTTTATTTTTACTTTCTCTACATGTACTATGAACATAGTGTATAGACAAGGTATTGTAAGGCACACAAAAATTCGATGCCGAAATTTCAACGGACACACATGTTTTGAGACTCCCTGAATAAAAAAAAAAAAAGGAATTTTTAAAAAAATGTCCGTGTGTGTGTGTCTTGTGTGTGTGACTGTGTGTGTGTCTTGTGTGTGTGACTGTGTGTGTGTGTGTGTGACTGTGTGTGTGTCTTGTGTGTGTGACTGTGTGTGTGTGTGTGTGACTGTGTGTGTGTCTTGTGTGTGTGACTGTGGGCAGCATAGCTCAAAAACGAAAAGTCCATTAAAAACCAAAGTTGGTATTTAAGTTTGGTACCTTCCAAATGCGACACCAAGATTTTCAAGAAAATCCCTCCACTCCAAACTACCCTTTACATGGAACGTTTCTCGCAAATTATGATTTTCTCAAAAATGGCTCTAATGATTTTGATTAAAATATCGTATATTAAAGATATTTATTTACCTGACAAATAAAATGTATATCTTGAAATTTCTGGGAATAGTCTCTGAAGACTACTTTATTCTGGATAAATTTTACGGAAGTTTGTATAACTGCTAAACCGTAAGAAATGGACATTAGCTTGCCACACAAAAATGTAGAGCACGTAAAAACAGACAATTTATGTTATATGCATTTTTTTCGTGGAGTTGATCGTTTTTTATATATTCCATGTTTTTGGTTTCAGTTTTAAAAAAACTTATAGTTTTCTCATAGAGGAATTTGTCAACTCCTGTCCATAGAAAACAAGGAACTTCAGTCACATAGCAACCGGCTTTTGACTATCGCTTTAACCTATGGTGCTCCCTTATTTCGCTTCTACTTACAAGGAAGCAAGTAATAAGACTATTTCTGCTTACTTTTCCTCGATTAGAATGAAGTAAGTAGAAGACTAAGCTTTCTGAATATAATTTGCTACAGAGATGTAGAGAAAGTCATGTGAATGCAGTATATAAGATGTTTTTTTTATTTTCAAAATAAATCAGCTTATATACTTCACGATACTGTTCTTTATATTTTCCTAGCTATTTGTTACATTTTTTAAACATATATTATTTTTTAAATTTTTAATTAAAACATATTTACTACATGCTAATCGAGAAAGAAATAGCAGAAATAGTCTTATTAATTGCTCCCGTGTAAATAGAAGCGAAATAAGAGAGTAGCATAGGTTAAAGTGATAACAAAAAGCTGGTTGCTATCTAACTGAAATTTTTTGTTTATATGGACAGGAGTTGACAGACTCCTGTTTGAGAAAAGTATGTTTTTAAAGCTCAAACCTAAAACAAGAAATATCTCAAAAGCGATCAACTCAACGAAAAAAATGTATATGACATAAATTGTGTGTTTTAACGTGCTCTACATGTATGTGATAAGTTTTTGTCAATCTCTTAGGATTTAGCTGCTATTCAAAATTCCGTAAAATTCATCCAGAATAAAATAGTTTTCAGAGGCTATTCCTGGAAAATTCAAGATATGCATTTTATTTGTCAGGTAAATATGTTTAATATATGATATTTAAATCAAAATCGTTAAATCAATTTTTTACAAATTCAAAAGTTTCGAAAAGAGTTCCATGTAAAAGTTAGTTGGGGTGGGGGGCCTTTTCTAAAAATCTTTGTGTAGCATCCATGTAAGATACTAAACTTAAATATCAAGTTTGGTATTTCGTTTTTGGTTATCATGTTCACGGGCACACACACAAACACACACTCGGATGTTTTTCTGAAAACCCTTTTTTTGGTTATAGGGTACCCTTATACACATTTCCAGTGAAATCTCGGTGTCGAATTTTTGGAGAGTGCAATACCTTCTCTATACACTATGTACACAGTACGTGTAGAGAAACTAATAAAGCGCCAAATTAAGTTAATTTTGGACACATTCTACTGAACTTCACAAAACAAATAATCAGCAGTTTTATTTGTGTTGTGTTTGAAGGAAGTCTTTTTAACAGTTCGACACAATCTTGTTTGTCCCAGTTTTTCGTTTATACTTGTGAGAAAATTAAATTAAAGCAACAAAAGTTTTAAAACCCTTTGGGTTGAACATAATTAATTAAGCACTAGTTGGACGCGGTTGTTCAACAAAATATGGAAGATCTTGTTTCTTGTTGGTTAATTAATACTCCAAAGAGGGCTTGAAACCGCTCGGCGCTTATCAGCTTTTGTAAGAAACTTGGAGGGTTTTGTGTTTCTCCACGGGGAATCAAAGTGAAGTGTTTTGTTCTTTTTAAAACGTTGCCTTTAGTGAACTGTGCCCTAAATGCGGTTGTTTCTTTTAATGAAAGAAAAAGAAACGCGATAGTAAGTGTAAGAATGGCGTTACAGCTCAGGTGCGTTCGTATATTGCCATTGAAAGCGCTTAAAGGTTGATTTGTAGTTAAATTAAGCTAAGTGCTAAATTGTTAGTCAAATTGGTTCAAAGTAAACAAACTCTCAGTAAACCTTGAAAAAAAAAAAACCTGATGTGTTCCATTCACATGACTTTCTCTACATCTCTGCAGCAAATTATTGTTAAAAAGCTTATGCTTCTATTTACTTAATGATAATCGAGAAAATTTTGTCAGAAATAGTCTTATTACTTGCTTTCTTGTAAGTAAAAGTGAAATAAGGGAGTACCATAGGCTCAACTGACAGTCAAAGGCTGGTAGATATGAGACTGAAGTTCCTTTGTTTGTATGGACAGAAGTTCACAAATTCCTGTATGAGAAAAATATTGTTTTTAAAGCTGAAACTAAAAGCAAGGAATATCTTAAAAACAACCATCTCCACGAAAAAAAGTATATAACATAAATGATGTGTTTTAATGTGCTTTACATTTTCTGTGTGTTAAGTTTTCGTCCATCACTTCGGTTTAGCAGTAATGCAAAGATACATGAAATTCATCCAAAATAAAGTAGTCTTCAGAGGCTATTCCCAGAATATTCAAGACATACATCTTAGTTGTCAAGTAAGTAGCTTAAATAAACGAGATTTTAATCAAAATCGTTAGAACCATTTTTAAGAAAAACAAAATTTTCGAAATTTCTTCCATGTATAGGGTAGTTTGGGGTGGGGGAATTTTTTTTGAAAATCATCGTGTCACATCCTTGGAAGTTACCAAATTTAAATACAAAGTTTGGTTTTTAACGGTCTTTTCATTTTTGAACTATGCTGCTCAATGACACACATGCACAGTCAGACGGACAGACATTTTTCTAAAAATGCTCTTTTTTATTCAGGGGTCTCAAAACATGTATTTCCGGTGAAATCTCTGTATCGAATTTTTTGGGTGCATTACAATACCTTCTCTATACACTATGTATATACTGATACATTGCTAGAACAGCTAAATGAAGTCAAATTTGTTGGCCTTCAGGTAGATAAGCATTTGCACTGGAAGTCACATATTAGCTACATCACACCTAAACTTAGCTCAGCATGTTATGCTCTCCATGCACTGGTTAAATTTCACTCAATCAATACACTTAAATTGGTGTATTTTGCCTACTTTAACTCCATCATGGAGTATGGAACAATATTTTGGGGTAATTCAGAAGGTAGTAAATGCATATTGCGGATACAGAAGAAAGCTATACGAATAATCTGTAATGCTTATAGCAGACAGTCATGGAAAGAACTATCTAAAAAATCTTATGTGTTCCATTCACATGACTTTCTCTACATCTCTGCAAAGTTTATTGTTAAAAAGCTTATGCTTCTATTTACTTCATTCTAATAGGAAGAAAAAAAAACCTAGCAGAAATAGTTTTATTACTTGCTTCCTTAAAAGTAGAAGCAAAATAAGGGAGCATCATAGGTTAAAGCCATAGTCAAAAGCCGGTTGCTATGTGACTGAAGTTCATTTGTTTGTATGGACAAGATTTGACAAATTCCTGTATGAGTAAACTGCAAATTTTTCATAGCTGAAACCAAAAAAAAATGGTATCCATAAAACAATGAACTCCACGAAAAAAATGTATATAACATAAATTGTGTGTTTTAATGTGCTCTATATTTTTTGTGTAGTAAGTTTTTGTCCATCTCTTACGGTTTAGCAGTTATTCAAAATTTAGTAAAATTCATCCAAAATAAACTACTCTTCAGAAGCTATTCCCAGAAAATTCAAGATATACACTTCATTTGTCAGGCAAATATGTTTAATATCCGAAATTTTAATCAAAATCGTTAGAGCCATTTTTGAGAAAATAAAAATTTTCGAAAAAAGTTCCATGTAAAGGGTAGTTGGGGGTGGGGAGATTTTTCTCAAAATCTTCTTGTCGCATCCCTGGAAGATACTAAACTTAAATACCAAGTTTGGTATTTTACCGACTTTTCGTTTTTGAGTTATCGTGTTCACAGACACACGGACACACGGACACGCAGACACACACACACACACACACACACACACACACACACACGGACCTTTTTGTGAAAATGCTTTTTTTGGGTATTGGGGACCCTAAAACATATACTTCCGGTGAAATCTCGGTATCGAATTTTTGGTGGAGTGCAATACTTTCTCTATACACTATGTACATAGTGCGTATGGAGAAAGTAAAAATCTGATGTGTTCCATTCACATGACTTTCTCTACATCTCTGCAAAATTTATTGTTAAAAAGCTTATGCTTTTATTTACTTCATTCTAATAGGGAGAAGAAAAAAACTAGCAGAACTACTTTTATTACCAGCTTCCTTAAAAGTAGAAGCGAAATAAGGGAGCACCATAGGTTAAAGTGATAGTCAAAAGCCGGTTGTTATGTGACTGAAGTTCATTTGTTTGTATGGACAAGAGTTGACAAATTCCTGTATGAGTAAACTGCAAATTTTTCATAGCTGAAACCAAAAACAAGGCATTCCATAAAACAATGAACTCCACGAAAAAAATGTATATAACATAAATTGTGTGTTTTAAAGTGTTCTACATTTGTTGTGTGGTAAGTTTTTGCCCATCTCTTACGGTTTAGCAGCTATGCAAAATTCCAAAAAATTCATCCAGAATAAACTACTCTTCAGAGGCTATTCCCATAAAATTCAAAATTTACATTTTATTTGTAAGGTAAATATCTTTAATATACGATATTTTGATCAAAATCATTAGAAACTTTTTTGAAAATAGCAAAATTTTCGAAAAAAAATCCATGTAAAGGGTAGTTTAAGGTGGGGGGATTTTTCTCAAAATACTCGTGTCGCATCCTTGGAACATACTAAAGCTAAATACCAAGTTTGGTATTTTACTGACTTTTCGTTTTTGAGTTATCGTGTTCAAAGGCACACGGACTACACACACGGACCTTTTTCTGAAAATACTTTTTTTGGAGACAGGGGACCCTAAAACATATATTTCCGGTGAAATCTCTGTGGAGTGCAATACCTTCTGCATACACTATGTACATAGTACGTGTAGAGAAAGTAAAAATTGGGCATACTCACCTTACCTTGTGTATCATCCATTTTAAAATGCTATGCAGTTAATCGACATAGTTTTATAACGAACATGGAAATTCATAACATTAATACTAGACAAAAGGGATTGATTCATCGTCGCAATGCCAATCTTCGTTTCTTTCAGAAAGGTGTATATTATGAAACAATCAAGATATTTAATGCTCTCCCCAGAAACCTCAAAGAAAATGTTGGGAGTTTCAGGGCTTTTAAGGCCTCTCTTAAGGAGCAGCTTTGCAATAAATCATTTTACTCTGTAGATGAATACTTAAGTGACAAATCTGTCTGACAATACCGTAACAATCATTGTATTTATAATATATTGCGTTTTGTGTATATTAGTGCGTGTATACTTTGACTTGCACGAATGTGTCAAATGAATTTTTTTAGTATTTAGCAATGACACAAGGTCTGTAACACCTGATGTCCTGATATTTTACACTCTAGTACATAATTATAGATTTTTGTATTGTAAATTCTATAACATATTTGTAAATATATATTGTAATTTGTTGACATTTATGAAGAATACATAATACAATAATCATATTTTAGTTTTATACAATTACTAGTAGTAACTATTATGTCGATAATTAGAAAACTATCATCTGACATTACATCAGCGTTACATATAATGAAATTATATTTATTTATACATTTTAGCACTAATTTTTATAAGCTTTATAGAGCGCATTAAGTATAGAGCAGTGGCATACAGGCCTCAAAAGCAAATGGTGTGATTATATGTCTATTCTGCTGTTTTGTAATTCGTGCTTTTAGCACTAAAGATTTATACGTTGTTTTTTCCCCATAGTGTATAAACATATGCATACATGTGTATCCCTTGACAAGTTCTATGTTCAGTGGCTTCCTTGCCTAAACGAACCTTTCAGAATGCTTTCTAATCTAATCTAATATAATCTAATAGCATCTGGGGAACAATGCGGGACGCATACGGGTACTAGCTGTATACCTACCGTGTAGAGACCGACCTGCATTTGTGACTGCACGCGCCGCATGTAAACAACCTGTTATAATACGTTGTTTGTAGTGTTTAACGCCCGTTTTTACTGCTCTGGCACCGCAGGCGATGACACTGATGATACATGAACATGGAGCCCTGGTGGAATGAGATGGCGGGGGAAACCGGAGAGCCCGGAGAAAACCCAGGCCGCTCTGTCCACCACAAATCTCACATGCGGTCGTTTGGGATCGAACCCGGCCCGTCTAGGTGAAAGGCGAGTGGTCTGACCACTCGGCCACGTCGCAGCTCTGATAACGCATTGGGGAACGTGGCAGCATACAATGCTGTATAATTACAATACGGTTAATGCCTTTGATGATAGTTAATGGTCTTCAACTCACATTGTAAAATATCTTGCTTCAAATTGATTGCAATTAACCGGAAGAACTTTGCATATATATCTACGACAATAACACATATTTGAAACATCAATCATTGAAATGCTGTTGATGAACTTGTAGAAACAATTAATTAAAGAAACGTAACACCTGTTTTAGACCGCATGAAAAAGAAAGCGAAGACAGTGTTTCGAAAAAAAAGTCGGATTTTCAAAAATGCGTGAAATACGAAATGTGCTACGGGGTGTTTCTACCGAAATAATTGTTGATGGAGTATCTTACCCAATAGTCGATGATGTGTCCAATTTCCGTTTTGCTCCAATCACATCTTGTGATGTGGAGCGAAGTTTTTTACAATATAAAGCCTGTTTACGTGCCAATCGGAAACGATTCACATTTGAAACGTTACGAATGTATGTTGTGCATTGTAATTTATATATCTTGAGAGAAGAGAAACAGATAATGATGCTGATGACTTGTTGCACTTATAACAATTGAATGTAGGTATGTAAGTATTAAAATTGTTAGTTCCCGTAAATCAGTGGTATTTATGTTTACACCCACTCAACCTCAATCGCCTTCCACTGCTAGTGAAAACATCACAGTCAACCACTGCCCCATGCAAAATCCCTGCAACTCCAGTCAAATGTGACCTCGTCAGCATCAAACCGTTTATTTTACTTGTGACCTCCCTCTTCTTTACAACAAGCATATTAATACATGGTGTTTTATTCAAAATCATTTGACAATTTTTGAGAAAGTCAAAGATTTCAAAAAAATCTTCCTTGTAAAATGTAATTTTAACTTGGTATTTAAGTTTAGTATTTTCCCGGGATGCGACACGAAGATTTTGAAAAAAAATCCCCTCACCCCAAACTACCCTTTACATGGGACTTTTTTCAAAAAATTTTATTTTCTAAAAAATGGATTTAACATTTTAATTAAAATATCGTATATTAAAGATATTTACCTGACAAATAAAATGTATATCTTGAATTTTCTGGGAATAGCCTCTGAAGATTATTTTATTCTGGGTCAATTTTACGGAATTTTGCATAACTGCTAAACCGTAAGAGATGCACAAAAAATTACCACACGACAAATGAAAGTACATAATTTATGTTATATACGTCTTTTTCGTGGAGTTGATTGTTTTTTTTTAGATATTCCTTGTTTTTGGTTTCAGCTGTGAAAAGCATACTTTTTTCATACAGGAATTTGTGAACTCCTGTTTATACAAAAAAAAAAAAGGAACTTCAGTCACTTTGGACTATCACTTTATCCTATGGTACTCCCTTATTTCGGTTCTACTTACAAGGAAGCAAGTAATAAGACTATTTCTACTAATTTTTCTTGGTTAGCACGAAGTAAAGAGAAGCATAGGCTTTCAACAATAATTTGCTGCAGAGTTATAGAGAAAGTCATGTGAATGGAACACAGAAGATATTTCTGAATGCATTTATCAACATTTGCGTTTAACTCCGCCATAACGATTGATGAATTTCCACTCTGGTCTTTATCGTACGCACAGGTTCTTCTTTGATTACTTGTAAATTATGCGCCATTTCTTCACTGAAGACTCGTTCATTGCATTATCACCGTAAACTTCCTTTATTTGCCTATAAAATTCGATTGGCCTTACATTTTGTATCTTCAAGAAAATGAATAAATTCTTTTGCGGTAGAAAATTATAACATGGGTATTGAAAAACAGGTACCACGTGACTTGACAAAATGGAGACTACGTTGCGAAATAGAATAAGGTGCTGTAAATAAAGTTTTGTGTTGATAACTTTTGTTGTTGTTTAGTTATACCAAATCGTGTGTCACTTTCTGGGTGGCGCTCGTATTTGTGACGGAATGTACAGGAAATACCAAGTTATGGGAACGTTCCGCACAAAACAAGAAACAAATGACTGCGCTATCACAAAGAGATTCTTAAGACCGCCGTTTCCGGTTTAGGGTATTTCCCGCCTTTATTCATTTTAGCGCTCGACCATTACTGACGCAATAATGGAGCTATTTGTAAGGGCACGCAAAGCCGTTACTTTCTTTGTTGGGACGCGCAAAGCATGCTGGGAAGCGTTGTGTTTTGTCGTTGCCTACCGACGTTCTTTTTTACGGCGGGATTAAAAAAACCAGTAAACAAGACTCTTTGTGTGTGGTTATTATGTCGACGATGGCTTATAAAGCACAGGTAAGGGTATTCACTTTATTATTGCAACAGATGCTTGTATATTGTGACGTAATAAAGCGAAAACTGCGCCTCTCATCTCGAGCGGATCGTTAAAACTTGCTCCGTCATCTCTTTGTTTTACTATCGGATATTCCGGAAATTCCTTTCAGCTTTATTTCTGTATTCCAACGAGAAATATCCGGCGCGTTACGTTTCTCTAATCGCTATGCTTTAGTAGTGCTAATTCAAACTATTTTTACTTTCTCTATACGCACTATGTACATAGTGTATAGAGAAGGTATTGCACTCCACCAAAAAATTCGATACCAAGATTTCACCGGAAATATATATTTTAGGGTCACCTGTATCCAAAAAAAGTATTTTCAGAAAAAGGTCCGTATGTGTGTGTGTCTGTGTCCCAAAAACGAAAAGTCGGTAAAATACCAAACTTGGAATTTAAGTTTAATATCTTCCAGGGATGCGACACGAAGATTTTGAGAAAAATCCCCCTACACCCAAATACCCATTACATGGAACTTTTTACGAGAATTTTGATTTTCTCAAAAATGGCTCTAACGATTTTGATTAAAATTTCGTATATTAAAAATATTTACCTGACAAATAACATATATATCTTGAATTTTCTGAGAATAGCCTCTGAAGAGTAGTTTATTCTGGATGAATTTTACTGAATTTTGAATAACTGCTAAACCGTAACAGATGCACAAAAACTTACTGCACAAAAAATGTAGGGCACATTAAAACACACAATTTATGTTATATACATTTTTTTCGTGGAGTTCGTCGTTTTTGAGACTTTCCTTATTTTTGGTTTCTGCTATGAAAAACGTATACTTTTCTCATACAGGAACTTGTCAACTGTTATCCATATAAACAAAGGAACTTCATTGACATAGCAACCAGCTTTTGACTATCACTTTAATTTATGGTAGTCCCTTATTTCACTTCTACCTATAAGGAAGCAAGTAATAAGACTATTTCTGCTATTTTTTTCCGATTAGCATAAAGTTAATAGAAGTATAAGCTTTTTAAGAATAATTTGTTGCAGGGATATGGAGAAAGTCATGTGAATGTAACATATCAGATTTTTTTATTTGTACTTTCTTTACACGTACTATGTGTATAGTGTATACAGAAGGTATTGTATACCCAAAAATTCGATACCGAGATTTCACCGGAAATACATGTTTTAGGTCCCCCCGTATAAGAAAAAAGCATTTTTGGACAGCATAGCTCAAAAATGAAAAGTCCGTTAAATACATAACTTTGGTATTTAAGTTCAGTATCTCCCAAGGATGCGACACGAAGTATTTCTAAAGGATTCCTGCATTTCCAACTACCCTTCACAAATTTTTGAAATTTTTTATTTTGATAATTTGGACTATAGTGAACTTGTGTTTATAAAGGAAATTGGATTATATAACATTTAAAACAATAATTTGGTAATTTGGACTATGGTACTTTGTGGTATATATGTTTATAGAGGAAATTGAAAAGTACACATTGTTATTTAGTTGTGTGTATGTGTGTAAAAGGGAATTTGATATTACAAACTACTAGTGAATATATAAGACGTGATTGAAGAATAAGTTTTTTTAAACTAGCTGGTAAACTGGATCATAGTGAATTATAGTAAGTGTCTT
Source organism: Hymenopus coronatus (assembly GCA_030762935.1). NCBI lineage: Eukaryota > Metazoa > Arthropoda > Insecta > Mantodea > Hymenopodidae > Hymenopus > Hymenopus coronatus. Next base: position 13,788,868 of record CM060882.1, on the reverse strand, counting down.
TGTAATAGAATTTAAAATAGATAATACAAAAAACTTTAAAAAAATGTTATTTAGATTTGCAGTAATTACTGTTGATTTTAAGGAAGCTACTGGTTTCCTGTAAGTTATACGAGTAGACATGTATTAGGCATGGATTTATTAAAATTTAAATTTGAAGCTGGTAACCGGTGATTGATATTAATTTAGTAGTGTTTAGTTTTTTTCTTTCTTTTTTACATATTAATTGTGTAAAAAAATATATTGTGAATTACAATAAAATACCTAAGTTTGGAATATTCGTTCTGGTATATACATAACATCAGGGTGTTAATGAACTATGCCGAAATATTTTCACAGAATATGTAGATTACTTAAATAAGTAATTTGAGATACGAGACTTATGGCCTGTTTATTGACATTTCGATGTAACGGCTATAAGTTTCTGAAGTGCCAGTACGCCACGTATCGCTACACTTCGTCTGGAATGAAAAAAAAATAATAAAAAATATTTACTCTATGATAGAAAACGAACTCATGAACCTTTGGGATAGCAACTCCCCGTGTTACGCATTAAGCCACCACAGCAGTTGAAAAAACGCCTCCAGAGTAGACTGCATAACTCAAAAACGTAGATAATGAATGCTTAGTGTCGCACTGTCCAGTGATTAGTTCGAGATTTTACAGATATTTGGGACATTAAATCTTGAGAACACTAGTAACGAGCCGCTAAAAATTGATATTCTATACTCGAACAGCAGTTTTAAAGACATTCTAAAGCATCTTTTCAACCTGCTTTGCTTTAACACCGACTTATCAGCACCTGATACCCACAGGTTTAACGCTATGTAGTTGCGGTATGTTTATCCGGGGACCATGCATCGCCGATCTCAATTTACTTATATCAGTCACGTGCACAATGTCGCAAATTATTTCGGTGTAGTTCATATAAGGAAGAGTCATATTCTGTGCACGAGAGTTGAAGCGGCGAGCAATAGTTATTGGCATCAGTAGCATTTGAAATTTGTTGCTAAATTTTATTTGTCGTGATCAGCAATTGCAAATAAAGAAAGAGATTCTGTTACGTGTAGATTGTCAATATTGCGAAACACAAATGCCGCGTGATATATTAACCAACACCTGACGCCCTTTTTATTGCAGACACTTGGGATAAAACAGTGAGTACGTAGCGAATCGTGTAAAACCTGTTAACATACAATGATACTGCCTGTATCCTATAGGGAGTTTATATCTCTGACCTACTTTACAGGGAACATTTTAAAGTAAAGATACATTCATATAAGATATCTCTTCATACAGATGCTGACACACACAATCCCCACTTTAATCAAGTAGAGCGCTGCTGTCAATTGTTGGATTTACAAATTATTGCAGTCATTAAAAAAAACAAATCTGATGGGTTACACTTACATGACTTTGTCTACATCTCCGCAACAAATTATTGTTAAAAAGCCCTTGCTTCTATTTACTTCAGGCTAATCGAGAAAAAGTTAGCAGAAATAGTCTTATTACTTGCTTCCTTGTAAGTAGAAGCGAAATAAGACAGTACCATAGGTTAAAGTGATAATCAAAAGCTGGTTGCTGTGTGACTGAAGTTCCTTTGTTTGTATGGACACGAGTTGACAAATTCCTGTATGAGAAAAGTGTAAAGTGTTTCACAGCTGAAACTAAAAACAAGGAATATATATAAAAAACGATCAACTCCGGGAAAAAAATGTATATGACATAAATTGTTATTTTTAACACGTTCTACAGTTTTTGTGTGTTAAGTTTTTGTCCATCTCTTACGGTTTAGCAGTTATGCAAAATTCCCTAAAATTCCATTCTGGGCTATCCCAGAAAATTCATGATATACATTTTATTTGTCAGGTAAAGATATTTAATATACGATATATATGGAGAAAGAGAGAGAGAGAGAGGGAGAGAGTATTTCCATATTTAAGTGTGAACGATTATTATAATGTAAAATGCAGCCGTGAAATTTTTCATTTTGCAAATGAAATGTGAAATGTACAGTTCCTGCCTGCATTTGTTTTGTTTTCGCTGAACAAAAACCCGTTTACAGAGCACGTGTTGCTTGCATCTACAGGTTAATGAGTATTAATTTGTAGGAGCACATACCACATGCTCACAAAATATATAAAAAGAGAAACTGTGTCATATTATTAGCTTATAGAAAGGAAGATAAAATAATTTTTAAGGTTATAAATATGCATAAATTTAAGTTGTTGCAACTTAGGTAATTAAGGCAAGGCGAGCTAGCTTAATTCCAGTAACAGTTCACCAACCAAGACTTGCGAATCAGCACAGGTTTTAGGCTAAAAAATGTAAGATAGAAAAGAACAGACATATAAAGAAGTGAGACAGAAGTAGTGACCTGTCTTACAAGTAGCACAGGGAATTGGAGAAACAGACAAAGCAAGCATAAAGTTAAAGTGAGAAGGAACCATTGGGTTTCTTCCAAACGCGTCATGTGCACGCTATGACTTCAGAACTTGGCACAATTTATTCTCATAACTTTGGAGGTGATGCTAACTAAGAACCAATAAGAGATACTGTTACATTTCATGGCGTCACCCAGGATCAGTATTTAAGGCAACGCAGATCTCTTATGTGGTTACTCTATAACTATCTCTGTTGAAGTAGTGTTCACATCACATTGAGTCGCGCACACGTCAACGTGCTTGAGTGGTGGGGGATCGATGTGCAGAAGGTTAGATTAGGCTCCTAATTAATTAATAATTTAAGTAGTGGGATGGTATTTATTTATAACACATTTATAAGGAACAAACTAGCCGCCCGTTAAACCTTTGATTCAGTAACTTCAAGTCGTAATGGAATATGCAGTGTTTTTAATCTTAGCCTCACCCACAAACCTAGAAGATAGTTTTGATTAGAAGATTAGGAGTGGATTCTTCTTTAACAACGGAGCTGAGGACGCGACACCGACTTCCCGCGACAAATTGCGCTCTGTAATTATAACCTAGAATACACATATGATACACATCCTATGTTAACTATTCTTATACCGTAGCCCACCTCGATGTTTTCTAGTGTGGCTGTATAGTCTCATCGCTGAGCACGGCCTCCTGTATAACAATCGCTTTACAACACAAGTCAGAGAAGGCTGTGTACTCTTGAGAGAACTGCGAGGCAAGTTCGATTTTCTGTCATCCGTCGACATCCTACTGACAGATATTTTTATTGACTTGAAATTACGTCTCATCACAACTCAAGTGCAAACGGAAAAATCCAGACCCAGATACTTGGTTTCTTTACTACGTGGAGCGAGATTTACGTTCTTTGGTTTCTCTGAATAGAACATCTACAACACCTCAGACGTTAACGAGAAAACAAGATGGCTGTCGTAAGCAGAAGCACAATAAATTATTACTTTCTCTACACGTACAATATACTTAATGCATAGAGAAGGTATTGGATTCTATCTAAAAATTCGATACCGAGATTTCACCGGAAATTATGTTTTGGGGTCCCCTGTAACCAAAAAGAAAGCATTTTCAGAAAAAGGTGCGTGCGTGTGTGTGTCTGTGTGGATGTGCACACGATAACTCAAAAACGAAAAATTGGTAAAATACCAAACTTGGTATTTAAGTTTAGTATCTTCCAGGGGTGAGGCACGAAGATTTTGAGAAAAATTCTCCCTCCCCCAACTACCCCTTACATGAAATTTTTTCGAAAATTTTCATTTTCTCAAAAATAGCTCTAATGATTTTGATTAACATATCGTATATTAAAGATATTTACCATATCTTGAATTTTCGGGGAATAGCCTACGTTATTCTCGATGAATTTTACGGAAATTTGCATAACTGCTGAACCGTAAAAATGGACAAAAACTTAACACACAAAAAATGTAGAGCAGCTTAAAACACACAATTTATGTTATAAAATGTTTTCCATGGAGTTCATCTTTATTGGGATATTCCTTGTTTTTGGGTTCAGCTTTAAATTACTTATGCTTTACTCACTCAGGACTTTGTGAACTCCTGTCCATACAAACAAAGGAACTTCAGTCACACAGTAACCATCTTTTGACTGTCACTTTAACCAATAGTACTCCCTTATTTCGCTTCTGCTTACAAGGAAGCAAGTAATAAATTTCTGCTTATTTTTTCTCGATTAGCATGAAGTAAATAAAAGCATAAGCTTTTTAACAATAATTTGTTGCAGAGATGTAGAGAAAGTCATGTGAATGGAACACCAAGTTTTTAATGTAGCGATTCAACGGAACACACCGTATATGCCATAAAACACAGTCTTAAATGGACACTCACAACTGAATTTAGTATTTTAGTTAGTGTTTTCCAACAGTTTCAATGCGGAGTGATAATGTAAGCAGATTCTGGATTACAAGATTAAATCACAGCGATGAGTCACTGGTACTTGCAACAGGTTACTCTGGCAGCAGGATAACGCGCCAATAAACCAGAGCACTGTCTTCTTCAAGGTGAAGAAAGATGAACAAAAAATTGCCGCCCGTTAGAAGCATCCCCTTCTTCTTTGAATCCGAGGAGAATTTAAATCAGTTGCAGAGAAAAAGAACTGAATGTATGTAAACCAAGTTTTTTAAGTTTTCCCACATCCTGCAACTTCTATTGATCCTTGAAGTTAGACCTCCCAACATACGCCTGCAGATAAACGAGGGTGAAGCTCACATTTCTAACGTTTGTTTAACGAATTTGCAGCCGCACACAAGCATCTACCATTACCTGTTTGTTAGTACCGGGTACACCCACCAGAGGTGCTGTTTGCCTCTGGAGTTCAAGAATTAAATACCTGAATTTAAATTCTTAACGAAGACTTCTTCCAAAACAACAGATGAAAAAAAATCTAATATGTTCCATTCACATGACTTTCTCATCTCTGCAACAAAATATTGTTAAAAATCTTATTATTTTATTTACTTAATGCAAATAACAAAAAGCTGATGTGTTCCATTCTTATAGCTTTCTCTTCTTCTGTGTAACACATTATTGTTAATAAGCTTATTCTTCTATTTACCTCGTACTAATCGAGAAAAAATTAGCAGAAATAGGCTTATTACTTGCTTCCTTGTAACTGGAAGCAAAATCTGTAGTACCATAGGTTAAAGTGAAAGCCAAAAGCTGGTTGCTATGTGACTGATGTTCCTTTGCTTGTCTGGACAGCAGTTGACAAATTCCTGTATGAGAAAAGTATAAGTTTTTCAAAGCTGAAAACAAAAACAAGGAGCCCGCCTGGGTAGTGTGGTGGTAGCGTGTCTGCTTCACATTCAACAGGTCGTGAGTTCGAATCTCGCTTAGGGTGAATTACCCGAATAAGGGTTTATTTCAGGGTTTTCCCTTATCCTGAGAAGACGAATGTCGAGTAACTTTTAGCTCCATGGATCCCGAGATCATTTGAGCATCATTTCACAAATTTCATTCATCGTCCGACATGACCAACCAGGTTAAACGACGTTAAACTACAAAAACAGAAAAAAAAAGAAAAAAAAAAGATTATCTCAAAAACGATCAACTCCTCGAAAAAAAATTACATGACATAAATTGTGTGTTTTAATGTGCTCTACATTTTTTGTGGTAAGTTTTCTCCATTTCTTACGGTTTAGCAGTTATGCAAAATTTATCCAGAAGAAAGTAATCTTCAGAGGCTATTACCAGAAAATTCAAGATATACATATTATTTGTCGGGTAAATATCTTAAATAGAATATATTTTAATCAAAATCGTTAGAGCCATTTTTGAGAAAATCAAAATTTTCGAAAAAAGTTCAATGTAAACGGTAGTTGGGGTGGGAGATTTTCTTGAACATACACACACAGACGCACAGGAAGACAGACTGACAGACACACGGACATTTTTCTAAAAGTGGTATTTTTAATTTCAGGTGGTCTCAAAACATGTATTTCCAGTGAAATCTCGGTATCGAATTTTTGGATACACTGCAATACCTATCTAAGCACTATGTACATAGTACGTGTAGAGAAGGTAAAAAATTAACAGAGATAGTCTTATTACTTGCTTCCTTGTAAGTAGAAGCGAAATAAGGGAGTACCACAGGTTAAAGTGATAGTCAAAAGCTGGTTGCCGTGTGACTGAAGTTCCTTTGTTTGTATTGATAGCAGTTGACAAATTCCCGTATAAGTACTTCACAATTGAAACCAATAACAAAGAACATCTCGGAAACGGTAATCTCCGCAACAAAAACGTAAATGATATAAGTTGTCTGTTTTGTTGAGATCTACATTTTTAAGCTGATTTTTTTTCGATCTCTTACGGTTTAACAGTTAAACAAAATTGGGCAAAATTCATCCAGAATAAAGATGTCTTCAGAGACTATTCGTAGAAAATTCAAGATATATATTACATTTGGTATATAAGTATCTTGAATATATGGCATTTTCAAAAAAAAACTGCTATAGCATTTTTGTAAAAATTAAAAATGTTCGAACATTTTTCCCTTTAAAGGGTAGCCTATGGTGGGGGATTTTCTTGAAAATCTTCGTGTCGCATTCTCGGAATATACCAAATCTAAGTACCAAGATTGGCATTTAACAGTCTGCACTTTTGAGCTATGTTGCCTATAGACACAAACACACACAGGACCTTTCTCTAAAAATCTGATATGTGCCATTCACATGACTTTCTCTACATCTCTGCAACAAATTATTCTTAAAAAGCATATACTTCTATTTACTTCATGCTAATCAGAAAAAAAATAGCAGAATTACTCGCTTTCTTGTAAGTAGAAGCGAAATAAGGGAGTACCATAGGTTAAAGTGATAGTCAAAAGCTGGTTGCTATGTGAGTAAAGTTCCTTTGTTTGTATGGGCAGCAGTTGGAAAATTCCTGTATGAAAAAAATATAACATTTTCAATGCAGAAACAAATAACAAGGAATGTCTCAAAAACGACGAACTCCACCAAAAAAATGTATATAACATAAATTGTTTGTTTTAACGTGTTCTACATTTTTAGTGCAGTAAGTTTTTGTTCCATCTCTTACGGTTTAGCAGTTATTCAAAATGCCGTAAAATTCATCCAGAATCAAGATGGCTTCAGAGGCTATTCCCAGAAAATTCAAGATATACATGTTATTTGTCAGGTAAATATGTTTAATATACGAAATTTTAATCAATACCGTTAGAGATATTTTTGAGAAAATCAAAAGTTTCGAAAAAAGTTCCATGTAAAGGTTAGTTGGGGGGGGGTTCCTTAAAATGTCCGTGTCGCATCCCTGGTCGATACTAAACTTAAATACCAAGTTTGGTACTTTACCGACTTTTCATACACACATGCACGGATCTTTTTCCGAAAATGCTTTTTTTTTTAGATAAAGGAGAACCTAAAACATATTTCCGGTGAAATCTTGGTATCGAATTTTTGGATGGAGTACAATACCTTCTCTAATCACTATGTATAAAGTGCGAATAGAGAAAATAAAAATGCTTTTTTCGGATTCAGGGGACTATAAAATTATAAGAAGTGTGTTTGTAGAGTAGCTAGAGAAATTCATGTGAGTATAACACATCAACATTTTAAGATTGATTGATTGATTGAATTGGTTTCAAAATATTATTTTGTGCAAATATGCTGCTAGATAGATGAATGCACTTCCCCTACTGATGTAAGTGGCAGAAGGCTTACAAATTGAACGTGCTGTGAAAAGTTTGCATTGGTATACGTTTTGCAATATTACAATGATCCTATTGCAGTAATAGTTTTTCACCAGACGAGGCACTAATGTTAAAGCTAATTGCTCCAGGGCTGTAAACTAATGTAAACAACAGCCATTAGAGAGATTAACCTTATAGTTGGAAGCGAGGGTATTGTTTTCTGATGCGCAACTGTTTACATTCTCCATCAGTTGAATAGCCGAGCTTGTTAGTCATCCACGCATTCTGCCACTCAAAGGAGTATGTTTCTGTATTCCTGTGAAACATTTGACAAGTAATATTATGACATAAATAATAACTTTTAATAAATAATGGTGTTTTTATTCCCGTATCTAACAATCCAGCTGTCCATTTCCCAGTAGTTATTGCCACGAATCGTGAATACTAGTTTTTGCTTTCTTTAGCACATACGTACTATGTATATAGTGCATACAGAATGTATTGTATTCTACCCAAAAATTCAATACCGAGATTTCACATAAAATATATATTTTGAGACCCCCTAAATCTATAAAAAAATCCGATGTGTTTTAATCACATGACTTTCTCTACATCTCTGCAACAAATTATTGTTAAAAAGCTTATACTTCTATTTGCTTCACACTAATTGAGAAAAAAAATTAGCAGAAATATTCTTATTACTTGCTTCCTTGTAAGTAGGAGCGAAATAAGGGAGAACCATAGGTTAAATTATAGTCAAATGCTGGTTACTATGTGACTGAAGTTCCTTTGTTTGTATGGCCAGGAGTTTACCAATTCCTGTAAGAGGAAGTTAAAATCAATATCAAGAAATATCTCAAAAATGATCAGCTCCACGAAAAAAACTATGTGACATTAACTGTGTGCTTTATTGTGATCTACATTTTAAGGGCAGCAAATTTTAGTCCATCTCTTACGGTTTATCAATTATGCAGAATTCACTAAAAGTCCTCCAGAATAAAGAGCTCTTCAGAGGCTATTCCCAGAAAAAAATATACATTTTATTTGGAATGTAAATATCTTTAATATACGGGATTTTAATCAAATATCGTAGGAACCATATTATAGAAAATCAAACTTTTCGAAAAAAGTTCCATGTAAAGGGCAGTTGGGGGTGGGGGGATTTTTTTTTTCTGAAAATCTTCGTGAAGCATTCTTGGAAGATGCCAATCCTACCACGTTTGGTGTTTAAAGGTGTTTTCGTTTTTGAGATATTCTGTCTACAGGCGCACACACACACGCACATGGACCATTTTTACTTTCTCTACACGTATTATGTACATAGTGTATAGAGAAGGTATTTTACTCCACCAAAAAATGCGATACCGAGATTTCACCGGAAATACATGTTTTAGGGTCCCCTGTATCCTAAAAGGCCCGTGTGTGTGTGTGTGTCTCTGATCACGATAACTCAAAAACGAAAAGTCCGTAAAATACCAAACTTGGTATTGAAGTTTAGTATCTTCCAGAGATGCGACATGAACATTTTGAGGAAAATCCCCGCACCCCAAACTACCCTTTACATGGAATTTTTTTCGAAAATTTTGATTCTCTAAGAAATAGCTCTAACGATTTTGTTTAAAATATCACATATTAAAGATACATACCTGACAAATAATGTGTATATCTTGAAATTTTTAGGAATGCCTGTGAAGATTGCTTTGTTCAGGATGAATTTTACGGAATTTTGCATAACTGCTAAACCTTAAGAGATGGATAACAACTTACCGCATAAATAATGTAGAGCACGTTAAAACACACAATTTATGTATATACATTTTTTCGTAGAATTGGTATTTTTTATATATCTCTTGTTAATGGTTTTAGCTTTGAAAAACTTATACTTTTCTCATACAGGAATTTCTCAACGCTTGTCCATGCAAACAAAGGAACATCCGTCACATAGCAACCAGCTTTTGACTATCACTTTAACCTATGGCACTTCCTTATTTCGCTTCTTTTTACAAGAAAACAATTAATAAGACTGTTTCTTCTAATCTTTGTTCGATTAGCATGAAGTAAATAGAAGCATAAGCCTTTAAACAATACTTTTTTGCAGAGATGTAGAGAAAGTCATGTGATTGGAACACTTTAGATTCTTTTTTATTCAGGGGGGCCCAAAACATGTATTTCTGGTGAAATCTCGGTATTGAATTTTTGGCTGCAATACAACACGTTCTCTATACACTATGTACATAGTGCATGTAGAGACATAATATATATTCTATCTTATATGTAGATAAGATGTAGAGAATTTATACTTTACGTGTATACCTAGTATACCAGTTACTAGCTGTACACGAGGCCACTCAACGGAGTGTTTGTGCATCCGAAATGAGATCGGAAGCTTTGGCCAATGATACCGCACGTCCCTTAACAGTTGAGGAAGTAAATGAGTAAGTATCGATTACAGGGAGTTTGTTTTGGCGCCATTTAACGAGGATATTGCCTCAAGGACTGAACATGATCCTCAAACGAAAGATGCCTTCGTGTTTGAGAAAAGTTTAAGTAGTTTAAAATTGAATCCAATTTCAAGGAATATCTTGGAAACAGTTAACTCTAGAAAAACATGTATAGGACATACATTTTGTGTTTTTTGTGAAGTTTCATTTCTTACGGTTTACTTTTTTCGCAAAAGTCATCCAGAATAAAGAGGTTTTCAGAAGTTACTCCCAGAAAATTCAAGATATTCATTTCGATTTTAATCAAAGTTGGCAAAGCCTTTTTTGAGAAAATAATAAATTATGAAAAATCTTCCATGCTAAAAGTAGCTGGGGATGGGGGATTTTTTTGATAATCTTCATGAAGCTTCCTTTGTATATACGAGGGCCTTTTTTCAGCCTCCGATAGGCTATTAATAAAAGACAAGTTCATAGAAAACAATTATTCTATTACTAAAAGTTTTGTACACTTGTGGTTACTTTTCAACATAATCACCGAAAAGACTGAGACATTTATCGTACCTGCGCACAAGCTTTGCAATGCCCGCTTCAAAAATGTTGCCGCCAATGATTTCAAATGAGCATTGACGTTGTTCTGAAGATCATCATTGGTTTGAAAGTGCTGCCCTCCTAGCCACTTCTTCAGTTCAAGGAAAATGTGAAAGTCGCGGGGTGCCAAGTCAGGACGGATGATCGAAAATGTCCCATTGAAATTGTTCAAGGAGCAGATGGGTTGTGCCAGCAGTGTGTGGACGAGCGTTGTCATGGACCAACACAATTCCTGAAGTCAGCATTCCTCTTCGTTTGTTTTAAACGGCTCTCCACAAACGTCGTAAACCTTCGCAATAAACAGCTGCATTGATAGTGGTTCCGGGCTGCTTGTACACAGGTACGATAAATGACTCAATCTTTTCGGTGATCATATTGAAAAGTAAAGTTAAGTGTACAAAACTTTTAGTAATACAATAATTCTTTTCTATGAAGTTGACGTTTATTTATAGCCTATCGTAGGTTGAGAAACAAAGACTCTCGTATTTAAGAAGCAAGCTTGTTATTTATTGGACTTTGGAAGCAATTTGGAACGTCCAATCACAATCATTTTAGCGCAGTGGAGGCGACCGTGGCGATTGAATGAAGTCGATCACAGTCAGTGTGTATGTGTTGGCGGGGGGGGGGGGGTGGGGCGGATTAGTCGAGGTAGTGTTGATAGCCTCTGCTAGAAAGCGGACGTTTATCTGGATGCCAGGTGGTACTTAATAAATGGCCATCAGTTTAGGATGTCTTCTTTAGGGAAAGAAATTGTATTTTTTTTTTTTATAATTTTATAGATTTTCTAACATAACCAGTAATGACAATCTCTGATATCGCGGTTCGTCTCACATAGCAAGCGAGCCACCCGTCAATAGTTTATGTTGTGACAATAGAAAATAAAGGGCGTTAAGCCAAAAAAAAAACCATTTATAATAGGGTAGCAAGTTGTTGTTGTTGTTGTTGTTATTATTATTATTATTATATGCCACCACAACCACCACCCCACCACTACTACTACAACACCGACCTATTGCATTATATACGCTAGTAGCATATTCAATTATTCGGACTATATAAAATAGTTGCCATGACTTTTGAAATGACTCTCATATTATTATTATTATTATTATTATTATTATTATTATTATTATTATTATCATCATCATCATCATCATCATTACTGTTTACTACCTACTACTACCACTACTTACCACCACTTCCACCACCACCACCACTATTTCTACTACTTCAAGTACTAAACCGACCTATTGCATTACGTACGCTAGTAGCATGTCACTTGTTTATGTTTGTCTATCACAGCTGATACAAACAAACGACTAACGCAGAGGGTTACAAAATGTTTTGTTTTCATCAGGTCCTATTCTAAGGCTCTTTCTCCTATATACTAAGACATTAATCGTCGTGTTTAATCACTCAGATGTGCTGTAAACCTGGCGTGCGATTTCTTGACTGCAGAAGCCATTCATTCAACCAATCGAATGCAGGCAGAAGACAAGATAACAAATGAATAACGAGCCAGCGTTTCTCCTTACAGTAAATTTAGATACGATTTTAATTAAAACTTAGCTGCACGAGTTCCAATTATTTGGCAATCTGAAGGAAATGTTGCGCACTTCACATCACAGACTGGGTTTAATGTCGCGAGAGGCAATTTCGCCTCTCCACGGTTTCCTTTCTCTTTCTTGAGTGACGTATTTGTGTCTACCTTCAGCTGTTTCTTTAACAAAACACCACGCAAAACCTTTATGTACGCTCCTTAGCTTATCTTACCTACACTCTCTTGGATTTAAACAAATGACAAACGAAACCGAAAATTTAAACTTTTTTTATTCATTCTTAACACTAACGTATAACAAAATCTGATGTGTTCTATTCACATGACTTTCTCTACATCTCTGCAACAAATTATTGTTAAAAAGCTTAAGCTTCTATTATACTTCAAGCTAATCGAGAAAAAATTAGCAGAAATAGTCCTATTACTTGCTTCCTTGCAAGTAGAAGCGAAATAAGGGAGCACCATAGGTTAAAGTGACAGTCAAAAGCTGGTTGATATGTGACTGAAGTTCCTTTGTTTGTATGGACACGAGTGGCAAATTCCTGTATGAGAAAAGTATAAGTCGTTCATAGCTGAAACCGAAAACAAGGAATATCTCAAAAACGATCAACTCCACGAAAAAATGTATATAACATGAATGGTGTGTTTTAGCGTGATCTACAGTTTTTGTATAAGTTTTTGTCCATCTCTTGCGGTTTAGCAGTTATGCAAAATTCTGTAAAATCCATTCAGAATAAAGAGATCTTCAGAAGATATTCCCAGAAAATTCAAAATATATATTTTATTTGTACTGTGAATAACCTTAATATACTGTATCTTAATCAAAATCGTTTCAGCCATTTTTGTAAAATAAAAAACCTTCAGAACATTTTCCATGAAAAGGGTAGTTTGGGGCGGGAGAATTTCTTGAAAATCTTCATGCCGCATACTCGAAAGATACTAAAATTAAATACCAAGTTTGATATTTTACCGCACAGGGACCTTTTTCCAAAAACGCTTGATATATTCACACATACAGGGCACCCTAATAGTGTATTTCCGGTGAAATCTCGGTATCGAATTCTTGGGAGCATTAGAATACCTTCTCTATACTATATACATAGTACGTGTAGAGAAAGTAGAGAAAGAAAAGAAAGTGTTGCATTTGTTTTAATTCGATTCTTTATCGCTTATAAGTGCTACACAAATAATATGATTAAGGTTTGTTTTATCTAATTCACATAAATTGAGATAAACATTTTCCAAAAAAGGCTACAATACACATTTTGGTATAGCAAGAATACCGATACAAAAATGTTTTTAACATCTGGACACTTATAAGCTGGACGTCTAATTCCATACTCTTTCCTTGCTTGTGAGAAACAACTGAATATCGACAGCACTCAAAGAATGACAAACTATTTAACAATTGGAACAATCAATGGATTTTTATAAGTGGCTTATGTTATCTAAATGTATATTTGTAGTTCTTTTTACTTTCTCTACACGTAATAAGTGCGTTATATATAGAGAAGTTATTGTATTCCACCAAAAATTCGATACCACGATTTCACCGCAAATTGACGTTCTAGTGTCTCCTGTAACCAAATAAAGCATTTTCAGAAAAACGTCTGTAAGTGTGTGTGTGTCCTTGTGTCTGTGAACACGATAACTCAAAAACGAAAAGTCGACAAAGTACCAAACTTGGTATATAAGTTTAGAATTTTCCAAGGATGCGACACAAAGATTTCACTTCCAACTATCCTTTTTATGGAAACAAATGCAAAAATTTTGATTTTCTCAAAAATTACAAACGATTTTGATTAAAATATTTTATATTTAAGATATTTGCACGACAAATAAAACTGGATGAATTTTTTTAATCGTGCATAACTAATAAACCGTAAGAGATAGACAAAAACTTACTATACAAACTTTAGAGCTCCTTAAATTATTTGTCATATACATTTTTTTCGTGGAGTTGACCGTTTTCGAGTTATTCCTTGTTATTGTTTTCAGTTTTAAAATACACATACTTTTCTCATAAGGGAATTTGTTTAACTCCTGGTTATACAATGGAACTTCAGTCACACGGCAACCAGCTTTTAAAATATTGACTATCGGTTTAGCCTATGGTACTCCCTTATTTTCCTTGTAGTTACAAGAAATTAAATAAAAACATTTTCTGCTAGGGTTTATCTTGATTACCATAATGTAGATCGAAGAATAAATGCTTTAACAATTATTTGGTACAGAGAAGATCAGGTGAATACCACACATCATATTTTGCTCCCTTCTACTTACAAAGAAGCAAGTAATAAATACAATTTCTGCTAATGTTTATCTCTATTAGTATGCTTTAGATAGTAGAATAAGCTTTTTAACAATAATTTGGTGCAGAGATTTAGTGAAAGTGATGTGAAGGAACACATCAGATTTTTAATGTATTTGATTGTATATATGGCAACAGTGTCTTTAAATGTTGAGACGAACTTTAATTAATCACGACTTGTGTTTACATCAGGTTTCGCTCTAAGAGTGAAAAGAAATGGAAATGTAGTTTTTATTTATGGACGCAGTTTAACTGCTCTGATTCTCAGCGTCCCATTCTAAATGGGGCGTGAAAGACCGGTTAATTTTGCTTAGAGGCCTCTTTTAATCAGGCTTAAATCTACGACACAGGACCAACGGCTTTACTTTCCTTTCGAAGGAAGCCATGCTAAAGATTTTTACGCCCGATCTAAGGGTGGAGACACAGTAGCTGTCTAAGAAACAAACTTGTAGAGTTTTTGTTACACTTGGAATATCAGGGGTACCACACTTGGAAAAGTTCCGCTTCATGTTTGCGTATGACCGCGAAATGAAGTCGAGTTTAAGCGAGAATTAGCGGATGTAACCACTGGAGTTCGACTTGTGGAATCTGCATTTATTTGCATTCACAAGATTTGTCAGGGGTTAGACGGAGCCACGGCGCATAATCCTAGGGGCTAGTGACCCAGTATCTCAACATCCCTTACACTTGAGTTTCATTTCAACAATAAAACAGCAAAGCTATCCCTCTGTGAACAGGATAACTCAAAAACGCAAAGTACAATAAATAATAACCAAACTTGGTATATAAGGTTATACCAAAGTAATAAAGTTATTTTCTTAATTTTTAAAGCTATAGTATTATTGATTGTGTAGCATTACTGATAACAAAAGAAATATTCATACCAAGTTACATTCAAGTATGTTTTCATTTTGGAAGTATTAATTTATTTATTCCATCAGATATTTAGCTGCATGCAGCATTTTAATATTGAATTCCTTTTTAACATGTAGGCCGATTGAAATTTTCCTTCAGTGAATAGTGTTTTTAAAAGAAATTATTTTACATTACAAACTCGAACAAACTACAAATTCCTTATGTGCTACATTCACATGACTTTCTCTACTTTCAACAAATTATTGTTAAAAAGGATATGCTTCTATTTACTTCATGGTAATCGAAAAAAAAAATAGCAGAAATAATTTTACTTACTTCCTTATAAGTAGAAGCGAAACAAGGGAGTACTATAGATTAAAGTGATAGTCAAAAGCTGCTTGATATGTGACTGAAGTTCCTTTGTACGGACAGGAGTTGACAAATTCCTGTGTAAGAAAAGTATAATTTTTCAGAGCTGAAACCAAAGTCTTCAAAGGCAATTCCCAGACAATAAGATAAACATTTTATTTGTGAGGTAAACACCTTTAATATACGATATTTTAATCAAAATCGTTCGAGCCATTTTTGAGAAAATAAAAATTTTCGAATAAAGTTCCATTTAAAGGGTAGTTGCGGATGGAGGATTTTTTTAAAAATATTGGTGTCGCATCCATGAAAAATACTGAACCTAAATACCAAGTTCGGTACTTTATCGACTTTTCGTTTTTGAGTTATCGTATTTACAGGCACACGGACACACACGGATCTTTTTTCAGAAAATACTTTTTTTGGATACAGGGGATCCTAAAACATATATTTCCGATGAAATCTCGGTATAGATTATTTGGGTGAAGTGTAATACCTTCTCTATACACTATGTACATAGTACGTGTAGAGATGGTAAAAATAGCAATAAACTGGAAAAATACCAATTATTTCTTTTGAAAACCAACATTTAATTACACACATTCTGCGGTGCTTTGGGCACAATTTTGAGGACCTGTTGTTGTTGTTGTTTTTTTTTTTTTTTTTTTGAGAAGATGAATAGTTTGCAGTTAAGTTGGACCAAGTAGAAAAGACGATATATTTTCTTCAAGTTTATTATGAAACAAAATAAATTTTTGTTTTTCCACAGTTTTTGGTAAACTTTCATAGACACGCCACTTGAATTTTTACTTTTTCTACACGTACTACGTTAAATAGAAAAGGTATTGTATTCCACCCAAAATTCCATATCAAGATTTCACCTTTAAATATACATTAAGGGTCTCCTATATGCAAAAAATAAATTTTAGACAAAGGTCCGTCCGTATGTGTGTGTGAACACGATGACTCAAAAACAAAAAGTTGGTAAATACCGATTTGGTACTTCGTGGCTCAAGGAATCGTGTGTTCGAGTCCTGCCTTGGGCATATGTGTTTATATTTGTAAATGTGTATATGTATATGTATTTGTCATCAAATGGAAAAAAGGTTAACAAAGGAAATTTGGTCAAAAATAGAAAAAAAAAATAATAAGAAAAAAAATGACACCAAAATTGTCTCAATATAAACTACCCCTTACACGAAACAAGAGAAATTTGTTTTTCTCAAAAATGGCTCTAACAATTTGTATTAAAATACCGTATACTAAAGATATTTAGATGGCAAATAAAATGTATATGTTGAATTTTCTAAGCTGTAAGAGATAAACAAGTATTACTATACAAAGAATGCAGACTTCGTAAAAACACACAATTTAAGTGATATACATATTTCTCTGGAGTTTACCGTTTTGAATAAGTATCTCATAAACAGGTAACTCTACAAAAATGTTTATTACATATATCTACATATTATATATATATACATATTTGTGTTGTAACATTTTGTCTGTTTCTTATAGTTTACATTATACAGATGTCATCTAGAATGAAGAGGTCTTAAGAGGCTACTCCACAAAAATTTAAGATAATATATTTTCTTTGTAACATAAATAGCTTTGGTATACAGCATTGCTTAAAATCATTACATTTTAGAGAAAAACAACATTTATTGAAGAATATTCAATGTAAATGGTAGTTCGGAGTGGAGCTACTTTCTTCAAAATTTTTGTGTTGCATCTCTGGAAGATGCTTTTTGTATTTAACCGACCTTCCGTTTTTGAGCTAGTCTGTCCTGCTGTGTGTTTTAAGAATATCGAATTATTTTTTGTGCAGTAAGCTTTTGTCTATCTCTTACGGTTTACCAATTGTTCAAAATTCCGCAAAATTCATCCAGAATAAAGACGTCTTCAGAAGATTCAAGATCCGAGAAAATTAAATATATACATTTTATTTGTCATGTAAATACGAGGGCCGTTTTTTTTTCAACTTCCGATAGGCTATAAATAAAAGACACGTTTATAGAAAACATTTTTTTTATTACTAAAAGTTTTATACACTTATGGTTACTTTTCAACATAATCACCGAAAAGATTGAGACATTTATCGTACCTCTGCACAAACTTTGCAATCCCCGCTTCAAAAAATGTTACCGCCAATTATTTCAAATGAAGATCTTCGTTGGTTTGATAGTGCTGCCCTCCTAGCCACATCTTCAGTTCAGGGAAAAGGTGAAAGTCGCTGGGTACGACGAGCATTGTCATGGATTAACTAAATCCTGAAGTCAGCATTCCTCTTCGTTTGTTTTGAATGCCTCTTCGCAAATGTGGTAAACTACAAAGATCTCCAAAGATCTTTTAGTAATAAAATAATTGTTTTCTACGGCCCTCATATCTTTAATATGCGATATTTTAATCAAAATCGTTAGAGACAGTTTTAAGGGAATCAACATTTTTGAACATTTTCCTATTTAAGGATAGTTTTTTTTTTTTTTTTTTTTAAGTTGATTCTAATAATAAACACACACACTGATCGTTTTGTAAAGAGGTTTATTTTAGTTTCACTTGCCTCAAAAGTTGTATTGCCATTGAAATCGCGTATAGAATTTCGGTATAGAGTACAGTTTTTCTTATACATACTATGGGTAAGCAGTAGTAAAAGTAATCAAGGTTGTTGGGTAGAGAAATTTATGTGAATGTATCGATTTAATCATCCTATCGCCCCAACGCTGCTTATGCGACACAAAGCTTATTGATACGAAAAATAATTTGTATATTTTGACTTTTCTGGGAATAGCCACTGAAAAACTTTTTTTTCTGGATACATTTTGCTAAATTTTTATAACTGCTAAACTATAAGATACAGGCAAAATCTTACCATACAATAATGTCAATTCGATTCGCATACATTTTTTTTTTTTTTGCCGATTTTGATATATTTTTTACACTACTTAAAATTTTCACAAATGGGAATTTATCAACTCCTTACAATGTTAAGAAAATTATTTCATCCACATGGCTATCAGCTTTAAAAAGATTTGTCTATCCATTTAGCCAAGTTTATTCCCTTACTTCCCTTCTACTTACAAAAAGTCATTTTCTGCTAATGTTTATCTTGATTAGTATGAAGTAGATAGCCGAATAAACTTATTAACAATTATTT
Source organism: Hymenopus coronatus (assembly GCA_030762935.1). NCBI lineage: Eukaryota > Metazoa > Arthropoda > Insecta > Mantodea > Hymenopodidae > Hymenopus > Hymenopus coronatus. The sequence goes on along the minus strand of CM060882.1, from coordinate 13,769,981 downwards.
GTTACAGAGATGTAGAGGAAAATCTGATGTGTTCCATTCACATGTAGTTAAAAAGCTTATGCTTCTATTTACTTCCTGCTAATTGAGTAAAATTAGCAGAAATAGTTAAAATGATAGCCAAAAGCTGACTGCTATGTAACTTAAGTTCCGTTGTTTGTATGGACAGGAGCTGACAAATTCTTGTATGAGAAAAGTGTAAGTTTTTAAAGCTGAAACAAAAAACCAGGAATATCTTAAAAACGATCAACTCTACGAAAAAATGTATAGGACATAAATTGTGTGCTTTATCGAGAGCTACATTTTATGTAATGTAAGTTTTTGTCCATCTCTTACGGTTTAGCAGTTATGCACAATTCCGTAAAATTCATCCGGAATAAAGTTGTCTTCACAGGCTATTCCCAGAAAATTCAAGATATACATTTTATTTGTAAGGTAAATATCTTTAATATACGATATTTTAATCTAAACATTAGAGCCATTTTTAAGAAAATCAACATTTTCGAAATTTTTTCCACGTAAAGGGTGATTTGTGGTGGGGAGATTTTCTTTAAAAGCTTTGTGTCGCATCCTTAAAAGCTGCCAAACTTAAATACCATGTTTGGGCTTTAACGGTCTTTGCGTTTTAGAGCTATGCTGCCCAGACACACACACGGGTATTTTTCTAAAAATGCATTTTTTGGATTCAGGGAGTCTCAAAATATGTATTTCCGGTGAAATTTCGGTATCTAATTTTTGGGTGCAATACTATAACTTCTCTATACATTATGTACATAGGTTGTATAGACACAGTAAAAATATGTGAATGTAACAAATTAGATTTTCTTTTAGACTCAGGTGCTCTCAAAAGTTGTATTTCCATTGAAATTCCGATATGGAATACAGTATTTCCTCTACCTACTATAGGTAAACTGTAGAGAAATTAATAAAGAATGTTGGGTAGAGAAAGTTATGTGAATATAATGTATAGATTTAATCATCCAGCGCTGCGCTGTAACAAAGACATAGCGCATTCTTCGTTAATGTTTAACACTGCCATAACCAATTCATAACTCGCACAATATGAGCGAACAAAAATTAATAAAAAGGGGATTCGCCCAGGAAAGTGAATGTATCCGATAAATAAAAGAGTGGTGATGCAATAAACATGACTCAATATCCAATCCCTTGATTTATGGATGTCATACAGATGTTACAATACGCTCTCATGCTATAATCAATGATTACAAATCAAAATTCTTTTCAATGTCTATTCGACGTTTCAATCCATATGTTCTGCGTTCGTTTCAAAACTCGGCCTGCCAAATTAGCTGTCAATACGACCTCACAATATCTGCTGTTGTACTTTTGTTTCTATAACTATGAAAAAAATCTGATGTGTTCCATTCACATGACTTTCTCTACATCTCTCCAAAAAATTATTGTTAAAAAATATATGCTTCTATTTACTTCAATCTAACCGAGAAAAAATTAGCAGGCAGTCTTGTTACTTGCCTCCTTAAAGAAGAAGCGAAATAACAATAGGTTAAAGTGACAATCAAAAGCTGGTTGCTATGTGACTGAAGTTCCTTTGTTTGTATGGACAGGAATTGACACATTTCTGCATGAGTTTTTTAAACCAAAAACAGGGAATATATCAAAAGCGATCAACTCCACGAAAAAAGATTATATTGCATAAATTGTGTGTTTTATTGTGCTCTACATTTTTTGAGAGGTAAGTTTTTGTCCATCTCTTACAATTTACCAGTTATGTAAACTTCCATAAGATTCATGCAGAATAGTCTTCAGAGACTATTATCAGAAAATTCAACATATACATGTCGTTTTTCGTGTAAATATATTTAATATATGATATTAGTCAAAGTTGTTTGAGCCATTTTTGAGAAAATCAAGCTTTTCGAAAAATCTCCATGTAAAGGATAGTTCGGGGTGAGGTTTTTTTTTTGAAAATCTTCGTGTGGAATCCTTGGAAGATAACTAACCTGAATACCAAGTTTGGTTTTTAATGGTCTTTTCGTTTTTGAGCTATAATGCCCACAGACACACACATGGATATTTTTCTAAAACATGTATTTCCGGTGAAATCCCGGTATCGAATTTTTTGGTGCATTACAATGCCTTTTCTGTACACCATGTAAATAGTACTGTAGAGAAAGTAAGAATACGTCATGTGTTCCATTCTATGTATTTTTGTACCTATTATTCAACAAACTGGTTTATTTTAGCTACAAAAATACACTAGACTATAGCGATATTCAAATCTTTTAAAAGCTGGTCACTATGCGAAACAAAAACTAGATTACCTTTGCATCGCCAGAAGTAAAACGAAAGAGATATAAAACCATTAACCAAGGAATTTCTCTGCATCTCTGTAACAAATGATTTATCAGCCCGCCTGGGTAGTGCGGTGATAGCACATCTACCTCACATTCAACGGGTCGTGAGTTCGAATCTCATGTTCTTATCATGTTCAGAGACACACCGACACACACCCCTCATGGACCTATTTCTTGAAACGCTTTTTTTATACTGGGGATCCTAAAATGTCTATTTCCGGTGAATCGTATTTTGGGTGGAGTGCAATACCTTCCCTATACACTATGTACATAGCTCGTGTAGGTACAGAAAGAAAAACCTGATGTGTTCCATTCACATGACTTTCTCTATATCTCTGTAACAATTAATTAGCTTACTCTTTTATTTCAAGCTAATCGAGAAAAAATAGCAGAAAGAGTTTTATTTCTTGCTTTATTGTAAGTAGAAGTGAAATAAGGGAGTACCATAGGTTAAAGTGAAAGCCAAGAGCTGGTTGCTATGTGACTGAAGTTCCTTTGTTTGTATGGACAAGTGTAAGAGAAAAGTATGTTTTTCATAGCTGAAACCAAAAACAAGGAATATCTAAAAAAAAACAAAAAAAAAAACAAGTACACGAAAACAATGTATAAATTGTGTGTTTTAATGTGCTCTACATTTCTTTTTTGGTAAGTTTTTGTCTATCTCTTACGGTTTACCAGTTACACAAAATTTCGTAAAATTCATCCAGAATAAAGTAGTCTTCAGAGGTTATTCCTAGAAAATTCAAGATATACATTTTATTTGTCATGTAAATATCTCTAATATATGCTATTTTAAGCAAAATAGCTGGAGCCATTTTTAGAAAATCATAGTTTTCGACAATTTTTCCATGTGAAGGGTAGTTGGGAGTGGGGGGATTTTCTTGAAAATCTTCGTGTCGCATCCTTGGAAGACACTGAACTTAATACCAAGTTTGGTATTTAACGGTCTTTTCGTTTTTGAGCTATGCAGCACACACACACAGACACACATACGAACATTTTTCTAAAAATGAGTTTTTTGGATTCAGGAGGCCTCAAAACATGTATTTCCGGTGAAATCCCGGTATCGAATTTTTGGGTGCATTACAATACCTTCTCTCTACACTAGTACATAGCAAGTATAGAGAAAATAAAAACATCTGATCTCATTTGTTTAAACCATACGATTTTCTCTACTTGTTCTGACACATACTATTGATACAAAAGTTTATTCCTTTACTTACCCGATACTAGTCGACGTAAACGTTAATAAAAATGGTTTTCTTACTCGCTTACTTATAAGTAGAAGGACCAAAGGGAATACATTATGCTAAAACGATAGTCAAATCTTTAAAAAGCAGATCGCTAGGCGAAACAATTGAAATTCGAGTCGTTTTACTTTCTCTGCAATTACTATGGGCATAGTGTATTGAGATATTGCACCCAAAAATTCGATACCGATATTTCACCGGAAATATAAATTTTGAGGTCCCCTAACATTTTTAGCAAATGGTCGGCGGGCGCGCGCGTGTGTCAGTGGACAGCATAAACAAAAAACTTCTCAAATACCAAAACTGGTGTTTCACTTTAGTATCTTTCAAGGATGCAACACGAATATTGCCATGAAAATCCCCCATAAAAACTAAACTTATCTGGACATTTTTTGGGAACTTAAGTTTTTCTCAAAATTGATTCTAATGATTGAACTTTCTGAAGACCCGTTCATTCTGGATGAATTTTGCGTAACCAGTAAAGTGTAAGAGATGAACCAAAACTAACACAAAAAATATATTTCTCGATAAAATACACAATCTATGTCACATACATTCTTTTGTTCAGATTTAACTGTTTCCGAGATATTCCTTGTTATTGTATTCAGTTTTAAGTAACAAACTTTTTTTAACGGGAGGTCATATCTCGTATCATGTCTCTTTTTACTTTCTCTACACGTACTATGTACATAGTATATTGAGAAGTTATATACAGAAAGTTCGATACCGAGATTTGACCGATAATATATGTTATGAGAACCCCTGAATCCAAAAACTGCATTTTTAGAAAAATATTCGTGTGTGTGTACGTGGGCAGCAGAGCTCAAAAAAGAAAATTCCAAATTTGGTATTTAAGTTCAGTATCTTCCAAAGATACGACACGAAGATTTTCAAGAAAATACCTCCACCTCTAACTACCCTTTATGTGGAAAAATTCTCGAATATTTTTATTTTCTAATAAATGGTTGCAACGATTTTGTTTAAAATAATATTAAATATATTTACATGACAAATAAAATGTATTTCTTTAATTTCCTGGAAATAGCCTCTGAAGACATCTTTATTTTAGATGAATTTTGCGGAATTTTGCATAGTAGGTAAACCGTAAGAGATATACAAAACCTTACTTCATAAAAAATGTAGAGCTCGTTAAAACACACAATTTATGTTATATACATTTTTACCTGAGGTTGACTGTTTTTGAGATATTCCTTATTATTGGTTTCTGCTGTTAAGTATTTATATTTTTCTCATACGGTAATTTGTAAACTGCTGTCCATACAAACACAAACTTATATCACATAGTACCCAGCTTTTGACTATCACTTTAGCCTATTGTACTCCCTATTTCCCTTCTACTTACAAGGTAGCAGTTTCTGCTAATATTTATCTCGATTATCATAAAGTAGCTAGGAAAGTAAGATTTTTAACAATTTGTTGCAGAGATGTAGAGAAAGTCATGTGAATGTAAGTCTGTTAAGAAGCACGGATCTAAGTGCCTTATATCGTCGTTATTAAATCGCCATTAAGAAATACAGGTTTAAACTTAGATAGAGCAAGGTTGTAGGAAAACGTTCTTGTATATGGATCTAATAAAAAGCTTTTAGCACGTCGTTTCAAACAATAACTACCATTTTGTTTTGTTTTAGGCCTCGTAACCTGTACTTACTCGAAATGGCTGCTGGGAAATGTGAGGTTATGTACCTGTTGATGACGCAAGTTGGAAACATCTTCCACCCCAACGGTTTTAATACGAAGGGTGACTTACAAATAGGCAATATAGGATGATGCATTTAATTTAAATAAAGAACGGCGGTCTCATGCATGGTATTTTGAATCTTGTTGTACACAATACAATCATCTGCGAACAATGAGACGTTAATGTATGAAAGCCAAGCGTTTTCATATCAAGTGTTTGTTTTATGTTAATGGAAGGCAATTTGATGCCATATTGATTATTTGGTTATGTGGTAAAAGAACATTTAATTACTGGAAATAATTAGCCTGTAAGTGTTCTGTGAATATTAGATTATTGAATTTAATGTGTATTTTAAGTATCATTTCATTTATGATAAAAAATAATCATTTGAAAGAATTCAACAATGATACGTGTATGAAAAATGAAGCTGTTCTTTCATGTATACCGCATCCCCAAGCGTTGGATACCCATATTTAAATGCTCACTAAGCGCAAATAGTTTATGAAATAAATTTTATATGTACCAAAAGTAATTTATTTATAAACAAAAGGAAGTCTATATTATACACTTACTTAAAGAATGTTTAATAAGCAGAAACATGTAGCAAAATTTAATGTGTACCATTCACATGACTTTCTCTACAACTCTGCAAAAAATTATTGTTAAAAAGCATATGCTTCGATTTACTTCCTACTAATCGTGAAAAAAATTATCAGAAATAGTCTTATTACTTGCTTCCTTGTAAGTAGAAGCGAAATAAGGGAGTACTGTAGGTTAAAGTGATGGCCGAAAGCTGGTTGCTATGTGACTGACGTTCCCTTGTTTGTATGGACACGAGTTCAGAAAGTCCTGTAGGAGAAAAGCATGTTTTTTATAGCTGAAACCAAAAACAAAGAATATCTAAAAAACAATCAACTCAACGAAAAAAATTTATGTAACAAAAATTGTTTTAAAGTGCTCTACTTTTGTTGCATGGTAAGTTTTTGTCCATCTCTTACGGTTTAGCAGTTATGTAAAATTCCGTAAAATGACCCAGAATAAAGTAGTCTTCAGAGGCTATTCCCAGAAAAATCAAAATATACATTTTATTTGTCAGGTAAATATCTTTAATATACAATATTTTAATCAAAATCGTTAGAGCCATTTTTTAGAAAATCGAAATTTTCGAAAAAAGTTCCATGTAAAGGGAAGTTTGGGGTGGGGGGATTTTTCTCAAAATCTTCATGTCGCATCCCTGGAAGATACTAAACTTAAATACCAAGTTTGGTTTTTTACCGACTTTTCGTTTTTGATTTATCGTGTTCACAGACACACGGACACACACACACACACACACACACACACCCATGGCCCTTTTTCTGAAAATACTTTTTTTTTTTGGATATTGGGGACCCTAAAACATATATTTTCCGGTGAAATATCGGTATCGAATTTTTTGGTGGAGTGCAATACCTTCTCTATACACTGTACATAGTACGTATAGAGAAAGTAATAAACTTTGAGCCTATATAAGAGCTGAATAGACGCTCATTCCTTATTGGTCAGTCTTCACGTGATCATCACAAGGGTAGCGTCCTATGGGAACGCGTGCTGTGGAATGCAATCTTAATTTATCTGTGCCATCCTACAGTTTTAATGATTATTGTATCCAGAGATATTGATAAGAACACCTTACCAGTGTATCATTTACCTGTAATGCAATGTCTCCCTCGGGGCTCGATCCTGAGACGTAATAATAATATTAATACAGTGAGTCATACAATTAGCTTGATTGTTAGAAATAATCTAATCTGACATTTAATAATTATAATTATTTATAGTGACAGTTTATTCATGAAGGGCCTCAGATCTATATAGGTGCTGTATTCCTGAGCCAGGCTGTACATGGTTAAGAGTGAAATTGAAAGCAATTGAAATCTCCCCCTCCCAGAAAGGGAGGTTACTCGCGTCGGAATGAAGAACATTTTCTACAAATGCCCCAGTTGCACTTACTGTATTGAAGGCAAGGCGCCATCTACGTAATAATGGTTAGGGAAACTTTCACTTGAGTGAAATAATTAAAACAGCATGTGAGAGTGAAACACAAAGGTAGCATCTGTCAATACCAACCCCTCCCCATAAAACGTTCGAATAATGGGAAGCGAGCGGAAGGAAATAAAAGTTACATTTCGGTAGAATGGAAAATGTTTAAGGTCGCGATGCCTACGCGTGTCTTCTTAATGGAAATGGAAACAACTCAAACTCTGCTCTTGATTTAAACTGACAACACAATTAACAAATCTGATGCGTTACACTCACAATGTTTTTTCTACCTGCGCTGCAAAAAAACTATTCTTACAAAGGTTTATTCTTCTATACTTTATGCATATTGTGATAAATATTGGCACGTACTATTTACATAGTATATAAAAAAGGAATTGCACTCCACCCAAAAATATGATACCGTAACAGAATAAAAAAATTTATGTGGTCCAATAACATAACTTTCTCTACATCATTGCACAAATTATTGCTAAAACGATTATGCTTCTATTTACTTCATGCTAATCGAGAATAAATTAATAGAAATATTATTTGCTTCCTTGTAAGTAAAAGCGAAATAAGGGCGTACCAGAGGTTAAAGTGATAGTCAAAAGCTGGTTGCTCTGTGACTCAAGTTCATTTGTTTGTATGGACACGAGTTGGCAAATACATGTATGAGAAAAGTAAAATATTTTTAAATCTGAAGCCAATAATAAGGAATATTTCATAAACGATCAACTACACCCAAAAAAAATCTGATGTGTACCATTCACATGACTTTCTCTATATCCCTGCAACAAATATTTCTTAAAAAGCTTATACTTCTATTTACTTTATGCTAATTAGAAAAAATTAGCAGAAATAGTCTTATTACTCGCATCCTTGTAAGTAGAAGCGAAATAAGGGTCAACCGTAGGTTAAAGTGATAGTCAAAAGCTGGTTGCTATGTCAATGAAGTTCCTTTGTTTATATGGATAGGAGTTGACAAGTTTCAGTATGAGAAAAGTATACGTTTTTCATAGCAGAAACCAAAAATAAGGAATGTCACAAAAACGACGAACTCCACGAAAAAAATGTATATGACATAAATTGTGTGTTTTAATGTGTTCTATGTTTTTTGTGTGATAAGTTTTTGTCCATCTCTTACGGTTTAGCAGTTATGCAAACTATCGAGGAATTCACCCACAACATTCAGAGGCTATTCCCAGAAAACTGAAGATATGCATTGTATTTGTTAGGTAAAGGTCTTTAATATACGATATTTAAAAAAAGTTCCATGTAAAGGATATTTGGGGTAGGGGGGGGGATTTCTTGAAAATTCTACGGCCTTGGAAGATACCAAACTTGGCATTTATGTTTAGTATCTTCCAGGAATGCAACAGGAAGATTTTGGGAAAAAATACCCCCCTCCCCAACCTAACTTTTACATGGAAAAGATTTGGAAAAATTTGATCTTCTCAAAAATGCCTCTAACGACTTTGATTAAAATAACGTATATTAAATATATTTATATTGCAATCTTGAATTTTCTGGGAATAGCCTCTAAAGATCTCTTTATTCTGAATCGGTTTACTGATTTTTGCATAACTGGTAAACCGTAAAAGATAGACACAAATCTACTGGACAAAAAACGTAGATCACGTTGAAACAGAGTGTTTATGTCATATACTTTCTCACACAGAAAGTTGAAAATTCCGGGCACCGCATAAAAACGGAGCTTATTCTCCTATCTACTTGACAATTACTTGCTTCCTTGTATGTAGATGGAAAATAAGGGGACTCAAGTGGTACTCAAATGTTTTAAAAGCTGGTTGCCATTAGCTCTTTAATAATAATTTGGTACAGCAATGTAGAGAAAGTATTTTCGAAAATTTTGATTTCTTAAAAAATGGCTCTAACGATTTTGATTAAAATATCGTATATCAAAGCTATTTAGCAGACAGATAAAGTGTATGTCATATACGGTTTTTTCCTGGAATTGACCATTTCCGCGATATTCCTTGTTATTTATTTCACTTTTAAAATACTTAAACTTTTGTTGCCTATCGGTACCTATAAGTTCCATTTGTTTTAAGCGTAACTATACAAATAGGGTTCTACTCTAGGATTAATTTAATGTTATACTAACCTTCAACCATAAACGATAAGTAATCAAAACTGTTTTATATTGTAAAAATATATACAATTTTTGCCTTAAAATTGGTTTTTGAACTTGCATACTACATTTGGCTTTGAATGGATGGCCAGTCCATTACCTATCACCTAACACTCATGGCAACTTGAACTACGTTTTGTAGTAGTGCCTTTGGCAGGATTATGAAAACTGGTTTAGAAGAACTTAAAAGTTTCAATTGGGAACAAAAGAATTAATAAAGTATCTCATTTATTTTCCTTTCTATTTCCTCTATTATTTAATATACTAATTTTAATAGGTTTATTTCGATACATTTTTATTAGAACTCCAGTTTTAAACTTAAATTAAAGGAAAAACGGGATATGTAGTGTACTAGTGCAGGCAACTGAGGGTATAAACTTAAAGTTTATGTTACTGAATTTTCGTTTTTGTGTTGTGTTCACAGACACTTTTTCTAAAAACGTGTATTTCCGGTAAAATCTCGATAGGTATCGAATCTTTGGGTTCTGGCATACCTTCTCTATCTACCATTTATTATGTAGAGAAGGTAAAAATCTGTTGAATTTTTGGGTGCAATGCAGTGCTGTGCAATAGCTAAGCGGTAGAGAAAGCAATAACGCTTTATACGATTTTTCAAGAAACTGAAGATTGGTGTTGTAAGACATGTGACTGTTACACTAGCAGCGCCTTCTGGCGAAGAGTAATTTCAGGATCAAGTTATTTTCCTTTGCATATTTGTGCGTAAGGATGGGAGGCTGATTTAATTCGCAATCTCTCCGCTGCTGGCGCTGTGCGCATGCAATGCAAATGTCTTCGCCGACTACTCAGAAAAATGAGTGAATGAAATATTGCTTCAAAGCAAATAGCGAACATTGTTGTCTAAATTTTGTGCGAGAAAGAATAAAATTGTCTCCAAGAACATTCTTGATTTATTTTCTTTCCTTCCTTTTCTCAAGCCTGTTTTGTTATTTGTATTTTCTGTGTTTTCTCTTTAATCATTCCTGTCTTTCGTTTGTTTCATTTGGGTGATTGCTTGCGTGTATCGAAAAATTTCTCTTACTTTTTGTTTCGGGTTAAGGCAACAATAATGGTAATGCTTTTGTTTTAAAAACATTTGACGATTGGAAATGAGTGTGAACAAGGCGCAAGATATTAGTGAAAATGGAAATGTCTTAAAATATGATGTGTTCCATTCACATGACTTTCTCTACATCTCTGCAATAAATTATTGTTAAAAAGCTTATGCTTCTATTAACTTCATGCTGATCGAGAAAAAGTAGCAAAAATATACTTATTACATGCTTCCTTGTAAATGGAAGCAAAATAAGGGAGTAATATAGGTGAAAGTGCTAGTCAAAAGATGATTGCCAGGTGACTAAAGTCTCTTTGTTTGTATGGACAGAAGTTGACAAATTCCTGTATGAGAAAAGTATAAGTTTTTCAAAGTTGAACCCAAAAACAAGGAATATTAAAAAATGATCAACTATACGGAAAGAATGTATATTACACAAACTGTGTGTTTGAACATGCTCTACATTTTTGTGTGGTAAGTTTTTGTTCATCTTACGGTTTAACAGTTATGTAAAATTCCGTAAAATTCATCCAGAATAAAATACTCTTCAGAGGCTATCCTCAGAAAATTCAACATATGCACTTTATATGTCATGTAAATATCTTTTTAGTATTCGATATTTTAATCGAAATCGTTAGAGCCATTTTTAAGAAAATCAAAATATTCGAAAAAAGTTCCATGTAAAAGGTAGTTGTGGTAGTTTCTTGAAAATCTTCGCGTCGCTTCCTTGGAAGATACCAAACTCAAATATCAAGTTAGGTATTCAACGGTCTTTTCGTTTTTGAGCTATGCTGTCCATAGGCACACACACCCCTTTAACATGTATTTCCGGTGAAATCTCGGTATGTAATTTTTGGGTGGAATATAATAATTTGTTTATACACTGTGTACATAGCACGTATAGAGAAAGTAAAAAACTATGTTTGTGAGTCTGTCTATATGTGTGTGTCTGTGCGGAATATGTGGACAGCATAAATCAAAAACGAAAACTCGGTTATGTACTGTGGGCGTTCAATAGGGTCTTAGAAAATGGAAGAAATTACACTCGAAGCATAGAAAATAGTTTGCATTTAGTAACCGTTGACTCTAGGCAGTTAAAGTTTCAACTATATCCATCTTGAACTGTCGCTGCCATAGGCGATTGAATCAACAATATTGTGCTTCGTTATAAAGATGGGAAATAACGTGTTGTGTGCGGTGATTAAACAGTTCTATTTAAAATGCCTAACACCAAAACAGAGAAAATCCAAACTGAAGCTCATGGCACATCTACTCCTGTGTTTGCAACAATTTTCAATTGGATAAATTAATTTAAATGTGGCTGTACATCCATAAATGATGAAAGTCCAGGAGGTTTCGGCTTTGTAAAACATATACTTTTCTTATACAGGAATTTGTCAGCTTCTGTCCATACAAACAAAGGAACATCAGTCACATAGCAACCAGCTTTTGACTATGACTTGAACCTATGGTACTCCCTTATTTCCTTCTCCTCACCAGGAAGCAGGTAATAAGACTATTTCAGCTAACTTTTTCTCGATTAGCATGAAATAAATAGAAGTATATGGTTTTTAACAATAATTTGTTGCAGAGATACAGATAAAGTCATGTGAATGGAACACATGAGATTTTTACTTTCTCTATACGTACTATGTACATAGTGTATAGAGAAGGTATTGCACTCCACCAAAAAAGTCGATACCGAGATTTCACCGGAAATATATGTTTTGAGACCAATTGAATCCAAAAAAGGTATTTTTAGAAAAATGTCCGTGCGTCTCTGTCTGTGTATGTTTGTGTGTGTGTGTGTGCCAACATAGCTCAAAAGCGAAAAGACCGTTACATACCAAACTTGGTATTTAAGTTCAGTATCTTCCAAGGATGCGACATGAAGATTTTCAAGAAAATTACCCCACCCCCAACTACCCTTCACAAAGAAAAATTTTCGAAAATTTTGATTTTCTAAAAAATGGTTCTGACGGTTTTGATTAAAATGTCATATATTAAAGATATATACTTAACAAATAATATGTATATCTTGAATTTTCTGGGAATGGCCTCTGAAGACAACTTTATTCTAGAAAAATTTTACGGAATTTTGTGTAACTGGTAAACCTTAAGAGATAGACAAAAACTTACCACACAAAAAGTGAAGATCACATTAAAACACACAATTTATGTTATACACATTTTTTTCGTGGACTTGATATTTTTTAGATATTCCTTGTTTTTTTTCAGCCTTAAAAAACTTATACTTTTCTCATACAGGAATTTGTCAACTCCGGTCCATACAAATAAAGGAACTTCAGTCACATAGCAACCAGCTTTTGCTATCACTTTAACCTATATTATTCCCTTATTTAGCTTCTACTTACAGGGAAGCAAGTAATAAGAATATTTCTGCTAACTTTTTCTCGATTAGCATGAAATAAATAGAAGTATATGCTTTTTAACAATAATTTGTTGCAGAGTAATAGATAAAGTCAAGTGAATCGAACACATCAGATTTTTTTTTCTAAAAATGCTTTTTTGAATACAGGAAATTAAAATTTACAAGGACATCACCTCACTCGGAAAATAGCACAAACTCTTACACAAACGTGCAAAAGTTGTCGCATAGGATAGAAAATGTATGTTTGCCGAATGTTTTACGAAAAATTAGAAATAATCAGGTATTAATATTAAAGTTATTTTGTGGTTTTGGTTAAAAACATGTACGCGAATAGTTTTGTACACAACCTTAGTACGCAGTTGGTGAGTATGTGTTCTTGAAAATTGATAAGAATACAAATAGGACAGTACATTGACCTGCAAAAAAGCACAGCTCGGTAATTAGCACGTTCTTGTCTTGTTAGCTAACTTAGCGAACACCGAACACGACACCTGTTTCACTCTCGCTTCAAATTATCCACATCTCGAAATAAGTTCCGCATATTTAACGTAATTTACATCACAAGAGATTCTGTAATTAACTTCAGACATGAAACTTCATCTTTAAAGCTTATAAAATTAAAATTTATCAGCAGGAGACTGAGTATTTAGCTTCCAAAATGCTGCTACCAACATACTGATAATAGCAGTTAACAAAAAAAGTATGCTGCGTTACGTTCACCTGACTTTCTCTACATCTCTATGACAAATTATTGATTATCCTTCTAAGTATTTAATGATGAAACCTGAGACGTTAATATATGGGAACAAAATGTTTTCATACCAAGTGTTTATTTGTGTTAATGTAAAGAAATTGATGCCATATTGATTTATCAATTATGTGGTAAAGAAAAAAATTCTGATGTGTTCCATTCACATGACTTTCTCTATATCACAGCAACAAATTATTCTTAAAAAGCTTAAACTTCTATTTCTTTATGCTAATCAGAAAAAATGAGCATAAATGGTCTTATTACTTGCTTCCTTGTAAATAGAAACAAAATAAAGGTCTACCATAGGTTAAAATGATAGTCAAAAGCTGATTGCTATGTCAATGAAGTTCCTTTGCTTATATGGATAGGAGTTGACAAGTTCCTGTATGAGAAAATTATTCAGTTTTTTCAAAGCTGAAACTAAAACAAGGAATATCTAAAAAACGATTAACTCCAAGAAAAAATGCATATTACATAAATTGTGTGTTTTAACGTGCTCTACATTTTTTGTGTGGTAAGTTTTTGTCCGTCTCTCACGGCTTAGCACTTATACAAAATTCAGTAAATCTTATTCAGAATATAGTAGTCTTCAGAGGCTATTCCCAGAAAATTCAAGATATACATTTTATTTGTTCAGGTAAATATCTTTAATATACGATATTTTAATCAAAAACGTTACAGCCATTTTTGAGAAAGTAAAAATTTTCGAAAAAAGTAACTTGTAAAGGGTAATTCAAAATTTTCTCGGGCTTCTAGCCAGGTAAAAACTTGGCTTGACACCAACGTTTCGAAGAAGTGCATCTTCCTCGTCTTCAGGGTGAACTGATCTAACAAGATTAACAAGAACGTGTTAATTCAAAAAAAATTTGAATTAACACGTCGCCAGGAAAGCTTTAATTCTTATTTGTAAAGGGTAGTTGGGGTGAATGCATTTTTCTCAAAATCCTCGTGCCGCATCCCGGAAGATACTAAATTTAAATACCACACACACACACACACACTTTTTTTGGACACAGAGGACCCTAAAACATATATTTTAGGTGAAATCTCGGTATCTAATTTTTGGGTGGAGTGCAGTACTTTCTCTACTATGTACATAGTACGTGTAGTGAAAGTAAAAAAAATATTATGTGGTACGTTCACCTGACTTTCTCTACATCTCTGTAACAAATTATTGTTAATAAGCATATTCTTCTATATATCTAATGCTAAAACCTTAGCGGAAATGATCTTATTACTTAGTTTCTTTAATAGTAGAAAGAAAATAAGGGAATATTTTAAGCTAAACTGACAATAATGTTTTTAAAATGTGGTTGCTACGGGATTGACATCCATTTCTTTGCGTGGCCAAGCGTTGAAAAGTTCCCATATGAGAAAACTATTTTACAATTGAAGCGAACAACCAGGAGTATGTTGAAAACGGCCAACTTCATGAAAAAAAAATGTAAAACATAAATGTAGTAACTTTTTGTCTATCTCTTGCGGTTTACCATTTATGCAAAATTCAATAAAAATCAGACCAAAATAAAGAGGTCTTTAGAGGCTATTCCCATAAAATGCAAGATTATATATTTCATTTGGCATCTAAATATCTTAAATATAAGAGTAAAATCTCAAAAAAAAACTCCTCTTCGTGTCTCATCCTTGGAAAATAGCAAATTTAAATACCAAATTTGGTATTTATCGGTCTTCTCGTTTTTGAGCTATGCTGTCCATAGACACACACACATGCACACGGATCTTTTTCCAAAAATATTTTTTTTTTATTCAGGGGGAATCAAAACATGTATTTCAGGTGAAATCTCGGTATCGAATTTCTCTATACACCATGTACATAGTACATGTACAGAAATTAAAAATAAGATGTGTTACATTCATCTGAATTTCTCTACCTAATCCGGTAAAAGGCTATTCAAACAAAAGATTATCACTTTATCTAGCACGCCAAATGTTCAGTATTTATAGAAGTGGAGAAGGTATTTTATTTCATCCAAAAATTCGATACCTAGATTTCATTGGAAATACATATTTTAAGATCCTTAATAATATATATATATATATATATATATATATATATATATATCAGACTGTGTATGTGGGGGGAGGGCATTTTCCAAAAACAGACACGAAGATTTTCAGAAAAATTCCCCCACCGCAACTTCTCATTAAGTTTAAAATTTTCGATTTTGATTAACATACCGTATGCTTAACATATTTTCATGAAAAATGAAATGTATATCTTTAATTTTCTATGAATAGGCTCAGAAGACCACTTCATTCAGAATTACTTTTGTATAACTGGTAAATCGTCAGAGATGGACAAAATTACTTTTTTGTGGAGTTCACCAATGTCGAGATATTTCTTGCTATATGTTTATTTTTTTATAATTTTCTCAAATGTAAAGTCGTAATTTGCTGTTTATACAAAAGGAATGGAATTTCTAAGCCGACACATAGTTATCAGATCTTAAAACTTTGACCATTCCCTTAATCCTTTTTACTTAGAAGTATGTAATAAAATCATTTTTAGACAGTTGATGCTAAAGGTAGGTAATTCACCACATGTCTGTAGTGTTATAAGTAGAAAGTACTGTCACTCAGTGCTATAAAATTATAGCACTACAATGTTGCCAACTTTGGATTATGCGTCCACGGTTTCATCCAAGTAGGCTATGACTCTGAAAGCTCGTATTGGTCTATAAAATGGCGTATGAGTTGAATGGCATTAACATGGAATCTGCTGAACCTGGCAACATTATGCAAACAGCAGAGAGAGCAAAATTACAACTGCTATACTGCATCCGTCGTTCTGTATGCGTAAAGTCATCATGTTGTTAGCACTGTTGCTAGGCAAGGCAACAACTGAATGTCACAGACCGATAATTTTGAACTCCGTGAAATAGGTAAAACAGTCTACTAATAATTATAATATGTGTATAAATATTAAGAACTTTCTAAAAAATAGTGTATGACACACGTGTTAACATTGTTTTATATGTTGGTAGGATTTCTGTACTCGGTCTACGGTCTCGTTTCGCAAGCTTCCTACTCACAATATAAAACACCATTTTTACAACTTGTATCATACATAACTGTATTACAAAAGAAAATTTCCATTAACATAAGAACATACAAGAATAGTTTGATAAAGAAATGGTGTAAAAATCTGATGTGTTCCGTTCACATGACTTTCTCTGCAACAAATTATTGTAAAAAAAAAGCTTGTGCGTCTATTTACTTCATGCTAATGGAGTAAAAACTAACAGAAATATTCTTCATACTTGCTTCCCTGTAAGTAGAAACGAAATAAGGGAGTACCATAGGTTAAAGTGATAGTCAAAAGTTGGTTGCTATGTGACTGAAGTTCCTTTATTTGTATAGATAGGAGCTGAGATAATCCTGTATGAGAAAATTATAAGTTTTTAAAGCTGAAACAAAAACAAGGAATATCTAAAAAAACAATCAACTCCACGAAAAAAATGTGTATAACATAAATTGTGTGTTTTAACGTGCTCTACATTTTCTGTGTGCTAAGTTTTTATCTATCTCTTACTGTTTAGTAGTTATGCAAAATTCCGTAAAATTCACTCAGAATAAAGTTCTGTTCAGAGGATATTCCCAAAAATTTCAAAATATATATTTTATTTGTCAGGTAAATATCTTTAATATACGATATTTTAATCAAAATCGTTTCAATATTTTCGAAAAACAGTTCCATGTAAAGCGTAGTTTTAACTTAAATACCAAGTTTGGCACTTTAACGACTTTTCATTTTTGAGTTATCGTGTTTGGATTCAGCGGGACCCAAAACATGCATTTCTGGTGAAATCACGTTATCGAATTTTGGGTGGAATGCAATACATTCTCCATACACTATGTACATAGTATATGTAGAGAAAGCAATAATGTATGACTCACATGTGCTAAAATTGTTTTGTATTGTTGGTAGGATTACTGTACTCGGTCTACGGCCTCGTTTCGCAAGCTTCCTACTCACAATATAAAACACCATTTTACCACCTGCATCATAAATAGCTGTAATACAAAAGAACATTTCCACTAACATAAGTACATACAAGAAGATGAAGATATGGTGAAAAAAGTAAAGTGAATGCAACATGTATTTTTTTTCTCAGAAATGAGGTATTGTTGTAGTTTTACTACAGGTTGAAAAGAACGTGAGAATATTTCACTTGCTTCGAATTCCCAAGAGAGGTGCATATTTTATGATTCTCAACTTTTCTTATCAAACGATGAAAACTACAGGTAAAGAGTCAGAAATAAAATAATTGGTGTTGTTTAAGAAGTATTGTTTACTTACTTTGTTGCCCGAGAACAGCCAAGGGAACATAAAATCCTTAAAACTTGCTAAAACTCCCCGCAGCTGCCGAAAGAATTAAATCTTTATAATCTCATTCGTATAATCTTCTTTTCGTCAACTTGCACAGTCCTGTTCGCTTTTGTCTTCCAAGTCTTTTGTTTCCTTGGCTAAGTCCGTCAGGGGCTTAACAAAAAGAAATAAAATAAAAAAGGGAACAAGAAAACAAACCGCATAATTGGGCCAACATTTTCTGTATGAAAGAATAACTGTTTTAGAAAGCAAAATAAACTTGTCTCGAGAGAATTGGAAGTTGGTTTCTGTGCTCCAAGAAGGGAAGGCAAAGACAGAAACTGTGGACAAAGAAGAGAAGAAAATTTAATTACCCACTCACTTGGAATTATCTTCTGCTCCTTGCAGACATGAGATGTAACGTTGGCAGAACTTGTAAAGTTGTGAGTGTGTATGTGTGCCGTATGGCGACTGTCATATGTTCTCGTGTACTGCACATGCGCACAACTTAGAAACAAGTGAACATCCAACACTTGATTATTCTTATTATTAGCACAGGCCAGTGACAATTCATAAAAATATCTGATGTGTTCCATTCACATGACTTTCTCTATATCACTGCAACAAATTATTCCATTTACTTCACCTAATGGAGCAAAAATTAACAGAAATAGTCTTTTTGCTTCCTTGTTAGTAGAAGCGAAATAAGGGGGTACCATAGGTTAAAGTGATAGTCAAAAGCTGGTTGCTCTGGGACTGAAGTTCCTTTGTTTGTAGTCTTCAGAGGCTATTCCCAGAAAATTCAAAATATACATTTTATTCTTCATGTAAATATCTTTAATATACGATATTTTAATCAAAATCGTTACAGCCATTTATTAGAAAATAAAAAATTTCGAAAAAAGTTCCATGTAAAGGGTAGTTCGGGGTAGGGGGATTTTTCTCATAATCTTCGGGTCGCATCCCTAGAAGACACTAAACTTAAATACCAGGTTTGGTATTTTACCGACTTTTCGTTTTTGAGTTATCGTGCTCACAGACACACACACACACGGACCTTTTTCTGAAAACACTTTTTTGGGATACAGGGGACCCTAAAACATATATTTCCTGTGAAATCTCGGAATGGAAATTTTTGGTGGAGTGCAATACCTTCTCTATACACTATATACATAGCACGTATAGAGAAAGTAAAAGTATTCTGATGTGTTACAATCATATGAGTTTCTCTAGCAACTCTACAAACACACTTCTTACGACAGATAATTCTTTCAACACCATGCTAATCGAGATAAACATTAGCAGGATTTTATTACATAGTTCCTTATAAGAAGAAGGGAACTAAAAGAATGCACTAGTCTGTCGTTATACGATTGCCATTGAAAATCCCTTCTTTGCTAGGCCAGGAGTAGAACGAAAGAAAAATGGACACTTCCGTCTGAGAAAAGTTAAAGTACTAAATAACTGAAACCAATAACAAGGAAGATCTCGGAAACGGTTACCTCCACAACAAAAACGTAAAGGACATAAAATGTGTGATTTGACTAGGCCTACCTTATTTGTCTATGTTTTATGGATTACTAGTTATGAATAATTAAGAAAAATTCATCCAGTATAAACAGGTCTTTAGAAGCTATTCCCAGAAAATTCAACATATACATTTTATTTGTGATAAATAAAATGTATATCTTGTGATAAATTTTCGAAAATGTTTCCATGCTAAGGTTAGTTAGGGGTGAGAGAATTTTCTTGAAAACCTTCGTGTCGCATCCTTGGAAGATACAAAACTTGAATACCAAGTTTGGTATTTAACCGCCTTTTCGTTTTTGAGCTATGCTATCCAAACACACATACACGGACCTGTTTCTAATTTTTTTTTTGATTCAGGAGGTCCTAAAACATGTATTTCCGGTGAAATCTTGACATCGAATTTTTGGGTGGAATACAATACTTCTCTATTCCTATATATATTGCACATACGGGGCTAGAGAAAATAAACATACTCTGATATGTTCCATTCACGTGGTTTTCAGTAGCTAGTCCACAGACAAACTTTCCTTACAAAATATTATTAATTTGTTATTCTTTATTTTAGGTCGTAGAACTCCTAGGTCCAATAGCGACCATATTTAAAGTTAATAACATTTATGTACATCCAATATAGAAAAAAAATCTGATGCGTTCCATTCACATGACTTTCTCTACAGCTCAGCAATAAATTATTGTTGAAAAGCTAATGCTTTTACTTATTTCCTGCTAATCGAGAAGTAGAAGCGAAATGAGAAAAGTATGTTTTTTATAGCTGAAACAAAACAAGGAATATCTCAAAAACAATCAATTCCACGAAAAAAATGTATGTAACATAAATTGTGTGTTTTAAAGTGCTCTACATTTGTTGTGTGTCAAGTTTTCGTCCATCTCTTACGGTTTAGCAGTTATGCAAAATTCCGTAAAATTCACCCAGAATAAAGTAGTCTTCAGAGGCTATTCCCAGAAATTTCAAAATATACATTTTATTTGTCAGGTAAATATCTTTAATATACGATATTTTAACCAAAATTGTTAGAGCCATTTTTTAGAAAATCAAAATTTTCAAAAAGTTCCATGTAAAGTGTAGTTTGGGGTGGGGGGGATTTTTCTCAAAATCTTCGTGTCGCATCCCTGGAAGATACTAAACGTAAATACCAAGTTTGGTATTTTACCGACTTTTCGTTTTTGAATTATTGTTTTCAGAAGCACACGGACACATATACACACGGACCTTTTTCTGAAAATACTTTTTTTGGATACACGGGACCCTAAAACATATATTTCCGGTGAAATATCAGTATCGAATTTTTTGATGGAGTGCAATACATTCTCTATACAGTATGCACATAGTGCCTATAGAGAAAGTAAATATCTGTGTTACACTCACATGACTTTCTCTAGCTGTTTTACAAACCAACTTCTTACAATACCAATTCATATAAATATTAGCAGAATTTGTTTTTTTTAATTTCTTTATTTTATGTCACTTTAACTTACAAGGTAGTCATATCGCGACAAAATGTTTTAACGGTGCCATTTACCAACAATTTACATTGGTATATAGAATTTCATAGATATAAGTAACATTATATTTCATTATACATACTTGTTAGTTTTAAGTAAAGAATATTCTTATTACTTGCTTCCTTATAATTAGAAGGGGACTAAGAGAACACAATAAGCTATAGCGATAGTCAAATGTTTTAAAAGCTGCAGCGGTTGTCATTGCAAATGGCTTCTTTGCTTACCCAGGAGCAGAACAAAAGAAAGGCGGACACTTCCTGCCTTAGAAAAGTATAAGTACTTCACAATTGAAACCAAAAACAAGGAATATCTCGGAAACGGTTACCTACACAACAAAAATTCATAATTCAGCAAAATGCATCCAGAATAAACATGTCTTCAGAAGATATTCCCTGAAAATTCAAGATATACATTTTACTTGTTTTGGAAATGGCTTTAATTTGTGGTATTTTAATCAAAATAGTTATAGCAATTTTTAAGAAAATCTTTGCGTCGCATACTTAGAAGATATTAAACTAAGTACCAAGTTTGGTATTTAACCGTCGTTTCGTTTTTGAGCTATGCTGACCTTTTTCTGAAAATGGCTTTTATTTGGATTCAGGGGGCCTAAAATATGAATTTCCGATGAAATCTCGATATCGAGTTTTTGGGTGGAATACAATACCTTATCTATCCACTATGATCATTGTACATACGGGGCTAGATTAAGTAAAAATATGATTATTCCAGTCACATGACTTCCTCTATATCCTCTAATAAATCCATTTGAAAGCTAATTTACTGTAAAAACTAAAATTGGAATGTGACTATATTTCTAAATGCCTCACGTGACTCTGTTTACTTCCTCTACACGTGCTATGTAGTACTTAGTGTATAGAAAATGTATTGCACCACACCCAAAAATTCGATACCGAGATTTAACCGGAAATATATCTTTTAGGGTCCCCTATAACAAAAAAAAGCATTTTCAGAAAAACGTCCGTGTGTGTGTGTAACCGTGTGTCTGTGAACACGGAAACTCAAAAACGAAAAATTTGTAAAATACCAAACAGAGTATATCAGTTTGGTATCTTCCAGGGATGTGAAACGAAGATTTTGAGAAAAATCCCCCCCAAAACTACCCTTTACATGGAACTTTTGTCGAAATTTTTGATTTTCTCAAAAATGGCTCTAATGATTATGATT
The DNA here is from genome assembly GCA_030762935.1 of Hymenopus coronatus. Lineage (NCBI taxonomy): Eukaryota > Metazoa > Arthropoda > Insecta > Mantodea > Hymenopodidae > Hymenopus > Hymenopus coronatus. The sequence continues at coordinate 13,747,759 of CM060882.1, read as the reverse complement.
GAAATATCGTATATAAAAGACATTTATCTGATAAATAAAATGTTTATCTTGCATTTTCTGGGAATAGCCTCTAAAGACTACTTTATTTTGGATGAATTTTACCAAATTTTGCATAACTGCTAAACGGTAAGAGATGGACAAAAAAGTACTACACAAAAATGTAGATCACCTTAAAACACACAGTTTATGCTATATACATTTTTTTTCATGGAGTATGTCGTTTCTGAGATGTTCCTTGTTTATAGTTTCGCCTTTAAAAACTTATAATTTTCTCATACAGGAATTTGCCAACTCCTGTCCATACAAAACAAAGGAACATCAGTCACATAGCAACCAGCGTTTCACTATGACTTTAACCTATGGTACTCCTTTATTTCGCTTCTGCTTACAAGGAGGCAAGTAATAAGACCATTTCTGCTAATTTTTTTCGATTAGCATGAAGTAAATAGAGACATACACTTTTTAACATTAATTTATTGCACAGATGTAGAGAAAGTCATGTGAATGGAACAAATCAGTTTTTTTATTAGGGCAATGAATATAGACATATTAAATAATTATTTAAACATAAACACAAGCCAGAATTTTGATACCTGGCATTTATTGTATAACTGGTATAAATTTCAACAATATATTTGAAATATTGTGGATTTTCCAAATGTCACTGATAGATTACTTAACAAAAGGACTGAACTCTACAACAACTGATGTAAGATCAGCACACTGTGTTGCCAACATGTGTAGTTTCCCAAATAGCCTCTGTATTGAAATTTATGCTTGGTGGTTGTGCTTAAAGGCGAATAGCAAGCAGATAACCCGAGGGTCAGTAGAACGATCCCCGCCTGAAGCACCGCTCGATATTAATGTGCACCACAATGCCTGGAGTGCAGCCAATGATTCAGTGGTCTGCTTCATACACAAGACCACCAACATAATTACTGTAATGGGCTCTGTTTCCAAAAATATTATTGCCTAGTTTGCTCACCCTCCGCGCAAAAATGGTGCATGTGACCAAATAGGTTTGTAGGTTTTAGCACTCAAATAGAAGCTTCAGATGTTAAACTAACTACAATAATATCTCCACCCATAGACAACAGTTCACTTATACGTTTCTCAAGGGAGACTACTACAAATACTGTATAAATGAGCAAACGTGTAACTGCTTTTCTCTTCCGGTATGGACCTCATCCAAAATGTTGAATTTGACACCAAGAGTTAAAGATTTTATTGTTTTCTTCCTTGCTGGTTGACATTCACAAATGCGTCTTCTCCTGTTTTTAAAACGAAACTCAACATAAAAAACGAGGTACGTCCAGAAAGTAAGTTCCGTTTAAATTTATCTCCGCTGCAGCGCTGCGATCGCAGTTCCGCACTTGCGCGGTAGACGCTCTGTATCAAGAGAAGAAACGTACGCCATTTTGAAATCACTGTCAGCCACATACGCTTTGTTGTGCTTGTTTACAATGTCGGTGTTGATTGAAAATCCCGCCGCTTGTGAAATCAGATCTGTGATTCGTTTTCTGAATGCTAGGAAAGTGAAACCAATTGAAATTTATCGGCAAATTTGCGAAGTTTGCGGACAAAATGCGATGAGTGATTCAATAGTGAGAAGATGGGTCCGACAGTTCAATGAAGGACGTAGTGAAGTGCACGATGAAGAACGAAGTGGGCGTCCATCTTTGTTTACAGAAGAACTGGTTCACGCGATTGATGACAAGATCCAGGAAAACCGCAAGTTTACAATTAGTGCTCTCGCTATGGAATTTCCCCAAAGCTCACGATCGCTAATTCATGAAATTGTTACCGAAAAAGTGAAATTTCGTAAACTTTGCTCACGTTGGGTAACAAAGATTCTTACTGAGCATCACAAAACAAAACGGATGGGTAGTGCACTTCAGTTTTTAACCCGTTATGATGAAGACGGCGAAGAATTTCTGACTCAGATAGTCACAGGAGATGAGACTTGGGTTTCTTAAGACACCCCGGAAAGTAAGCGGCAATCAATGGAATGGAGGCACACTTCATCCCCAGCAAAAGTTAAGCCGAAACAAATCTTGACACCTCGAAAAATGATGTGCACAATGTTCTGGGACTGGAAAGGTATCTTACTCATTGATTTCTTACCGCGTGGTCAAAAAATCAAAGCAGATGTTTATTGCGAGACACTTAGGAAATTGCGCCGCGCAACACAGATTAAGCGCCGAGGATTGCTGTCAAAAGGTGTTTTTTCTCTTCACGACAACGCACGACCAGACACTGCAAATGTGACGAAAACCCTCCTACAGGGATTTGGCTGGGACGTGTTTGATCATCCTCCGTACTGCCCTGACCTCGCTCCTAGCGACTTTCATCTGTTCTTACATCTCAAGTCTTTCCTTGGCGGTCAACACTGCAACAATGACGAAGAGCTGAAAGAAAATGTTTCCAACTTTTTGAAGACACAGGCGTACTTCTATGAAGGTATACAACAACTTGTGCCACGCTTTGACAAATGCCTGCAAAATTTCGGCAGTTATGTGGAAAAATAGTTTAAGAGTTGTAGAATTTTGTGCAATAAATAATTATTCTGTATGTGTACACAATTTAATCGTATTACCAAACGGAACTTACTTTCTGGACGTACCTCGTACATAAGTGACTGTTGGAAGGATATGACAATGAAAGGATAAATGACAATGAAAACAACACACTAGCAGTACTCGACTAAAAGCAGAGAAGTGACTGTTGGAACCAAGGTTAATAGATTGTTGGAACGATATGACGACAATGAAAACCACAAACCAGGCAGTTCCAAGGCTATACACAGCAAGCATACCACCATACCATTTTTTAAAACGTATAAATGGGTACATTTTGTGTATGGAGATCAGAAGAAGTGGCGCATTACCCAAAAGACGTTTAACCTAAGCATATAATTCAGCAAAAGTTTAATGGAGAACGACTGGTCCCTAAAATTTTAGTTTATATGTGTGAAAAATATTGAAGTGAATAACGTATAAGCGAGTTTCAACTGTGTTAATACAAGATATTCAGATTCTGAATCATTCATTGAAACAAAAGAGAAAAGAAATTGTCATCTTATAGAGACCTTCATATGTGACATAACTGGTAATGAACTGGCGGACCCTGCAGAAAAAAGTTCACTACAACGAAAATGAGCGCAATGTTCTTATTTCTTAGTTCCTTATAAGTAGGAAGAAAATAAGGGAATACACTAGGCTAAACCGATAGTCAAATGTTTTAAAAGCTGTCATTATGCAATTGTCATTCCAAATCGCTTCTTTTCTTGGCCAGGAGTAGAACAAAAGAAAAACTAAAATTTTAAACTAAAATTTTAGTTTATATGTGTGAAAAATATTGAAGTGAATAATGTATAAGCGAGTTTCAACTGTATTAATACAAGATATTCAGATTCTGAATCATTCATTGAAACAAAAGAGAAAAGAAATTGTCATCTTATAGAGACCTTCATATGTGACATAACTGGTAATGAACTGGCGGACCCTGCAGAAAAAAGTTCACGAAGATTAAAAACACTACAATGAAAATCGCAACTACAGAGAACACAACAGGTTTTAATGACAAGATTAAGAACTAGAGAAACCAAGTTAACTCACTTGTTTCTACAAGAGCCGTTTTTTTTTCAACCTCTGATAGACTGTAAATAAAAGACCAGTTCATAGAAAACAATTATTTAATTACTAAAAGTTTTGTACACTTATGGTTACTTTTCAATATAATCACCGAAAAGATTGAGTCATTTATCGTACCTGTGCACAAGCTTTGCAATACCTGCTTCAAAAAAGGTTGCCGCCAATGATTTCAAATGAGCATTGACGTTGATTTGAAGATCTTCATTGGTTTGAAAGTGCTGCCCTCCTAGCCACTTCTTCAGTTCAGGGAATGTCGTGAGGTGCCAGGTCAGGACTGTACGGCGGATCATCGAAAATGACCTATTGAAATTGTTCAAGGAGCCGATGGGTTGTGCCAGCAGTATGTGAACGAGCGTTGTCATGGATCAACACAGTTCCTGAAGTCAGCATTCCTCTTCGTTCGTTTTGAATGGCTCTCCACAAACGTCGTAAAGTACGAAGATCTTCAAAAGAACATCAACGCTCATTTGAAATCATTGGTGACAACATTTTTAAAGCGGGTACTGCAAAGCTTGTGCACAGGTACGATAAATGTCTCAATCTTTTGTGTGATTATGTTGAAAAGTAACCATAAGTGTACAAACTTTTTGGTAATACAATAATTGTTTTCTATGAACTTGTCTTTTATTTTCAGCCTATCGGAGGTTGACAAAAACCGGTTCTAGTAATATCCAAAGAACAGCCACCAGAGCACAGCACCTGTAAGACATCCCCAACAATAAACCACGTCCTTACAGACTGTACCAAGTACTGGAACACAAAATATCAGGCTTTTACCACAACTCTGAATAATCCTAATTTCTTTAATAGTATAATAGTACTGTATGTTATTTTAAAAATACTTATTTGTATAAATTCAATTTAAACGGTAACATATACATTTGTATTACTTAGTGATTTGCAATCATTTTGCTAAATAACTATGCATGTTTAAGAAGTAAATGTTATTCCATTATTGTTCTAATTTAATGTGTTTTACTTTCTCTACACGTACTATGTACATAGTGTATAGAGAAGGTATTGTATTGCACCAAAAATTCGATACCAAGATGTCACCGGAAATGTATGTTTTGAAACCTCCTGAATACAAAAAAAAAACCTTTTCAGAAAAAGCTCCGTGTATGCGTTTGTCTGTCTGTGGGCAGCATTGGTCAAAAAAGAAAATCCGTGAAATATTATACTTGATATTCAGGTTTAGCATCTTTCAAGGATGCGACACGAAGTTTTTCTAGAAAATCCCTCTACCCCCAACTATCCTTTACATGGAAAAACGTTCAAAATGTTTGTTTTTTCTCAAAAACACCGCATATTAAAACTATTTACATCACAAATAAAATATTTATCTTGAATCGTCTGAGAATAGCCTATGAAGACTCTTTAATCCGAATGAGCTTTGCAGAATTTTGCGCAACGGCTAAACCGTAAGGCATAGACAAAAAACGTACAACACAACATTTTTAGATATCGTTAAAGCACACAATTTACACCATATACACTTTCTTGAAGAGGCTACCGCTTTCGGGATATTCCTTGTTATCGGTTTAAATTTTAAACTACTTGAATGTTTCTCAAACGCGAAGTGACGTTTCGTTTCATATCTTGTTTTACTGCAGGCCATGTAAAGCGAACCGAGCTACAATTGTTTCAGTTTTTAAAGAATTTGACTATCGATTTAGCCTAGTGTATGCCCTTATATTCCTTCTACTTATAAGGAAGCAAGTTATAGAACAATTTGTGCTAATGCTTACCTTGTTTAGCATAACGTAGATGATAGAATGATATTTTGTAAGGAAAGCTGTTTGTGTAAAAGCTACAGAAAGTTATGAATGAAACACATAAGATTTTCGAGTTATTGTGTTTATATATATATACACCCACACACATACGTACCTTTTTCTAATTTTCGTTTAAATACAGGAGACTCTATTGTTTTATTTCCTGTTATATCTGGTATCGAATTTTTGGGGGGATGCAATATTTTCTCTCTCTCTCTCTATTTAATATATACACTTTGTACTATGTAGAGAAAAACCATGTATAAACTTAAGCGCATGATTTATTTCCCAACAATTTGTTTATCGTGCAGGTAAAACATACCACGGCCATCAGAAAGTGGCAAACTATTTGGCATAAACAAACATTAACGAAAACCATCAACACAAAACTTTATTTACAAAGTTACAGTATCTTACTCTATTTCTCAACATAATCGTCATTGCTATCAAGGTATTTATTGTCACGTGGTACCGGTTTTCAAAGCAGATGTTAATACTCTTTCACAGTTAAAGATCTGAGCAAGATGTCACTGTCAGGTCTTCATCGGTTGACAAATCTTTTCAGTTCAAAAAGTCGTGTAGGTGTAAAAAGTAAAACACCGGTTTTTCTTAATTCTTTTATCATCATTGGCTTTCAATTCCTCCATAAAGATTGATGAACTTCCACTCTGGTCTTTTGTCGTACACACTGTTATGTTCTTCCTTGATTACTCGTAAATTATGCGCCATTTCTTCACTGAAGACTCCTTCATAGCATTATCACTATATACTTGTGTTATTAGCCTATAAAATTCAAAAGGCCGAACATTTTGTGCAGTCAAAAAACGAATAAGTTCTTTGTGGTAGAAAAATATACCATTAAATTAAAAATCTGATGTGTTTCATTCACATGACTTTCTCTCTGCAACAAATTATTGTTAAAAAGCTCATGCTTGTAGCAGAAATTGTCTTATGGTTGCTTCCTTGTAAGTAGAAGCGAAATAAGGGAGTACCATCGGTTAAAGTGATAGTAACAGGCTAGTTGCTATATGCTTGAATTTCCTTTGTTTGTATGGACAGGAGTTGAGAAATTCCGGTATGAGAAAAGTATAAATTTTCTAAAGCTGAAACCAAACACAAGGAATATCTCAAAAAGATCAACTCCACGAAAAAAATGTATACAACACAAATTGTGTGTTTAACGTGCTCTACATTTTTTGTGTGGTAAGCCTTTGTTTATCTGTAATGGTTTAGCAGTTGTGCAAAATTCCGTAAAATTCATCCAGAATAAAGTAGTCTTCAGGGGCTATTTCCAGAAAATTCAAGATATACATTTTATTTGTGAGGTAAATATCTTTAATATAAGATATTTTAATCACAATCGTTAGAGGCATTTTTGAGAAAATCAAATTTTCTACAAACAGTTCCATGTAAAGGATGGTTTGGGGTTGGAATTTTTCTCAAAATCTTCGTGTCGTATCCCTGGAAGACACTAAAACTAAATACCAAGTTATAGTGTTCACAGACGCACGGACACAGACACGGAACTTTTTCTAAAAATGCTTTTATGGATACAGGGGACCCTAAAACATATATTTCCCGTGAAATCTCGGTATCAAATTTTTGGGTGGGGTGCAATACCTGCCCTATACACTAAGTACATAGTATGTGTAGAGAAAGTAAAAAGTGGTATACGTGAAAATAAATGTCTTGACAGAATGGAGATTACGTTGAGAAATAGAGTAAGGTAGTGTAACTTTTGTAAATAAAGTTTTGTGTTGATAACTTTCGTTATTGTTTAGCTATGCCAAATGGTGTCACTTTCTGGTTGGCTCTCGTAATATAGAAGTTGCAGGATATTTTAATTATTTCTCTGTAGCTATTGTTATGGTTTAAGACATTGGTAAAGTTAATGTTTATTTTCGCTATAAAAATGAAATTTAAAACTAATATAACTCTGAGCTAAATGGAATACAATGGGAAGCTTATTGTAAGCGGTTTTATATGACGTCCTATTTTCAGCAGAAGCCTAATTCTGTTGTTGAACAAGTGAAGAACTGTGAAAAAGAAGAGGGAGATATCTGGCTGGTATTAAACTAAACTTAGTCCCGACCAAGACAAGAGAGTTATGCTAAGAAGGAAACTTTAGAAGGGAGAGAGGGCGGAGGAGGGGGGGGGGCTTGATTTAGATTGTGGTGGAGGGTGGTAAAGGAAAGAAAAAGTTAAAAAGCTACTGTGCGTAATCAGTTCTCAGTTTTCAACGGCCTAGAAAAAAAAAAGAGCGAGAACGCGATAGGGAAACCGTAAAAAGAGAGAATGCGTTTCCCAATCTGATCAAAGTAATGAACTGAAACACAACGAAATTCGGGAACTTCGGGAGGCTGCTTTATTATTGAAGTGGTTCCCGGAAATGTGGGAGATACCAGAAAACACTAACACAAGCTTAAATAATAGTTATTTATTATATAAATAGATAACCAGAGAGATTATCCATGAGTAGAACAATTTAAAACGTGACCCAAAAGGTTATGGATAATAGAGGTTTGTCCTGTAGATACGATAAATTTATATATGAAAAATATTCAGTTAATGATTTTACAACAGATAGTAATAAATGAAATAAGGAATAACGTATTTTTTTACTTTCTCTGCACGTACTATATACATAGTGAATAGAGAAGGTATTGTATTGCACCTAAAAATTCGATACTGAGATTTCACGGGAAATATACGTTTTGGTTCCCCCTGAATGCAAAAAAAATAATTTTTACAAAAAGGTCCGTGTGTGTGTGTGTGTGTGTGTGTCTTTGGACAGGATAGGTCAAAAACGAAAAGACCGTTAAATAGCAAACTTGGTATTTAAGTTTGATGTCTTCCAAGGATGCGACACGAAGATTTTCAAGAAAATTCCCCCACCCCCAACTACCCTTTACATGGAACTGTTTTCGAAAATTTTGATTCACTCAAAAATGGCTTTAACGATTTTGATTAAAATATTGTGTATTAATGATACTTACCTGACAAATAATATGTATATCTTGAATTTTCTGGGAATAGCCTATGAAGACTACTTTATTCTGAAAGAATTTTGCATAACTGCTAAACTGGAAGAGATGGACAAAAACTTAACACACAAAAAATGTAGAGCACATTAAAACACACAATTTATATTATATAAACTTTTTTTCGAGGAGTTGATCGTTTTTGAGATATTCCTTGCTTTTCGTTTCAGCTTTGAAAAACTTGTACTTTTCTCATGCAGGAATTTGTCAACTCGTGTCCATACAAACAAAGGAACTTCAGTCACCTAATAACCAGCTTTTGACTGTCACTTTAACTTATGGTACTCCCATATTTCGCTTCTACTTACAAGGAAGCAAGTAATAAGACTATTTCTGCTAGTGTAATCTCGATTAGCATAGTGTTGGAAGAAGAAGTATCTTTCGTAAGAAGTTTGTATAGTAGCTACAGAAAGTCATGTGAGTGTAACACCTCAGATTTTTACAAAAAACTCCGCGTGTGTGTATCTGGACAGCATAACTCAAAAACGAAAAGACCGTTAAATACCAAACTTGGTATTTAAGTTTGGCATCTTCCAAGGATGCGACACGAAGATTTTCAAGGAAATCCCCCCACTTCCAACTACCCTTTACATGGAACATTTTCGAAAATAAAACACACACACACATTTACACAGAGACATACACACTAACAAGTTTCTAAAAATACTTCTTTTGGATTCAGGGAGTCTCAAAACATGTATTTTCGGTGAAATGCAATACCTCCTCTAAACACCATGTACATAGTATGTATAGAGCAAGTAAAAACAGACAAACAATTAAAAGAGTAAACACGAAGACAAAGGACAAATATATTCAAATACAACTTAAATTTAGAACTCAGAGTACACCTTATTCAGATGCATTAATGTACACTATCATAATAGATGAATATACACTTAAGAGAAATATATACAACAATGCTAACACCACAACAATAACATTAGTATGATATAAAATATACGTAAAACCTTATTTAGCTCTTCTTATCGCCCCCTCCCTCTTCCCTATCATCTGCCTTCTCAGATCTCAGCTGTCTTGCCTTAAGTAGAAATTTACCAAGCTCCTCTACATCTTCCGTTCCTGCCAGTAGCGTCCAACATGCCCATAACTCTTTTCGTGGTGGTGAAAGATCCCCCTATTCCTCCGTGTCCCTAAATCTTGATCCATAAATATTAATTTTTATGAGTATATTCAATGATATAATTATCTCCAAGAGTCGCCCGCCGTGGTGTACTGATTACCATATACCCAAGATCGCGAGTTCAAACCCGGCGGAGGACGAGGAGTTTATCGGGTGTAAAACACCCTTAGCATGGCTTCCTTCGGAAGGGAAGTAAATCCGTTTGTTCCGTGTCGTAGATTTAAGGCACGTAAAAGAACCTCGAGACTGTAAAAGAGGACTCTTAACAAAATGAATCGGTCTTTCACGCCCAGTAATGAATTGGACTCTGAGAACCACAGCAATTAAAGAGCGTTCATAAATAAAACGCTATTTCATTACATAAGAGAAATACAAGATCCGTTTTGTTTCGACATTCGATAGGCTATAAATAAAAAACAAGTTCATAGAAAACAATTATTTTATTAATAAAAGTTTTGCACACTTATGACTACTTTTCAACATAATCACCGAAAATATTGAGACGTTTATCGTACCTGTGCAGAAGCTTTGCTGTTTCCGCTTCAAAAAATTGTTGCCACCAATGATTTCAAATGTGCATTGATGGTGTTAAAAGATCTTCGTTGGTTTGAAAGTGCTGTCCTCCAAGCCACGTCTTCAGTTCAGGGGAAAAAGGTGAAAGTCGCTGGGTGCCAGATCAGGACTGTATGGCGGATGATCGAAAATGTCCCATTGAAATTGTTCAAGGAGCCGATGAGTTGTGCCAGCAGTGTATAGACGAGCGTTGTCATGGATCAGCACAATTCTGGAAGTCAGCATTCCTCTTCGTTTGTTGTGAACGACTCTCCGCAAACCTCGTAAAGTGATTAACGTCCTCGGTGATTATATTGAAAGGTAATCATAAGTGTAGAAAACTTTTAGTGATAAAATAATTCTTTTTTATGAACTTGTCTTTTATGTATAGGTTATCGGAGGTAGAAAAAAAAATGGCCCTCTTATATACAAATAATACTAACACCACAACACAACAATGACCGAAAAGTATGACGTAAAATATGTGTGTAAAACATTATAATCACTTTTGTTTACGTCTTCCCTATTATCTGCTTTCTCAGATCTCAGTTGTCTTGTTTTAAGTAGAAATTTACCTAGCCCCTCTACGTCTTCCATGCCTGCCAGTAGCCTCAAACCTGCTCCTAGCTCTCCATTCGCGGTGGTAAAGAATCGCGGTGAATACTTTTCCCTTCGTTCTTCCGTACCCCTATATCTTGACTCTTCCTGAAAATATAATTCTGGCCCCCGTATCACGTGAGTACACGTGAAGTAATGCGATATTTACCGCACTGTTCCGAGATGGTACGTGTATAGGACTGTCCGGAGTTGGAACTCGAAAACGCTGCAAGCTATCGATTCTCTCTGTAGTCGCGGCCGAACGCTGTGCAATGAATTTCCTATAAGAATTACTCCGGGACTCTGCGCTGGCATCCCTCGGGAGTAGCATCATTCCTTTCCCGTTCAGAGATAAGTATCTCCTAGGAAAAGGAAGCTTAAAAAAGCGATCTACACTTCAAATCCATCTTAGCCAAGACTTGGAACTTTATTTTGTTACAGAATAATTCAGTGATACGAAGTTGTGATCTTCTGCTACAACGTCCCGTAAAAGAAAAATAATCCGTTTATTTTCGTCGTCTCCTCTTTCTCTAAGTGGCCCGAGGAGGAGAAGAAGAAGAAGGGAAAGGTTAACGGTGGACATATAAAACTCTGACTACGTACATAAAAGCAAAGCAATGCGCGCCGAACCTTTGAAGATAAGGACATCATGAGAAAAAAACTCAAGAGAAGCGATCAATTCTCTTAGGAAAATCCTGACAAGGATCACACCATTCCTGGATCCTATCTCTTGTAAAAGTAAGCACATAGAGAATGTAGTAGAAACTGCAAATTTTAACTTTCTCTACTGTATTTACGTATAGTAAGTAGATAAAGTAGTGTATTCAATCCAAAAATTCAAATCTTCATTGGAAGTGCACCTCTTTGAATCACCCTCAATCCATAAAAATATATTTAAAATCTGATGTACTCAATTAAAATGACTTTCTCTATCTATTCTGCAACAAATTATCTTATAAAATCTTATTTATATTTTCTCTATACGTGCTATGTACATAGAGTATAGAGAAGGTGTTGTATTCCACCCAAAAATTCGATACCGAAATTTTTCAGGAAATACATGTTTTGGGTATCCCTGAATCAAAAAAATTGGAAAAATGTCTGTGTGTGTACAAGTGTGTGTTGGTATTTAAGTTTGCGGCAGTATATTATCCCATGGTGTATTTTATTAGTTTAATTATTAGTTTTGTATAGATTTAATATAAGAATGCTCTGCTTCAGTAGAACGCAGAAACTTAGAGTGTAGAAGCTTCTATTATGCTCGCCAAGGTTATTTGCTTTGTTAATGCTAGAGACACAATTGCCTTTGTAGAGCAAGATTTTTAGAGCATCAGAGACACAATTAACAGGCTGTATGTTAAAGAAAGTTATTTACCAAATGCATTGGAACAAGGAACTTTTTCATTATAAAGAGTGGTTACGTGGGTTGAATACACGGAATTAACAAGTTAGTTACGTGACAACGTTATTTTTCGCACTTCTTTTGAACCAATCAGGAAGGAGTGCAATATTGGAGGTTCCAGGTATTTAAGCGATGCGTACAACATATCAGATTATCGTTATTGTGAATGTTACTCTGACTGCAATTCTTAGCGTGAACATTACTCTGACTGCAATTCTTAGCGTGAATGTTACTCTGACTGCAATTCTTAGCGTGAATGTTACTCTGACTGCAATTCTTAGCGTGAATGTTACTCTGACTGCAATTCTTAGCGTGAATGTTACTCTGACTGCAATTCTTAGCGTGAACATTACTCTGACTGCAATTCTTAGCGTGAATGTTACTCTGACTGCAATTCTTAGCGTGAATGTTACTCTGACTGCAATTCTTAGCGTGAATGTTACTCTGACTGCAATTCTTAGCGTATTCTTAGCGTGAATGTTACTCTGACTGCAATTCTTAGCGTGAATGTTACTCTGACTGCAATTCTTAGCGTGAATGTTACTCTGACTGCAATTCTTAGCGTGAATGTTACTCTGACTGCAATTCTTAGCGTGAACATTACTCTGACTGCAATTCTTAGCGTGAATGTTACTCTGACTGCAATTCTTAGCGTGAATGTTACTCTGACTGCAATTCTTAGCGTGAATGTTACTCTGACTGCAATTCTTAGCGTATTCTTAGCGTGAATGTTACTCTGACTGCAATTCTTAGCGTGAATGTTACTCTGACTGCAATTCTTAGCGTGAATGTTACTCTGACTGCAATTCTTAGCGTGAATGTTACTCTGACTGCAATTCTTAGCGTGAACATTACTCTGACTGCAATTCTTAGCGTGAATGTTACTCTGACTGCAATTCTTAGCGTGAATGTTACTCTGACTGCAATTCTTAGCGTGAATGTTACTCTAACTGCAATTCTTAGCGTGAATGTTACTCTGACTGCAATTCTTAGCGTGAACATTACTCTGACTGCAATTCTTAGCGTGAATGTTACTCTGACTGCAATTCTTAGCGTGAACATTACTCTGACTGCAATTCTTAGCGTGAATGTTACTCTGACTGCAATTCTTAGCGTGAATGTTACTCTGACTGCAATTCTTAGCGTGAACATTACTCTGACTGCAATTCTTAGCGTGAACGTAACGCTGACTGCAATTCTTAGCGTTAATTTTACGCTGACTGTGAAGCTTAAGTTTACTGTTAGTGTTACTGTTACTCTTATTGTTACCTTTACTGTGATTCTGAAGGTGATAGTGATTATTGTTGCTGTTGCAAAGTATTCTGTGTGATGACCGTCCACAAAAATAGCTCAGCAATATCAGAATTTAGCACGAAGTATTATTATATCATGGCTTTTAAGAATTTTTGATGTCGGGAGTCGCTCTTAGGGTTAGTGCCTCAACCAGCAACAAAGAAATATAAAAGTATTCATTTTTAGTGAAATCAAGTGAAATAACTCTTTTCTTTCTACCCCGTGTTATATATCTTAATTATTCTTTTCTCCCCTGAGTAAGAGACCACTTTTGTTCCACAGGAACGAGCATAGCCGGCGCAACAATTGACTCTTCACGTTTGTTTATAGAGTATTTCACAGGTGCTAATCCTTGACCAACTCCGAGGTAGACTAACATGACAGGCGCCACAACGAGAAAACAGCGACAAGTTTCGTGTCTCATAAGGATAAGACACGAAGATTTTCAAGAAAATCCCCCACTCCAAACTCCCCTTTACGTCGAATATTTTTCGAAAATTCTGATTTTTTCAAAAATGACTAACGATTATAATTAAAATAGCTTATATTTAACATATGTTTTACGATAAACGAAATGTATATCCAGAATTTTCGAGGAATAGCCTCTGAAGACTACTTTATTCTGGATGATTTTTATTGGATTTTGCATAACTGGTAAACCGTAAGAGACAGACATAAACTTATTGCACAAAAGACGTAGATCTCGATAAAATACACAGGTTTTGTCACATACATCTTTTCTTAGAGTTGGCCGTTTTCAAGGTATTCCCTGATATTGATTTCAGTTTTAAAATGCCGTAAACTTTTCTCATACGGGAACTTGTCAACTCCTGGCCACGCAACGAAACGGATTTCAATGCCATAGCAACCACATTTTAAAACGTTTGACTATCCCTTTAGCTTAGTGTATTTCCTTATTTCTCTTCTACTTATAAGAAACTAAATAATAAGACCGTATCTGCGAATGTTTAAGCATGAAATAAGCTTATTAATATCAATTTGTTGCAGACTTGTAGAGAAAGTCATGTGAATAGAACACATCAATTTTTTCCCTTCTACTTATAAAGAACTAAGTTATAAGGAGAATTTCTCCTAATGTTTATTTCGATCGATTATCATGAAGTAGATAGAAGAATAACCTTTTAAATATTAATTTGTTACGGAGATGTAAAGAATGGAACTCATAAGATTTTTCTATCACCATCATGCTAATCAAGTTAAACATTAATAGACATGGTCTTTTTGCTTCCTACTTTATAAGAAGTTTAAAGCGATAGTCAAATATTTTAAAAGCTGGTCGCTAAGTGAAACAATTGAAACTCAGTTATCATTTCTTGCTAAGAGTAAACAAACGGAAGACGAAAGGAAGATAATTCCCATTTGAGAAAAGTTTAAGCACCTTAAAACTGAAATAAATAGCTCGCAATATCTCGAAAAAGATTAACTGTACGAAAAAATGTAAAGGACATAAATTATGCGTTTTAACGATATCTACGCTTTTTGCAGTTAGCTTTTGTCTATCTGCTAGAGTTTACCAGTTATAAAAATTATACAGAAGTCATCCAGAATAGAAAGGTCTTCAAAGGTGTATTTCCAAAAAAATTGTAACACCTATGCATTTCGTTTGTCATGAAAATGTCTTTAGACATAGGATAATTTAATCTTAGTCATATTTTAAAAGCCAAAATTTTCGAAAAATCTTCCATAAAAAGTATATTTGGGTGGTGGGAAAGTTTTCTTGAAAATCGTCATGTCGATTACATGGAAAATACTAAACTTGTACACAAAGTTTGATATTTATCTGGATTTTCGTTCATGCTCCTAAAATGCTTTCTTTTTAGAATTAGGGGTCTCAAAACATTTATTTCCGGTGAAATCTCTGTATTGAATTGTTGGTACTACAATACCTTCTTTATGCACTTTGTACATATAAGCTAGAGAAAGTAATAAATAAATAAAAATAATTTTCGTGATGTAACCCCTCAGTTTTAACTTCCTCAATGTTTATCAGTTAAGAAACATACTTTTAAAATCCAGTTCGTTGTGTCACGCTCCCTGGAATTAAAAAATGAACACATTTCAGAAATGTAATGCACTAGGCGCACATTTCAGCATGTTGGTACCAATGCATCACTTAGTGCCTGAATTATTGCTGCCATCTTTGGTAATGAAAATAAACGCGGGGTAAAACAATTATGATTGTGTAAACGATGGCTGGTTTGAGAGCTGCTACATCAAACAGGCAGAGCATGACGACCATATCTGTAGCGAAAATGCTACAATTTTGACGTTATAATCATACAAAATGTAGCTCAAAATGTGAATTGCTGTAAAACCGTACAAATCTGACGTGCTCCATTCACAGAACTGTTTATATCCCTCTAACCAATTATTTGTAATAAGCTTATTCTTGTACTTCATGCTAATCGAGATAAACATTAGCAGAACCGGTCTTATTGCTTGTCTCCTTATAAGGAGAAGTCAATACACTAGGTTAAATCGAGAGTCAAATGTTTTAAAATATTGTCGCTCTGGGATTGAAATCCGTTGCTTTACGTGGCCAGGAGTTGACAAGTTCCTGAATAAGAAAAGTTGTATTTTAAAACTGAAACCCAAAACAAGGAATAGCATGAAAACAGTGAACTCCACGAAAAACAATCTGATGTGTACCATTCACATGACTTTCTCTATATCCCTGAAACAAAAAAAAGCTTATACTTCTATTTACTTTATGCTAATCAGAAAAAAAAAAAAAAAAGCAGAAATAGTCTTATTACTTGCTTCCTTGTAAGTAGAAGCAAAATAAGGGACTACCATAGGATAAAATGATAGTCACAAGCTGGTTTCTATGTCATTGAAGTTCCTTTGTTTATATGGATAGGAGTTGACAGGTTCCTGTATGAGAAAAGTATACCTTTTTATAGCAGAAACCAAAAATACGGAATGTCTCAAAAACAAGGAACTCCACGAAAAAAATATATATAACATAAATTGTGTGTTTTAATGTGCTCTACATTTTTTGTGTAGTAAGTTTTGTCCATCTCTTAAGGTTTAGCAGTTATTCAAAATTCAGTAAAATTCATCCAGAATAAACTACTCTTCAGAGGCTATTCCCAGAAAATTCAAGATATACATTTTATTTGTCAGGTAAATATCTTTAATATACGAAATTTTAATCAAAATCATTAGAGCCATTTTTGAGAAAATAAAATGTTTCGAAAAAAGTTCCATGTAAAGGGTAGTTGGGGGTGGGGGGATTTTTCTCAAAATCTTCGCGTCGCATCCCTGAAACGTACTAAACTTAAATACCAAGTTTGGTGTTTACCGACTTTTCGTTTTTGAGTTATCGTGTTCACAGACACACGGACACACGCACGCACGCACACACAGGGACCGTTTTTTGAAAATGCTTTTTTTGGGATATTGGGGACCCTAAAACATATATTTCCGGTGAAATCTCGGTATCGAATTTTTGGGTGGAGTGCAATACCTTATCTATTCACTATGTACATAGTGCGTATAGAGAAAGTAAAAATGCATGTAACAAAAATTGAGCGTCTTAATTATATCTAAACTATTTGTGAAGTAATTTTTTGTGTATCCTTTACGGTTTACCAGCTATGCAAACATTCTGCAAAATTCACCCAGTTTGAACAAGTCTTCAGAAGCTATCCCCCAAATCTCAAAATATACATTTTATTTGTGCTGTAAATAGCGCCATTATGCGCCATGGTTACAAGAGATCAGCTCGTCGGCAACAGATGGCACTGTAGGACGAAATCACGGCTTGTGGATGCAAAACTGCGTAACATTTTCTCGAGGAAGCGCTTTATTTCAAATAAACATTGCACGATACGGCACCCTTCTGAAGGAAGCCATGCTAAGGATTTTGGCGTCCGATAAAAGCTAGGTTCGAACCTGCTCTAGGGTTTTAGAGGATAACATGGTAAACACTATACCATTTTGTAACAAAAACTGGAAAATCTGCTCAGAAAAAAATATTTATTCCAAACTTCTGCAACAATTCTGCTAGTGGAGTAGAGGAAAGGCGCTGAATATGGAACTCCATTTTGAAAAATACAGTTTTATTACAATAAAGGTTATACAGGCTGTTTCAAAAATACGGGGCATAATTTCAGGTATGTATTTCCCACATGAAGACAATCAAAATAGTTCATTATAACATGTGTCCGGAAATATTTCATTTCCGAGTTATGACCTTTATAACATTGAAAGTCCCACCTGTAGACAATCAAAATAGTTCATGTCCGGAAATGCTTCATTTCCGAGCTATGACCTTCAGAATATTGTAATTCACTGGAACGTTTTTCTTTCCGCAGGTCTTTGCCGTCAAAGGAGACATTAGGAGGGCGCTCTGATAGTTCATTCTGAGGAAGGTTACATTCAGTGTTCTTTAGCCGTTAAGACTGTGCGACATGTATTCAAATCAAGAGCTGGCAGAGATACACTTCATGTACGGTAAGGCGGACGGCAATGCTGCGGTAGCTCGTCGTTTGTACCAGGAGAGGTACCCACAGCGACAATATCCAGATCGGAAGACGTCTCCATTCCAGTCTGTGCGAGTATGGAACATTCATCTCTCCTAGTTTGGGAAGCGGACGACCAAGATCTACAACTCCAGAAGTGCAGGAGGAGATTCTGGAGGCTGTGGACAGGACTCCTTCTATCACCACGCGACAGTTAGCGTTGCAAGTCAATGTTGCTCATACGACTGTCTGGAGACTGTTGAACGAGTATCAATTGTATCCTTAACGTGTACAGGCCCTGTCACCAGCAGATTACCCGGCACGAGTTAGGTCTGTCAGTGGTTCTTGCAGCAGTGTGGTGTAAATCCGAACTTTTCTGCCGTCGTATTATTTACAGATGAAGCACAGTTCACAAGAGATGGCATAACAAATTTCCACTATCAGCATGTATGGTGGCATTAAAACCCAAGTGCAACTGTTGTATCTCATCACCAGGTGAGGTTCTCCCTCAACATGTGGGCCGGTATCATTGGTGATCGATTAGTTGGACCCCATGTACTTGTAAACAGACTTACGGGGCAGGCGTACACAAACTTCCTGGAAAACACCATACCTGACGTTTTCGAAGACACTCCACTGATCAATCATCAACACATTCACTTCATGCATGATGGCGCTCCTGCACACTTCAGTCTTACGGCTCGCCTGTACTTGGATCGAAGGTTTCCTGATCGATGGATAGGTAGAGGTGGCCCAATTGCTTGGCCTCCACGCTCACCTGATCTGAACCCTCTCGATTTCTACTTGTGGGGCCATTTAAAATCATTGGTTTATTCGTCTCCGGTGCCGGTTTGGAATCCCTTCGGAATCGAATTGTGGCAAGTTGTGAAGACATACGCAATACTCCTAGAGTTTGGAATCGTGTTCGCAGGTCAATGAGACATTGATGTGAGGTCTGTATTCAAGCAGGAGGTGGACATTTTGAACATCTTCTGTAATGACAACACCAAAAACTTTCCAGTGAATTTCAATGTTGTGAAGGCCATAACTCGGAAATGAAGCATTTCCGGACACATATTATAATGAACTAATTTGATTGTCTACATGTGGGAAATACATACCTGAAATTATGCCCCGTATTTTTGAAACACCCTGTATAATGTTTATAAAAGTAGCTTAACACAAAGAACAAGGCATAGGAAGCATACAGTATTGGTCATAGGTTGTTAATATTTACCAAAAAGGAAGGAATCCCATATTTTGAAGCCCTGGGGCTAATATGGAACACTTCCCGTAACACTGAATAATACCAATAAAAAAGTAGTCAATACTTACACTGATTATGAATATAACAAAACTTGAGCAATATTCACTTCAGTTATTCAAAATAGATCCAATATGATAACATTACGTTTAAATTATTTACAGTAATCACAAAGTGTAACTGTTCTACATCGGAACAAGCACTGTGAGACCAACATTCACATACTGAGCACTGTATCCATTCTTCTCCTCCGGCATCATCAGAAACTTTTCTGGCACAGAAACTGCAAACAGCGTCATCACAAGGATCTTCAGATGTGGAGGCATGAGCACCGATTTCCATAGTCATATTAAGAGACATTCCTTTTCTTGAATTTGTTAACGTGTGGAACACTAATTTGTAGTATTAATCTATTATCAGCTCTCATGAATATACTAAAAACAAAATGCATTGGAAACAATAGCGTTTGCTACCTTTTTTCCCCTTAAAGTCACTTTCTGAAACATGTTTTTTTTTAATATGGGACACTGTTCCGTATTACCCACCTTGAACTGTTCCATATTACCCGCCTCGCCATCTTGCAATTCACATTCATTTTAACCGTATCAGTATATTTATGCAGATCATTACAATGATGGAAAGTGAAGCCTAACATGTCGAGCCTCAGATACATTATATTGAACATTGTAATAGAGTCACAAATGGACGTTAAAAAATATGTCAGTCTTACCTGTAAAATGTTTCCAAAGGCTTCAGTATAGGAAGATAAATTTATGCGGCATTTCTTTTCAAGCACGCTACCAACAATGAGGCTAAAACAAAAGCCTGATCTTAAGCTACCGTATCGTACTTCTTACCGACAAATAGCATAAGAGATTTGGCGGGAAATACGGTGTGCCATATTGCCCGACTGTTCCATATTCGCCGCTTCTCCTCTACCCTTCGAAGTTCGTTGCGATGACTACTACTGCTCGCTATGAATTTCCCGTAGAATTTTTTTCAAATGCTGCTCCCTATGCATTCATAGCTTAACACTGGGAAGGGCTTCGTTCATCTTTTTATAACTGTCGATCACATAGTAGGAGCTACCGGAAACACTTGCACGTGCAAAACTAACGCAGGTGTAACAAAACTCACTCAAGAGTAACAATGTGAGGCTTTGACACCAACAAACTTTCAGATAGCACATGTGCACATGCACTGGTGTCACAACCATACATTCGTGTCAAAAGAACTTGCCGCCAGCACACGTGTTCACTAACGCAGGTGTAACAATACGTGCCAACAATCAGCTATGACTTATAAAGCAAGCTGTTCACACACATCTGACGATTACGGCTATTCAGTGTAGTCACATTATGCTACACTCAGGAGATCTTCGTCTCGGCTTGAAGCGATCCATTATTTTATTGCTCATTGGTTTGTCTTCATGTCCCCGTTTGTTTTTCAGACCAGTCACTTAGAGAACTGATAACTAGAACTCGGTTTTGGGTTCCAAGCGCACACAGTTACAAACACACAGCACTCTGCAGATTAGAGAGAGGGGAGTGGGTAGGGGTGTAAAAATATACACTTTGAGATATAATTTGTTCCAAATGTGGCACAATATATGCACCGTTCTAATTCGAAAGGTAACAATAAAACAACTATTTCATAAAATGATTAGTAAACTAAAACGCCTAGTAATTTTACAAATAAAAATATACATTTTTTATAAAAATTATCTTATGTGTTACACTCACATGGCTTTCTCTAGCCGTTCAACAAACAAACTTCTTACAAAACGTTTTTCTTCTTTCTACACCATGCTAACCGAAATAAATATTAGCGGAAAGTTCTTATTATTAAGTTCCTAATAAGTAGAACGGAACTAAGGGTATGCATTATGCTAAAGTGGTAGTCAAATGTTTTAAAAGCTGTCGTTATGCAATTGTCATTGCAAATCGTTTCTTTACTTAACCAGGAGTAGAACAAAAGAAAAACGGAAGTATAAGTACTTTACAATAATTGAAACCAACAGCAAGAAAAATCTCGGAAACGGCTACTTCCACAACATAAATGTAAAGGTCCTAAACTGTGTGTTTTGACGAGATCTACACTTTTGTGTATCTCTTACGGTTTAGCAGTTATGAAAAATTCAGCAAATTCATCCAGATGTTTTGAGAGGCTGTTCCCATAAAATTCAGGATATATATATTTTCCTTGGATTTAAATATATTTAATATGCGGTATTTTTAAAAAAAAATAGTTAAGAGCCATTTTTGTGAAAATCAAAATTTTTGAAATTTTTTTCATATGAAGGGTAGTTTGTAGTAGGGGGATTTTCTTGAAAATCTTCGAATCGCATCATTGGAAGATACTAAACATAAATTCCAAGTTTGGTATTTAATAACATTCTATTCATTTTTGAGCTATGCTATCCACAGACACATATACGGACGTTTTTATAAAAGGAATTTTCCGGACTAAGAGGACCTCTAAACATATATTTCCGGTGAAAATTCGACATTGAATTTTGGATGTTCTACATTAGCTTCTCTATCCATAATTACATTGTAGATATGGGCTAGAGAAAGTAAAAATGTCAGGATAATAATGTTCAGAGCTTTGAAAAGACAATGAATATAAATCAACAAAATTCAGTCGCCCTCCGTGGTGTAATGGTTACCATGCTGACTTCATATACCCAAGGTGGCGGGTTCAAACCCGGCGGAGGACGATGGATTTTTTCGGGCGTTAAAATCCTTAGCATGGCTTCCGTGGGTCCCGTGTCGTAGATTTACGGCACGTAAAAGAACCTCAAGCCTGATAAGAGAGGCCTCTGAGCAAAATTAAGCGATCAATATAGAATGGGACGCTGAGAACCAAAGCAGTTGAAGAGCGTCCATAAATAACACGCCATTTCATTTCCATTTCAACCAAATTCACTAAGAATTCATTACAGCGAATTACAAGATACATCTTTACTCTATCGAAAGAAAAAGCTCAGCTCTTGTCACTCAAAATATGTTTGAATCTTTCCGTATTTTCAAAATTTTTACTCTCTCTACATGTACTATGTACATAGTGTAGGGAAGGTATTCGATTCCACCCAAAATTCGACACCAAAATTTCACCGGAAATACATATGTTCACACCCTGAATTCAGAAAAAAGGATTTCTATTATAATGTCTGTGTGATGTTTGTGTGTGTTTGGGTGTGTGTCTGTGAGCAGCATAGCTTAATCATTAGAGAGGGGCTCGCGTGGATTAGACTAGGAGCATGGAGGAGCAGGAGTATTTCTGACGAGAATGGTATGAGAATCTGTCCCATTTGCGAGGAGGATGAGTCGTGGACTCACATCTTGGCAAGATTTAGGGGTAAGGAGGAATGACGCGATTCTTTACCCCCGCGAATGTAGGGCTAGAAGCATGTTGGACGCTACTGGCAGGCACGGAACACATGGGCGGGCTAGGTAAATTTAATCTGAAGGCAAGACAGCTGAGGTCTGAGGAGGCTGCCAATAGAGAAGAGGGGGGGGGGGAGAAATAAGATCAACTAAACAAAAGTGACTACAATGAATTACATACATATATATTATGTCATATTTACGTCGCAGTTGTGTTATGGTTTTATATATTGTGTATATATTATGTGTATATGTTTGTTTTAAGTGTAATTATCTATTATAAGAGGGTGCTGTAAATTTAAATTGCTATATTTGAATATTTTTGTGTTTTTATTTTCGGGTTTACTCTTAATTCTTTATTGTTGTTATAATATTACTTTTGATTGTATATTAACTTTGTCTTTTTACTCTCGTGTTTACTCTTTTAATTCTGTGAGGTGGTTGCTGTTTTTGTTTTAATATTGCTTTTAGTGTGTATTATAAAAGCACGTAAGGTGATTTTTGAAATTCTATGTATGATATTGTTATGTAAATAAAACACTTATTCATTATTCAGCATAGCTCAAAAACAAAACAACAAAAAAACAAAAAAAAAGTTTAACACTCTACTTGGTGCTTAAGTTTGGTATTTTGCAAGGATGGGACACAAAGATTTTCGAGAAAATCCCCCCACCCCCAACTATCCTTTACATGGAACATTTTTATTTTCTCGAAAATGTCTTGAAGGATTTTGATTAAAGTATCGTAGGTTTAAAATATTTTTATGACAAACGAAATGTATATTTTGAATTTTCTGGGAATAACATCGGAAGATCTCTCCATTCTGCATGCCTTTTGTATAACTGGCAAACCGTAAGAGATATACAAAAACTTACTACACAAAAAATGTAGATTTCATTAAAACACACAATCTATGTTTTAAATATATATATATATTGTATAGTTAACCGTTTTCAACCTTTTTCCGGATTATTAGTTTAAATTTACTTAAACTTTTCTGAAACGGAAACACATCTTTCATTTCGTTTGTTTACTCCTCGAAAGCAAGGAATTGGAATTTCAATTGCTTCACATAGCAACCGGTTTTTAAAGGACGGGACTATCACTTTAGCCTGTGCATTTTCTTATTTGCCTTCTACTTACCAGAAAGCTAGAAATAAGGCTAATTCTTCTTATATTTATCTTGATTAGCATGATGTAGATAACAGATTAATGTTTTGAATAAAAGGTTTGTTTACCGAACAGCTAGAGGACATCATGTGAATGGTACATATCAGATTTTTCACTCTGCGCTGTCTGTCAGTGTTCGCTGGTGAATCTACTAGCAGGAAATGGAGCGAATGACCGAGGTGCTGACCCCCCCCCCCTCCCTTCCTAAATTCCTATCATCATCATCTGGCTGAAGATCAAAGAGCAGCGGACAGGGTTTTTAAATTTTTAGCACCTGTTTCTTTTACCTTGAGGTTTTAGTCTGTGGTAGCTTTATTCCGTGATAATGGAGCGGACTTTTAATTTATAAAGCATTTTTACTTTCTCTACACGTACTATGTGCATAGCGTATAGAGAAGGTATTGCATTGCACCCAAAAATTCGATACCGATATTTCACCGGAAATACATATTTTGGGTCCCCCTGAATCCAAAAAACAGAAGCATTTTTAGAAAGAGGTCCGTGTTTGTGTTCCTGTCCTTACAAACAAAAGAACTTTACTCACACTTCACTTTAATCTGTGATACTCCCTTATTTCGCTTCTACTTACAAGGAAGCAAATAATAAGACTATTCCTGCTAAATTTTTCTGGATTAGCATGAAGTAAATAGAAGAATAAGCCTTTTGACAATAATTTGTTGCAGATATGTAGAGAAAATCATTACTTTTAAAAGTATTGATTTAACTGTTTTTTTCCACAAACCGTGTGTAGGACAGGAGTAGGGTAGGTACAGTCAGGCTGAAAAATTCAATACCATAGCCGGGGTTTGAACCATGAAACCGGGAAACATGTGAGTCAGTTGAGAAATTCAATGCTATGCCGGCATGTTAGCTCAGTCGAAGAGCAGCCGGATAGAGTCCGGGAGATCCTTGGTTCAAATCCCGGCTAGTCTGACTCTACCTACTTTTAAAGGTTTTACTCATCAATGTCTTTAAGGGGATAGTCTTGAACATACGGAAAGTAGTTACACCTTAATGGAGTTGAATTACCACAGCTCTTAGAGAATTTCATTGTTTTTCCACAAATTTGTATGAATTATTCTATAAATCATAAAAATTACTTCAAGAAGTAGTTGTATTAATAGATTACATGGTTTGGTCTATAAAAAGCATTTCATTCAGCAGAAAAGTAATAAAACTTAGGTCTTAAAACATGTGAATTCATGTACCTTTTTCTCTGATACTGCTTGCAATACATAATCACACTTTCGAATGTTTGTTCTTAGTATAATCAGTTATCTTCTGAACCTCAAATATTAAGCTATGACACCATTTCAGTAGACAGTGTAAAAGAAATATATATATGTAAATTTAAAAAGTTAAAATTGTAGAGTCTGGGTGGTAAAAAATCGTGGTAAATATTTTCCCCTCCATTCCCTAAGCATATATTTACCTAAACCGTTCATGTCATCCATGCCTGCCAGTAGCGCCCAACATGCTCCTAGCTCTAGATCCGCTGTGGTAAAAGATCTCTGTAAATATTTTTCCCTCCATTCCTTAAGCATATATTTACCTAAACCGTCCACGTCATCCATACCTGCCAGTAGCGTCCAACATGGTTCTAACTCTACATTCGCGGTGGTAAAAGATCGAGGTAAATATTTTTCCCTCCATTCCTAAGTATAAATTTACCTAAACCGTCCACGTCATTCTTGCCTGCCAGTAGCGTCCAACATGGTTCTAACTCTACATTCACGGTGGTTAAAGATTGCGGTAAATATTTTCTCCTCCATTCCTAAGTATAAATTTACCTAAACCGTCCACGTCATTTATACCTGCCAGTAGCGTCCAGCATGCTCCTAACTCTAGATTCGCTATGGTAAAAGATTGCAGTAAATATTTTCCCCTCTATTCCAAAGTATAAATTTACCCAAACCGTCCTCCGTGCCTGCCAGAAGCGTCCAACATGCTCCTAGCTCTAGATTCGCGGTGGTAAAAGATTGCGGTAAATAGATTTCCCTCCATTCCCTAAGCATATATTTACCTAAACCATCCATGAAATCCATGCCTGCTAGTAGCGCCCAACATGCTCCTAGCTATAGATCCGTTGTGGTAAAAGATCTCGGTAAATATTTTTCCCTCCATTCCCTAAGCATATATTTACCTAAACCGTCCACGGCATCCATACCTGCCAGTAGCGTCCAACATGCTTCTAGCTCTACATTCGCGGTGGTAAAAGATCGAGGTAAATATTTTCCCCTGTATTCCAAAGTACAAATTTACCCAAACCGTCCTCCGTGCCTGCCAGAAGCGTCCAACATCCTCTTAGCTCTACATTCGCGGTGGTAAAAGATTGCGGTAAATAGTTTTCCCTCCATTCCCTAAGCATATATTTACCTAAACCGTCCATGTCATCCATGCCTGCCAGTAGCGCCCAACATGCTCCTAGCTCTAGATCCGCTGTGGTAAAAGATCTCGGTAAATATTCTCCCCTCCATTCCCTAAGCACATATTTACCTAAACCGTCCACGGCATCCATACCTGCCAGTAGCGTCCAACATGCTTCTAGCTCCACATTTGCGGTGGTAAAAGATCGAGGTAAATATTTTTCCCTCCATTCCTAAGTATAAATTTACCTAAACCATCAACGTCATTCTTGCCTGCCAGTAGCGTCCAACATGATTCTAACTCTACATTCACGGTGGTAAAAATTGCGGTAAATATTTTTACCTCCATTCCTAGGTATAAATTTACCTAACCCGTCCACGCCATCCATACCTGCCAGGAGGGTCCAACATGCTCCTACTCTACGTTCGCGATGGTAAAAATTGCGGTAAATATTTTTACCTCCATTCCTAAGTATACATTTACCTAACCCGTCCACGTCATCCATACCTGCCAGGAGGGTTCAACATGCTCCTACTCTACGTTCGCGGTGGTAAAAATTGCGGTAGGTATTTTCCCCACCATTCCTAAGTATAAATTTACCTAAACCTTCCACGTCTTCCATGCATGCCAGTAGCGTCCAACATGCTTCTAGCTTTACATTCGCGGTGGTAAAAGGCCGCGTTAAATATTTACCCTCCATTCCTCCGAACCCCTACGTCTTGCCAAGATCATACGGCAACGAGCGCCGAGGTCGCGGAAAGACAAAACACCGGGGAGCCGGTTCGTACGTTTTTGAATCACCCAGTAGAGAAAAACACTATGGACCACTTTTTATACGCTCTAGTGAAAGTAACAAGAATTGCTAACCTTGATGCAGGCGCGAGCGAAGCGATTTGAGAAGGCACTGACCAGTCTGCACTATTGACTAGGTAAACCTCCAGTCCTCTTTCTCGCCGCAGAAGCGTCTCCAATTACCACAGCACAAGAAGAAATAAAACTTTTTCCTTTCCTTCTCTCACAGTTGCGGCTGGTGCAGAAGGAAATGAAGTGGAAGAATGGGACAAGAAACGGAAATAAATGAGCTCATTGCAGCAGCTGTGAACTTCGTCAAGTAGAGACAGTTGACTGTCGTATACATGCACAAGGGAAATATACTGCTCGTTCAAGTTTCATTGCTACAAACCTCCCGACACTAAAACATCGCTGCGTGATGTTCTTGGCTCTCGTGCTGAATCCTGGGTTCGAATATTTACCTTTTCGTACTTGTATAGAAGTACTAGCTGAAATACTCGATTTAATAGTTTATCTTAACAATATTTAGTATTAATTTGATCTTGTCTAATGATCCTGCGTTTCTTTGGACGTATTACACAACACGCTCTAAAAAACTCATTTGTTCCATTTACATTACTTACTCTACATCTCTGTAACAAACCCGGCGGAGGATGTTCTTTTTTCGGGTGTAAAAATCCTTAGCATGGCTTTCTTCGGAAGGGAAGTAAAGCCGTTGGTCCCGTGTCATAGATTTACGGCACGTAATTAAACACAAGCAGAGATTGTCTTATTTCTTGCTTCCTTGTAAGAAGAAGGGAAATAAGGGAATACAATAGGCTAACACGATAGTCAAATCTTTTAAAAACTGGTTCCTATGTAATCAAAATCCATGTCTTAGTATTGACAGGATTTGATAAATTCCTATGCTTTAAAACTGAAACCAATAAACAGAAATATCTAAAAAAATTGTCAACTTTACGAAAAAATGCCTATAACATAAATTGTGTGTTTTAAGATGTACATTTTTGTGTAGCAAGTTTTTGTATTATCTCTCACGGTTTACTAGCTATGCAAAATTCACACAGAATAAAGAGGTCCTCAGAAGTTTTTCCTAGAAAATGTAACACATACATTTTATTTGTCCTATACATATCTTATATAACATTTTAATCAAAATCGTTAGAGCTATTTTAGAAAAAATCAACAACTCTTCAGTACATTTTCTATGTAAAGGGTAGTTTGGCGTGGGAGGGATTTTCTGGGGATGTCTTCGTGTCGTATCCTTGGAAGATACTAAACTGAATTATCAAATTTGGTATATTTCACGCACTTTTCGTTTTTAAATTATGCGACTTAAGACACTCTCACACACACAGACAGATACACGCATTAACATTTTTTTAATTTTTACTTTCCCCATACGCACTATGAACATAGTGTATAGAGAAAGTATTGCACTCCACCCAAAAATTCGATACCTGGATTTCACCGGAAATATATGTTTAAGGGTCCCCAATATGCAAGAAAAGCATTTTCACAAAAGGTCCGTGTGTGTGTCTGTGAACACGATAACTCAAAAACGAAAAGTCGGTAAAATACCAAACTTGGTATTTAAGTTTAGTATCTTCCAGGGATGCGACACGAATATTTTGAGAGAAATCCCCCCACCTCCAACTACCCTTTACATGGAACTTTTTTCGAAAATTTTGATTTTCTCAAAAATGGCTCTAACGATTTTGATTAAAATTTCGGATATTAAACATATTTACCTGACAAATGAAATATATCTTGAATTTTCTGGGAATAGCCTCTGAAGAGTAGTTTTTTCTGGATGAATTTTACTAAATTTTGAATAACTGCCAAACCGTAAGAGATGGACAAAGACTTACTGCACAAAAAATGTAGAGCACATTAAAACACATAATTTATGTTATATACATTTTTTTCGTGGAGTTCGTCGTTTTTGTGACATTCCTTATTTTTGGTTTCTGCTATGAAAAACGTATACATTTCTCATACAGGAGCTTGTCAACTCCTATCCATATAAACAAAGGAACTTCATTGACATAGCAACCAGCTTTTGACTATAACTTTAACCTAAGGTTGTCCCTTATTTCGCTTCTACTTACAAGGAAGCGAGTAATAAGACTATTTCTGCTAATGTTTTCTGATTAGCATAAAGTAAATAGCAGTATAAGCTTTTTAAGAATTATTTGTTGCAGGGATATGGAGAAAGTCATGTGAATGGTACACATCAGATTTTTACTTTCTCTATACGCACTATGTACATAGTGTATAGGGAAAGTATTGTAATGCACAAAAAAACTCGATACCGAGTTTTCACCGGAAATAATGTTTTGAGTCCCCCTGAATAAAAAAAAAGCAGTTTTAGAAAAATGTCCCTGTGTCCGTCTGTCTGTCTCTGTGTATATGTGTGTGTCTGTGGGCAGCATAGCTCAAAAACGAAAATACCGTTAAATACCAAGCTTGGTATTTAAGTTTAGTATCTTCCAGGGATGCCACACGAAGATTTTGAGAAAAATCCCCCCACCCCAACTACCCTTTACATGGAACTTTTTTCGAAAATTTTGATTTTCTCAAAAATGGCTCTAACGATTTTGATGAAAATTTCGTATATTAAAGATATTTACCTGACAAATAAAATGTATATCTTGAATTTTCTGGGAATAGCCTCTGAAGAGTAGTTTATTCAGGATGAATTTTACTAAATTTTGAATAACTGCTAACAAGTAAGAGATGGACAAAAACGTACTGCACAAAAAATGTAGAGTACATTAAAACACACAATTTATGTTATATACATGTTTTTCGTAGAGTTCGTCGTTTTTGAGACATTCCTTATTTTTGGTTTCTGCTATGAAAAACGTATTATTCTTAAAAAGTATATTTACTTAATGCTAATCAGAAAAAATTAGCAGAAATAGTTTTATTACTCGCTTCCTTGTAAGTAGGAGCGATATAAGGGACAACCATAGGTTAAAGTGATAGTCAAAAGCTGGTTGTTAGGTGACTGAAGTTCCTTTGTTTGTATGGACACAGTTGACAAGTTCCTGTAAGAGAAAAGTATAATTTTTTCATAGCTGAAACCAGAAACAAGGAATATCTAAAAAACGATCAACTCCACGAAAAAAATGTCCCCCTGAATCCAAAAACCATTTTTACAAAAAGGTCCGTTTGTGTGTGCGTGTGTGTGTGTGTGTCTATGGACAACATAGCTCGAAAACGAAAAGATACCAAACTTAGTATTTAATTTTGGTATTTGCCAAGGATGCGACACAAAGATCTTCAAGAAAATCCCTTCACCCCTAACTACCCTTTTCATGTAACTTTTTTCTGAAATGTTGATTTTCTCAAAAATGACTAACGATTTTGATTAAACTCTCTTATATTTAATATATTTTTATGCCAAATAAAATGTATATCTTGAATTTTCTTGGAATAGCCTCTGAAGAGTACTTTATTCTGGATGAACTTTACGGAATTTTGTATAACTGCTAAACCGTAAGATATGGATAAAAACTTACCACACAAAAAATGTAGAGCATGTTAAAACACACAGTTTATGTTACATACTTTTTTTTCGTGGAGTTGATAGTTTTTGATATATTTCTTGCTTTTGGTTTTAGCCTTGAAAATCTTATACTTTTCTCATACAGGAATTTGTCAACTGCTGTCCATACAAACAAAAGAACTTCAGTCACATAGAAACCGGATTTGAGTATCACTTTAACCTATAGTACTACCTTATTTCGCTTCTATTTACAAGGAAGCAAGTAATAAGACTATTTCTGCTATTTTTTTCTTGATTAGCATGATGTAAATAGAAGCATAAGCTTTTTAACAGTAATTTGTTGCAGATGTGTAGAGGAAGTCATTTGGATGGAACACATCATATTTTTATTGTGTGGAATGCAATACCTTTTCAGCCTGTTCAATGTAATAGGTAGAGAAAGTAAGCAGAAGCAGGTATTTTGCACAGGCGTTACATTATTGGTGAGCTGATGGAGCTCGTTGCCATGGAAACAGTTGCAGGTAAAGGTAGGCGGCGGCAGTACGAGCCCGTGAAACAATCGCTAATCAAACTCGACCAGATGCGAATCGTGGAGTTCCATTCTTTTAGAGCTGGTGCGCATGTGTGCATTCAATTAAATGGATGGTGTTGCGGTCGGGGCTTACGAATTGATGAATTTGTGAAACAAAGCACCTCTCTTCATGTGGGAAAGTGCCAGAAGCAAATGTTAACGTGATTAGCACACAGGAATTCTCAGCAGCTCCGTTATTTCAATAGGTTCAACGTTATTTGTTTTTACAGCCTCATTGTTTTCGCCATCCTGTTAATTTAATTCGGACGACGAAGGACTTCTTGTTCAATCTGTGTTAGCATTGGGGCGGTAACGCGGAGTACGGGTTCGTATCCCGGGTGCAGGTTTTGGGTATTAGGAACGGTGTGGATTTGTGGGTGCCCAATCTCAGGGTCTTTACTAGCACGGAAACTCTTTTCAGGGTGTGGTACGACACACGTGCTTTATTCGATTAGTTCTGCCTTTTTACGCCGTCAGACACACACGCATTCCTCTTAAATGTTCTACTGTGAAGCTATGCTGTTGGAGGTGCTCCTTTGTTACCGGGGATTCCCGCAAGCCATGCGGGGAAGCCGGTATCACCTAAATCAGCGGTTTGTGACATTGTAATCCCCAAGAGACCTAACGAGGGCGCTCCTTTCACTCCACAACCTCATCTCTCACCCGCCATTTTGTAAACCCCATACTCCCGTCATAACGTGGTTAAGTTCTGTAAAGAATAGAAGCATGTTTGAAGCACCATCGGGCTGCCCTCAGCCTGCCAACTGTCGTGGTCGTGGTATGCTTTACGCGATCGCGACTATTATGACTTATTACTTTTGATGCGGTAATTTATTCCGTACTCTGGTCTGAATTAAGATAACTATTTTCCTCATGACTAAATGTAGCCTGTTCGGCTACACCTCGGACCCTAAATATCACATCTTTGCTCTGCCGATGTTCTACGCCAAGTGCCTCAAAAAATGTCGCTTGACCAGCGGTAGCATTGTTTTCTCTTTTCCTGTTATGTCCCCTCGGGCAGTGTACTCTCACCCCCTTCGGGTCAATGCTCTACCCTAACGGTACTGTGCTACCAGCTCGTGACAACTCTGCTACTTATACGTGTTTGAAATATTTCTTCCCTTCCTTTTTTCAATGTACATTTATATTTCCCATCTTGGTATAACTTATATTATTAGCTATGATTTATATTTCCATTCAGAATAACTCTTAGCCCCGTAACAAGACATTACTGTCCCACCATTCACATGATTTTCTCTATCTATTCTGCAAACAAATTTCTTCTAAAAGATTATTCTTTTGTCTACGGGGGCCATCCAGAAAGTGACAGACGATTTGGCATAACTAAACAATAACGAAGGCTACCAATGCAACATTTACGAGGGCTGCAAAGAAAGTAGTGGCAACATGGTCCCCACATTCACAGGAGAGCGGATATGAGACAATAGGATATGGGAGCGATCAGGTGACAGTGTCGGTGTGTGGTCGGGTTGCCAGTTGAGAGGGTGTTGTTGCTGTGTAGCGTTGAAGTGAACAGTGTCAAGTACACCGCTCTAAAGCATGTTTACCAAGAGCGATCAGCGTTCGTGGATTAAATCGAGGTTGCCCGTGGAAAACATGCATCAGCATGTTATCGAGGATTACGTGAAGCCTGTGGCGGGAATGCATTGCCGAACAGGACTGTCGCACGATGGGTCAAGGCGTTTCGTGCAGGTCGGACTGAGACTGCGGATTTGCACCGCACAGGTCGGCCGTCCATCCCGCAAGAGCAGATTGACATCGTGAGTGGTCTCGTTGCCATGGACCATCGATGGACTGTCCGGGAGTTATCCGTAGAGGTTGGTCTCAGTCATCAAACTGTGTGGCATATCCTGACGAAATGTCTTCACCTGAGGAAAATTGCGTCCCGACTCACTGAGGTACAGAAATGGCACCGGTATGCACTGGCTGGCATCCACCTGGACAGGAGACGCATTTCTGCAGCGTATTGTCGCCATTGATGAGACGTGAGCACGTGTCTATGAGCCGGAATTGAAGCGTCAGTCGAATAAATGGCGTGACCCAGGATCACCACGTCCACAGAAAGTTCAACAGGAACCCAGTCGGGTGAAGCTGATGCTGATTGTGGCATATTCTTACGCATGCTGTGCCTGAAGGACAAACCGTCAACAGTGACTACTATTGCCGATTTCTGGAGCAACATCTTCGTCCGGCTAAGCGGCGCAAACGTCCACGTTTGTTACGAGACGATCACCCCAAAGTGTTGCATGACAACGCATGAAGGACCCCTCTGAGGCCGCCGATTTCCTGACGTGGCATCTGTAGTCCGTGCAGTAGGGCGCTCCGTCACAGTCAACAGAGATCGCCTTGCCAAAGGTCCCCAACGGCTGCCCTACATTTGGCAAGAGGTAAGGGACTTTGCGTTTGACTACATTGAAGGAATGTAATGCGATTGTACTTGCGAATTCAATAAAAATTGTGTTCTATCAATGTTGCCACTACTTTATTTACAGCCCTCATATTTACAAAGTTACGGTACCTTACTCTATTTCTTAACATAATCGTTATCAAGGTATTTATTGTCACATGGTACCGGTGTTTCAAGATAAATATGCAATATCTTGAATTATAAAGTATTTTTATTGATGATTCTGTTTTTAAGCATGGATGGATACAATTCATACTAAAATTGTTTACTACCTGTAATACATGGTTTTCTTACTGAAAATTACCAATTTATTACCTAAAGTACAAACCTAATTTCAATAAAACTCTATGCGTTATGCTTGTTTACTTTCTCTACACGCACTATGTACATAGTGTATATATAGAAGGTATTGTATTGCATCCAATACAGAGATTTCACCGGCATTACTTGTTTTGAGGACCCCTCAATAAAAACATTTGTAGAAAAATGTCCGTGTGTATCTATGGACACCATAGCTCAAAAATAGCAATCATTTACAAATTTGGTATTTAGCTGTATTAACTACCAGGAATGCGACACGAAAGACAATAAAATCCTCCTCAAAGTACCCTTTAAATGGATTTCTTTCTTGAAAATATTGTTTTTTTAAAATATGACTCAATTTTTTTTATCAAAATACCGTATATTAAGGATATTTACATGATAAATAATATATATGTATATACGAGGTACGTCCAGATAGTAAGTTCCGTTTGGTATTAAAATTAAATTGTATACAGATACAGAATAATTATTTATTGCACAAAATTCTACAACTCTTAAACTACTTTTCCACGTAAGTGCCGACAGTTTGCAGGCATTTGTCATAGCGTGGCACAAGTTTTTGTATACCTTCTTCATAGAAGTTTGCCGCCTGTGTCTTCAAAAAGTTGGTACCCAACGTGAGCAAAGTTTACGAAATTTCAGTTTTTCGGTAACAATTTCATGAATTAGTGATCGTGAGCTTTGGGGAAATTCCATAGCGAGAGCACTAATTGTAAACTTGCGGTTTTCCTGGATCTTGTCATCAATCCCGTGAACCAGTTCTTCTGTAACCAAGATAGACGCCCACTTCGTTCTTCATCGTGCACTTCACTACGTCCTTCAATGAACTGTCGGACCATCTCAGCTTTGAATCACTCATCACATTTTGTCCGTAAACTTCGCAAATTTGCCGATAAATTTCAATTGGTTTCACTTTTCTAGCGTTCAGAAAACGAATCACAGATCTGATTTCACAAGCGGGGGGATTTTCAATCAACACCGACATTGTAAACAAGCACAACAAAGCGTATGTTGGCTCTCAGCGATCTCAAAATGGCGCACGTTTCTTCTCCTTGATACAGGGCGTCCACCGCGCATGTGCGGAACTTCGATCGCTGTAGCGGAGATAAATTGAAACGGAACTTACTTTCTGGACGTACTTCGTATATATATGCAACTTTCTGGGATACCCTCTGAAGACAAAAAAAAAAATAGATCTCGTTTAAACACACAAGTTATGTCATATACGAGTAAATTATTTTTGTAGATTAAAGCTTTCCGAGATATCCCTGTTATTGGTTTCAACATTAAGGTACTTAAACTGTTCTCAAACGGGAGGTCATCTTTCATTTCATCTCTTTTTTGCTTTATTGCCGACCGTGCAAAGCGAAAACCGAATTTCAATTGTTTCACATGGCAACGGGCTGTTTAAGAAATCTGATTATTGCTTTAGTTTACAGTATTACCTTATTTCACTTCTACTTAAAATGAACTATTACAACCATGTCAATGTTTATCTCTATTATCAGAATACTCTTTTGTAACAATGGTTTGTCGAGAGAGTTATGTGAATGAAACATATAAGATTTTTTACTTTCTCTTCACGTACTATGTACATAGTGTATAGAGAGGTGGGGTATTGCACCCAAAAATTCGATACCAAGATTTCACCGAAAATAGATGTTTTGGGTTTCCCCGAATCTAATTTTTTTAGAAAAAGGTCCGTGTGTGGGCGTGTGTGGGTCTGTGGAAAGCATAGCTCAAAAATGAAAATACCGTTAAAATACCAAGCTTAGTATTTAAATTTGGTATCTTCCAAGGATGCGACACGAACGAAGATTTTCAAGAAAATTACCCCAACCCCAAACTACCCTCTACAAGGAAAAAAAAAATCGAACATTTTGATTTTCTCAAAAATGGCTCTAACGATTTTGATTAAAATGTGTTTTATTTAAAATGTTTACATTCCAAATAAAATGTATATCTTGAATTTTCTAGGAATAGCCTATGAAGACATCTTTATCCTGGATGATTTTTATTGAGTTTTGCATAACAGGTAAACCGTAAAAAATAGACAACTCACCACACAAAAAATGTAGATCACGATACAACACACAAGTTATGTTAAATGCATGTTTTCATGGAGTTGGCGTTTTCGAGACATTCCTTTTTATTGATTTCAGTTTTGAAATGTTTTAACTTTTCTCATACGGGCACTTGAAAACGCTTCGCCGCGCAACGAAACGGATTTCAATTCCCTTACAACCACATTTCAAAACATTTGACTCTCGCTTTAGCCTAGTGTGTTCCTTTATTTCCCTTCTACAAATAAAGCTACTAAGTAGTAAGACCGTTTCTGCTAATGCTTTCGCAATAAATAGAAAACAGAATAAGCTATTTAACTATAATTTGTTACAGAGATATAGAGAAAGTCATTTAAATGGAATACATAAGATTTTTTCGGTAGTGGGCTAAAATTGGAGTAGGGTATGGAGCAATACATCAAAACAGGTACCAAACTCATTAGAGAGGGGCTCGCGGGGATTAGACTAGGAGCATGGAGGAGCACAAAAATTGCTGACGAGAATGGTACGAGAATCTGTCCCATTTGCGAGGAGGAAAAGTTGTGGCAAGATGTAGGGGTACGGAGGAATGGAGGGAAAAATCTGATGTGTTCCATTCACATGACTTTCTCTACATCTCTGCAGAAAATTATTGTTAAGAAGCTTCTTCTTCTTCTATTTACTTCCTGTTAATCGAGGAAAAATTAGCAGAAATAGTCTTATTACTTGCTTCCCTGTAAGTAAGAGCGAAATAAGTGAGTACCATAGGTTATAGTGGTAGTCAAAAGCTGGTTGCTAAGTGCCTTAAGTTCCCTTGTTTCTATGGACAGTGGTTGATAAATTCTAGTATGAAAAAAATATAAGATTTTCAAAGCTGAAACCAAAAACAAGGAATATCACAAAAACGACCAACACCACGAAAAAATGTAAATAAAATAAATTGTGTGTTTTTATGTGCTCTACATTTTTTATAAGTTTTTGTTCATCTTTTGCCGTTTAGCACTTATGCAGAATTCCGTAAAATTCATCCAGAACAAAGTATCCTTCAGGGGCTTTCCCAGAAAATTCAAGATATACATTCTATTTGTTAGGCAAATATCTTTAATAAATGATATTTAAATCAAAATTGTTAGCGTCATTTTTAATAAAATAAAATTTTTCGAAAAAAAGTTCCATGTAAAGGGTAGTTTGGGGTTGGGGGATTTTTCTCAAAATCTTCGTGTCGCATCCCTGGAAGATACTAAACTTAAATACCAAGTTTTGTATTTTACACAATTTTCGGTTTTGTGTTATCGTGTTCACGGACACACGGACCTTTTCCTGAAAATGCTTTTTTTGGTTACAGGGGACCCTAAAAATTATATTTCCGGTGAAATCTCGGTATCGGATTTTTGGGTGGAGTGCAATACCTTCTCTATACACTATGTACATAGTACGTATAGAGAAAGTAAAAATATGTATCGGGAACCTTTACCACAGTGAATGTAGAGCTAGAAGCATGTTGTACACTACTGGCAGGCATGAAAGACGTGGACGGGCTAGGTAAATTTATAATTACAGCCAAGATCTGTGATGCCTGCCAATAGAGAAGGGGGAGGGGGTGGGGAGGTAAGAACAACTAAACAAAAGTGACTACAGTGTTTTATATGTGTTATGGTTTTATATATTGCGCCTATATTATGCGTATATATTTCTTTTAAGTGTATTTATCTATTATGAGAGGGTACATTTACGCTTCTGAAAAAAGTGTACTCTGTGCTGTAAATTTAAATTGCTGTATTTGAATATCTTTGTCTTTTTATTTTCGTGTTTACTCTTTTAATTCCTTGTTGCTGTAATATTGTTTTTTATTTTGTGTATTACAAAAGCACGTACGGTCTGTGGACCCGTGCGTTTGTTGAAGTTCAATGTATAATATTGGTATGTCAATAAATACACTTATTCATTCATTCATAGTTAGGACAATACACTAAGAAGAACAAATGCAGGTCGAGAAGTAAAGAACTCGCAGCATAGTGTTTATTGTTAGATATATGAAACGCATTGCCCTCAAGACAAGAGGGGGAAATAATCGAACATGGAGCATAATCTCGAGGGATGTCACGTGTCAGGGGGTGAAGTGTGTGGGGGGAGAGAGCGACATTTCGCATGAGATGCGACCACCGTTTCCATTACGTCATGCAGCTCCGGTTTCCGGACCATTCCTGAGAACAGACAATTGCCGGGCTGTATAGAGGATGCGGTATCTGCTTATAGAGGACGTCATGGTTTTATGTGCTTCAATACGTGCACGCTGGGATTGTGCCACCACAAGTAGGTTGGCAGCCCTGACTGGGTTAACCAAGCCGGAAACTGCACTGTAGCCAGTGTCCTAACCTCGTTTTTATGTTCCACTAAATATCTGATGGACTTTTCCACATTCATGTTTAACTACTGGCACAACTTCCGCTAAAAAAATTGAAAAAGAAGTTATAATATAGCAGAATAGCGTTTTTGATTTACGAGGGTCTTTTTTTTTTAAACCTCCGATAAGCTATAAATAAAAGACAAGTTTATAGAAAACAATTATTTTATCACTCAAAGTTTTATACACTTACGGTTACTTTTCAACATAATCACCGAAAAGATTGAGACATTTATCGTGCCTGTGTATAAGCTTTGCAATACCCAATTAAAAAAATGTTGCCGCAATAATTTCAAATGAGCATTGACGTTGTTTTGAAGATCTTCGTTGGTTTGAAAGTGCTGCCCTCCTAGCCACGTCTTCAGTTCAGGGAAAAGGTGAAAGTCGCTGGGTGCCAGATCAGAACTGTACGGTATTGAAATTGTTCAAGGAGCCGAAGGGTTGTGCCAGCAGTGTGTAGACGAGCGTTGTCATAGATCAACACAATTCCTGAAGTCAGCATTCCTCTTCGTTTGTTTTGAATGACTCTTCGCAAACGTCGTAAAGTACCAAGATCTTCAAAATAACGTCAATGCTCATTTGAAATCATTTCGAGCAACATTTTTAGAAGCGGGTATTGCAAAGCTTGATAAATGTCTCAATCTTTTCTGAGATAATGTTTAAAGGTAGTCATAAGTGTATAAAGCTTTTAGTAATAGAATAATTGTTTTCTATGAAATTGTCTTTTATTTTATTTATAGCCTAAGGTAGAAAAAACTGCCCTCGTAATTTATGTATTCAATAGACAAAACTGTGTAGAAGAACGATTTTTAAGTAAGACTAACAATATAATGTAATATTAGTTATTACAAAACATGTTTGATAGTTGGTTAGATGGAGTCAGACTGAAAATTTCAATGCCATAGCCGAGATTTTAACTACGGATCTGCGGGTCTCTAGGTGGTTCCTCTACCATTGTGCTACCATAGCAACTGTATTAAATTTGAGATAACCTTGTGGTTTACTGGGAAACATACGAGTCAGTTGGGAAGCTCAAAACATATATTTCCGGTTGTTTTGGACATCGCATGTTGGGTGTAATACAATACCTTCTCTACCTAATATCTACATTGTACGCGTAGGGAAACTAAAACCGATATAGTTATTGTACTGTTAACCTATATATTTTTACTTTATCTGGCACAAATATACAGTGTAAACAGTAGGTAGTGTATGAAGATAACTCAAACGAAAAGTTTGGTATTTAAGTTTAGTACCTTCCAAGGATGTGACATCATTGTAAACTAGTCTTGACATGAAAAACATTTTCGAAAATATTCATTCATTTAAAATCACTCAAACTATTTGATTAAAACACTGGAAATAAATACATTTAGACACAAAATAAAATGTATATCTTGAATTTTCTAGTAATGGTCTCTGAGACCCCCTTCAGTTAGAAAAAATAACTTACTACACAAAGAATATACATCTTGATAAATCATATATGTCATATACATATTTTGTGGAGTACCATTTCCGAAATATTACTTGTTATTCAATTTTAAAATGGTTTAGCGTTTCTCAAACAAAAAATCGTCATTAATTGTATACTTATTTGGTTTTATCTCTGACAATGGAAAGATAACCGAATTTAAAATAAATCACATAGGTACACGCTTTTAATCCAGAGTACTCCCTTATTTCCCTTCTCCTTACAAGAAATCAAGTAATAAGACCCTTTATGTTAATATTTATGTCTATTAGTAAGAAGTAGATAGAAGAATACTGATAGTTTGTTGCGGAATAGGTAGTGAAAGACATATGAGTGGAATACATATTTTTAGCCAGCTACAATAAATATGAAATATTAATAATAATTTCTTTACCGAAAACAAAATAACATTTTAATAAAGCAATATGAAGCATATATATACAGAGATACGCAACGTAATTGAATTGAACTGAATGAATTATGTCCTTACTGGTTGATAATCAGTTACAAAACTAAACAAAGCTATCTATGAAACAACAACAAATACTGGTGAAATAGTTGCTGTCTAATTCATTTGTTTTGCGCTGTCCTCTTGATACAATGTTGGATAATATTGCATTGAAATAACCAAATCAGCAATTGCCTTTCGTCAGCAAAAGTCAGTCAGATTGAGCAGGGAATGCCGACTTTTACTGCCAACTTTTATGTTTTGCCATAAAATGAACGGTAGCAATGACCCTTTTATAACTTCAGGTCAATAGAGGCGTTTTGCTGCGGCTTTGTGATCAACTTCAAAGTGTTACAGATGGTCACCACGCACATGACCGCCTGCGCTGCCATTAGTAGTAAAAGCGGTCGTTCAAACATAAAAACGTTGACACAGTTGACAAAGTGTTAAGTAATATTGTACTATATGATGATTTAAGATTAAAATCTGGATGGTGAACCGAAATTTGATAGATCGGAACTTATCAACAGGTTCTTCCTTCATCATGGTCATGCCACTCGTTCTCTGGGCTGTATATCACCACTAGTGCCTCAGTGTTTTGATAGATCAGAGCTTATCCATGTACCTATCTTCCATCATATCATGGTCCCCCTTCACTGGACAGTAATAAAATGTATATCACCACTAGTGCCTCAGTGTTTTGATAGATCAGAGCTTATCCATGTACCTATCTTCCATCATATCATGGTCCCCCTTCACTGGATAGTAATAAAATGTATATCACCACTAGTGGCCTCAGTGTTTTGATAGATCAGAGCTTAACTAGGTATCTATCTTTCATCATGATCATGGTCCCTTTCACTGGACCGTAACAAAATGTATAGCACGATTAATAGCCTCTAGTAAATGGTATAGAGTGCTATGATAGGTCATCTACCCTTCATCATGAGTATAGTCCCTCTTCACTGGGATGTAACAAAATGTATAGCACCACTAGTAAGCTCTAGTAAATGAGGTACAGTGTTCTGATAGACCAGAGATTATCTGTATGTCCATCATGTATCATGGTCATAGTCCCCCTTCACTAGACAGCAACAAAATGTATAGCACCATAGTGGTCTCTAGCAAATGGTGTACAGTGATATGAGAGACTAAAGGTTATTAGTGTGTCTATCCTTCATCATGATCATGGTCCCTCTTCACTGGGATTTAAACAAAATGTATACCACCACTAGTGACCTCTAGTAAATGGTGTACAGTACTATGATAGACCAGAGCATATCTGATTGTCTATCCTTCATCATGATCTTGGTCCCTCTTCACAGGGATGTAACAAAACGTATAGCACCACTAGTGACCTCTAGTAAATGGTGTACAGTGTATTGATAGACAAGAGCTTGTGTGTCTATCCTTCGCCAGGATTATAGCCCAGCTCAATGGGACGTAATAAAGAGTATTGCGTACGGATTGTCACTAGTAAACAGGGCGCGAAAATTCAGCGATGGACGACATGCATTTTAAGATATGTAAATTTGTATCTTGTTTGGACTATATGTTTTATTGGATATAACTTACTATATTTTCAACATATTTTCCTTACAGCTGATCTTATGGGGTGTAAAATATGAATAATAAATGTGTCAATAGTCTAGTGTGTAATGCGTGATTATTGTAGCGTGATAATTTCAGCAAGAAGGAGTATCACCAGGTCCTCAAGAATTATTATGAGACCGAATTGAGTTATTTTACATACAAAGTTGTATTTTTGCTGTAGTAAACATTTCTCGCTTTCTACCGTTCGTGTCATCGCAAAATTATCATATTTTTGAACGAGGAGAACTTTGATGGGTTTTTAATTTCAGAGAGTTGGCACATCCCCTAACCCAAAAATATTGTTTACACGAATTAAAATTTTCGTTAGATGTATAAGAAGAATCTTTTGTAAGAATAGTTTATATATGGAACAGCTAGAGAAAATAATGTGAATGCACTACATCAGACTTTCTGTATATTTTTAATGAAAAGTTGTAATAAATTCTTCTTCTAAGGAAAGTTTGTTTTTATTAACAAACAGGCAGGAAAACAGCATTTGTAAGAATACTTTGTAGAAGACGGACTAGAAAAAGTCGAGTTTACATTCTCTACATGTACTATGTACATAGTGAGTAGAGAAGGTATTGTGTTGCACCCAAAAATTCAATACCGAGATTTCATCGGAAATACGTGTTTTGGGTCCCCCTGAATCCAACAAAAATACATTTTTAAGAAAAAAGGTTTGTGCGTGAATGCGTGCCAATGTATGTGTCTATGGGCAGCATAGCTCAAAAACAAAAAGAACTTGGTATTTAAGTTTGATATCTTCCAAAGATGAGACACGAAGATTTTCAAGAAAATCCCCGCATCCCAAACTAACATTGCAAAAATTTCAAAAAGTTTGATTTT
This sequence comes from Hymenopus coronatus, assembly GCA_030762935.1. Lineage (NCBI taxonomy): Eukaryota > Metazoa > Arthropoda > Insecta > Mantodea > Hymenopodidae > Hymenopus > Hymenopus coronatus. The sequence goes on along the minus strand of CM060882.1, from coordinate 13,705,189 downwards.
ATCAAAAATGGCTCTAACCATTTTGAGCAAAATATCGAATATTTAAGTTATTTACATGCCAACAAAAATGTATACCTTGAATTTTCTGAGAGTAGACTCTAAAGACCTCTTTATTCTGGATGATATTTATTGAATTTTGCATAACTATTAAACCGCAATAGATAGACACAAACTTGCTGCAAAAAATGTAGATCACGATAAAAGACACAATATATGTTACATACATTTTTTTCGTTGAGTTGATTCGTTTATGAGATATTCCTTGTTATTAGTTTCAGCTTTAAAAAACTTGTACTTTTCTCATACAGGAATATGTCAACTTCTGTCCATACAAACAAAGGAACTTCAGTCACATAGCAACCAAAGTTTGACTATCATTTTAACCTATGGTGCTCTCTTATTTCGTTTCTACTTACAAGTAAGTAATAAGACTATTTCTACTAATTTTTACTTTCTCTATACGCACTATGTACATAGTGTATAGAGAAGGTATTGCACTCCACCAAAAAATTCGATACAGAGATTTCACCGGAAATATATGTTTTAGGGTCCCCTGTATCCAAAAAAAGTATTTTCATAAAAAGGTCCGTGTGTGTGTCCGTGTGCCTTTGAACACGATAACTCAAAAACGAAAAGTCGGTAAAATACCAAACTTGGTATTTAAGTTTTAGTATCTTCCAAGGATGCGACACGAAGATTTTGATAAAAATTCCCCCGCCCCAAACTACCCTTTACATGGAACTTTTTTCCAAAATTTTGATTTTCTAAAAAATGGCTCAAACGATTTTGATTAAAATATCGTATATTAAAGATATTTACCTGAGAAATAAAATGTATATTTTAAATTTTCTGGTAATGGACTCTGAAGATTACTTTATTCTGGATAAATTTTACGGACTTTTAAATAACTGCTAAATCGTAAGGGATGGACAGAAGCTTATTTATGCTGTATACATTTTTTTCGTGGAGTTGGGCGTTTTTGAGATATTCCTTGTTTTTGTCAACTCCTGTCCATACAAACAAAGAACTTCAGTCCCATAGCAACCGGCTTTTCACTATCACTTTAGCCTATGGTGCTCTCTTATTTCGTTTCTACTTACAAGTAAATAATAAGACTATTTCTACTAATTTTTCTGAATAAGCATGAAGTAAATAGAAGCATAAGCGTTTTAACAATAATTTGTAGCAGAGATGTAAAGAAAGTCGTGTGAATGGAGCACATCAGATTTTTTGAAGCAGTCTGTACATACATTGAGAATGATATGTCAGTGAAGAATTCCGTATTGAGATGTTTTTATTCCTTGACGTCTACGTCTGCAGCTTGCGGCTTCATAGCATTACTTTCAAAGACACAAAGGAGATCGTCTTGCAATGATTTCTTCTCTGTTTCCCTGATCTTGTTTATCGCAACTTGTCTTTTTCCCCTCTTCTTTAACGACACCCCTTCCGTGTATATGTTGAAATTTGGGGTCGGTTTTTCCGCGTTTCTTTTGTCGTCCAATCATGATAGGGTAAAATGTGACGTTATTTGCATACAAATTCGGGGCAATGCGCGGGCGGGATGCTAATGATACAGGATTTCAAACCCCGGCTTGTCTTTGGGACTTGGTCTGTTTCTAAATGAAGGGATCTTATCTTTATGTGTGATTTACCTATCTTGTGTACTTTATATACAGAACAGCAGTTTCCAGAAGTTACGTCACTTAAGAGGAAAATACACCAACTGTTAGCTCAAAACACAGACAAGAACCTCTGTGGGTGGCTTCTTAATGACTTAAAGTCCTTTAATTTTCTCTACACGTACTATGTACATAGTGTAGAGTAGTTCGGTACCCGAGATTACACCGGAAATACACGTTTTGGGTCCCCCTGAATCTAAAAAGAAGAAACATTTTTAGAAAAAGCTCGGTGAATGTGTGCACCAGTGTGTCTGTGTACAACATAGGTGAAAAACGAAAAAACCTTCCATGAAAATGACATGAAAATTTTCAAGATAATCCCTCCACCCCAACTACCCTTTACATGGAATTTTTTTCGAAAATGTTGATTTGCTCAAAAATGACTAAAGATTTTGATTAAAGTATTATTTATTAAAGCTATTTACCTGACATAAAATGTACATCTTGAATATTCTGGGAATAGCCTCTGAACACTACTTTATTCTGGATGAATTTTAGAGAATTTTACATAGCTGCTAAACGTTTAGAGATGGACAAAAACGTAGCATACAAAAAATCTAGAGCACGTTAAAACACACAATTTGTGTTATATACTTTTTCGTGGAGTTGTTCGTTTTTGAGATAATCCTTGTTATTTTCAACTTAAAAAACTTATACTTTTCTCGTACACGAAAATGTCAACTCCTGTCCACACAAACAAAGAACTTCAGTCACATAGCAACCAGCTTTTGATTATCACATTAACCTACGGTATTCCCTTATTTTGCTTCTGCTTACAAGGAAGCTAGTAATAAGACCATTTCTGCTAATTTTTTCTCGATTAGCATGAAATAAATAGAAATATAAGCTTTTTAAATATAATTTATTGCAGAGATGCAGAGAAAGTCATGTGAATGGAGCACATCAGATTTTTACTTTCTGTGCTAGCTATGTATGTTGAGAAAGTTGACAGAAGATCAAGTAAATATCAAATTAAGTGAACCATCTTCCAAAAAAAAGAAAAAAAAGAGATTTTTTTAGACAGTTGATGCTAAAATGTATTGTCAGTGGTATTAAAAGCAGAGAATTTTGTCACTCAGTGTTATAAAATTATAACACTCCAATGTTGCCAACTTTGGTTTATGCTTCAACGGCCTCATTCAAGTAGGTTATGACTCTGAAAGCTGAATCGATCCATAAAATGGCGTATGAACATGGAATCTGCTGAACCAGACGAAATCATGCAAGCAAATTACAACTGCGACACTGCCACCGTTCTATAGAATATTTTCGTTCTATACGAGTAAGCCATGTTGTCAGCACTGATGCTAAGCAAGGCAAAACTAAATATCGCAGACTGTTAAGCGTGAACTCCATGAAATAGGTACAACAATGTATTTATAATTATTATATATCTGTGAATATTGAGAACTGTCTAAAAAAAAGTGTATGATATTGTATTAAAATTGTTTTATATTGTTGGTAGGATTACTGTACTCGGTCTACGACCTCGTTTCATAAGCTTCCTACTCAAAATATAAAACACCGTTTTTACCACTTGTATCATGTATAACTATTTTTTGCGACCGAGCGTAATTGAATAATTTACGAGCTCATTTCATATCGCAAAATTGATTTTACGGAATCCATGCGCAAAGAAGTACAGCAAGCGTAAAATGCAAGCGTAAATTAATTTTATTCCAACTTTATGCTTGCTAAAATAATTGACGATATTAGTGAGTATACATCACTGATCAACAGACCCCACTTCGTAAATTTCTCATATTGTGCCTCATTACCTTTTGGGGTTTAGCAGCTAGTAAATTTGATTCTGCTTCTTTCGCAGCACTAAATATATCATAATTCTCAAAAATTTGTCATTTTCTGAAAATACATCACAGAAAACAACAATATTGGTGTGTCATGGCCTGCTATAAGCGTACCGACATCGCCCCCAACAATGCGAAATAAAGAACGTACTATAACCCTTGGTGAATGGCTCAAACTTAACCTCAAATATTTTTTATTTTCGCTCCTTTTCTTTTAATATTACAAAAGTAGTAGAAGAAACATTTTATGATATTGGCGTAAAGTTTCTTTTTGATTCTCGCGTGGCTGTAAAGCTCCACTGCATCTCGTTTCACATATTCTCGTTCGAATTGCTCTTACGCCATAAAGAATTATTTTCTCTTTCAAAACCCAAACTACTCTTTACCTTAAATTTGTATTATAATAAAATTACATATACGAGGTTTGGGATATAAGTAATGGCAGCTTATTTTATTTTATGACGAATTTTAAAATTTTATATGTGTCGCGGGAAAGAGAGGCAGTTCTAAGGTGTGTTAACATCATTTGATGGTGCTGGAATGGTCTGGTAGGAACACAGTGAGCAATGTGAAAACATTGTTCGGTAACCGCCGTTCCAGATGCGTGTAGCAATGTGTGTAGTGGTCCATTCACATCACTTTCTTTACATCTCTGCAAAACCACATTATTAAAAAGCTTGTGCTTCTATTACTTCATGCTAATTGAGAAAAAAATAGCGGAAATAGTCTTATTACTTGCTTTCTGTAAGTAGAAGCGAAATAAGGATGTACTATAGGTTAATGTGATAGTCAAAAGCTGGTTGCTATGTGACTAAGTTCCTTTGTTTGTATGGACAGGAGTTGACACATTCCTGTATGAGAAAGGTAAAAGTTTTTCAAAGCTAAAACCAATAACAAGGAATATCTAAAAAACGATTAACTCTACGAAAAAAATGTATATTACATAAATTGTGTGTTTTAACGTGCTCTACACTTTTTATGAGGTAATTTTTTGTCTATCCCTTACGGTTTAGCATTTATGCAACTTACCGTAAAATTCATCCAGAATAAAGTAGCCTTCCGAGGCTATTTCCAGAAAATTCAAGATATAAATTTTATTTCTCAGATAGATATCTTTAATATACGATGTTTTAATCAAAATCTTTAGAGCCATTTTTGGGAAATCAAAATGTTCTAAAAAAATTCCATGTAAAGGGTAAACGGGGGTGGGGGATTTTCTTGAAAATCTTCGTGTCGCATCCTTGGAAGATACCAAACCTAAATATCAAGTTTGGTTTTTAACGGACTTTACGTTTTTGAGCTATTCTGCCCAAAGGCACACACACAGGGACACTTTTCTAAAAAGCTTTTTCCCAGGGGGTCTCAAAATATGAATTTCCGTTGAAAACTTGGTATGGAATTTTTGGATGCATTACAATACCTACTCTATACACTATGTACATAGTACGTGTACAGAAAGTAATAAATAAAAAATATGTGTACTAGAGCAAGGTGCCTAATTTCTTATACGAGGGTCAATACCCAGAATCTCACTATACAACTTCATTTTAACCTAAAATAATTATAATTACTCAAATAAACTACAACTAGTAACTACAAATAAACTTAAAATAAAATGGTTAAAATAATAAGTTTACAGTTAAAAAAATTATTTAATATATAAAAACTAAATCAGCTCCTAATACTAGTTTTATGTTATTTTAATATTTGAATAATTCTTAAAATCACTTTAATAACCCTATTAAATTGTTTATAAAATAATAATAATCTATTTATAGTTTTTCCGTATATTAATATATCTTGTTTACTAATAATTTTATCTTGGAACCTACATAAATTTATTTTTATTTTTATACATTTATTTAGAATAATATAAGATATATTTAACTTATACATTGCTATTTATATTTTTTTATTTTATAACTGTATTTAGAATATGTTATTATTAAATGTCGCTTTAATTTGAATTATCATTATCTGCTTTTTATTAGTATATATTTAACGTTATTTAATATTATGTATATATTTATATAAATGTATATAAAATACATTTTTTTTTCTTTCTTTCTTCTCTTGCTCTACACTCATTACTAAACTATACCTATTTATCTACTGGAACCAATAAACAATACCTGGTAACCAGCCATACATTAACAGTTTATCTTACTCTATATCATTAACTAAGTTCCGCCTAAAGCGGCAGCACTAAAGCCAGAACTTAGAAATTATTCCTTTCATCATATTTACTTTCCTATATTTATTTTTTTCAATATTACCTTGTATATAAATTACTTGTTTTGAGTTACTGAACTCTTTCTGCCAGAGAATATCGCAGAAAATTGGTGGAAGCTGTTCGAAATATGCCCTGCCATACCGGACTGTCTCGAGGGGGATAGGTGAAGCAAGTTTCGGACTAATACTGTATCGCTGGGGATGAGTAAAATTGCAGCACACACCATCCTCATGTATATAACGTCGAGACTTCATAGGTAAAGTTGAATAACCTTACATGATAGGTTGTTTATACTTCGTGAGAATATTAGAAATGTTTCATTTAAAGCCTGACATTCTGGTGTAGTTTTAAATGATTTTGTATATATTAATAAATACATATTTATTTAATATTACATATTTATTACATATTTCTCAGGTTTATATTACTTAAAAATCCGGGTTCTAAACAAGACATTGATAAAATAGTTCCGCTTTCTTAACTTGTTTCTCTATAGACTGCCTTCATGGTGTGTATGAATAAAAATGTTTGGTTACAACATAGTAAAAGATCGTGGTGTGTATGTGTGCGCGTGAAACAATGATTTTCAGGAAAATACTCCCATACCCAAACTACTCTTTAACTATAACATTTTTCGGAATATTCAATTTTCTCAAAAATGGCTTCAACGATTTTGATTAAAACACCAAATGTTAAAGATACTTATTTGCATTATAAATAAAAAATGTGGATATTGACTTTTCTGGAAACAGCCTCTGAACTCCTCTCCTTACTGGATATCGTTTACATAATTCATAAACCACGAAGAATACACACAACATATAGATTTCGTTTAGGGACTCAATTTATTCAGATACATTTTGATTGTGGAATTAATAATTTCCGTAACTTTCCTTGCTACTAATTTAATTTTTCAATACTTGTGGTTTTCTCAAATGAAAAGTCGTCATTTGTTTTTATTTTCTCACACTGTTATGCAACGAGAGCAGAATTTCTAGTTCATCACATAACGACTTTCTCTTAAAGGGAATTATTATCACTTTGAGCTAATATATTCCCTTATTTCACTTACACTTAAACATAAATAAGTAATAAATTAATTTCTGAAAATATTTATCTCGATTAGAACTGCGCATTGATAGAAGAATAATCCTTTTGAGAACAGCTGCTTGCAGATGAGATAGACAAGCTATGAAAAGAATCACATCGAGTTTTGAATAATAATATTTCAACTGAGAGAAGTAACTATAATAATATTCGAATTCGGCTTTCCCTCCCTTTATGAAGGACTGACACTCTTCTAGGACTTACAAGAGGATGCCTAAAGCCTAATATCAGAACCATGTTGGGGAGCCAACGGCACAGAATGAACAACCTGGAACGAGTGGTCGGCCCGCAGTCAGGCACGAGCACGAGGAAGTGGATGATATGAAATATGAGCGAAATGGATGATAGTTAAGGTTATGTTGGAGCAATTGGTGGGACGAGTGGCGGGGGAAACCAGATGACCCGGAGACGTCACTTCGTCTACCACAAATACCATTTGTGGGCGCTTGGGATTGAACCCAGGCCGCCTAGAGGTGAGTGATCGTTCTAACCACTCAGGCACGGTGCCGCCAATAATAATAATAATAATAATAATAATAATAATAATAATAATAATAATAATAATAATAATAATAATAATAATAATACTAATAATAATAATAATAATAACTACAATCATATTCGTCTTTATGTAGGACTGACACCCCCTAGGACTTACAAGCGGAAAACTAATGCTAAGAAACATGTTCTTACCACAGTAAGAACAATCTAGAACGAGGAGTCCGTCCTTAGCCAGAAATAAGTGTGAGGAAGTGGATGATATGAAATGTAAGCGAAATGGATGATGATTGAATAATTGGTGGAATGAATGACAGGGGAAAACACGCCCAGGTGCCGCTTGGTCCACCACAAATTCCACATGCGGGCACTTGGGATCGAACTCGGGCTGTATAGATGGGAGTCGAGCGTTCTAACCACATAGGCACGGCGCCGGCAGTAATAATAATAATAATAATAATAATAATAATAATAATAATAATAATAATAATAATAATAATAATAATAATAATAATTATAGTAGTGATGATAATAATAATAATTATAACAATAATGATAACAATAATGATTACATTAATAACAATAACAACAACAATAATAATAACAACATCAATACTACTACTACTACTAATAATAATAACAACGACGTCAACACGAGCAGGTTGATCTAGTATGATATAATTATTTTTCCAACAACGCTTTCCTTACATTCTGTAGCTAAAAGGTTGGCAGCACTTGTTTCAGAGGAACTTTTTTGTTTTCCCTACCTCTATAGAAAACCGATTCCCAACATTTCACTGGAAATATTCTTGTGGCAGAAGAGGATATAGAAAACCATAAATTTGTTTTAATGTAGTAAATTGTGGCGTAAGACCCTCGGCGATCGAAAGCAATAATTCCTTCCTTGCCCCTCTAAGAGGGTTAGAACTATATCCCCTCCCTCCGCCCCAATCCAGACTGTTCACTACAAGGAAATAAAATAAAGTGTGGAAATCCTCAGGCGTGAGTCGAATAGCGAGCGCTCGTATCGTGCAGGTTCCTCCTTTTCTTTAACGTGTTCCCGGTAACACCTCCGTCGTCATTTACAGATAACAACACGATTGTCTTAACGCGCTGTTTCCTTATAACGTAAGTAAAGTCTTGTAAGTAGTAAATATAGTCTAAATGGTATATTGCATACAAAGAACTGTAAGTTATACTTATAAGGTCTAGAATGTATGATAAATAAAAGGCAAGTTCATAGAAAACAATTATTTTATTACTTAAAGTTTTGTACACTTATGGTTACTTTTCCACATAATCACCGAAAAGATTGAGACATTTATCGTAACTGTGCACAAGCTTTGCAATACTTGCTTCAAAAATGTTGCCGCCAAGGATTTCAAATGAGCATTGACGTTGTTTTGGAGATCTTCGTACTTTACGACGTTTGCGGAGAGCCATTCAAAACAAACGAAGAGGAATGCCGACTTCAGGAATTGTGTTGATCCATGACAACGCTCGTCCACACACTGCGGGCACAACCCATCGTTATTTTGAAAATCTTCGTTGGTTTGAAAGTACGGCCCTCCTAGCCACGTCTTCACTTCAGGGAAAAAGTGAAATTCGCTAGGTGCCAGGTCAGGACTGTACTGTGGATGATCGAAAATGTCCCATTGAAATTGTTCAAGGAGCTGTGCCAGCAGTGTGTGTACGAGCGTTGTCATGGATCAACTCAATTCCTGAAGTCAGCATTCCTCTTCGTTTGTTTTGAATGGCTCTCCGCAAACGTCGTAAAGTACGAAGATCTTCAAAACAATATCAATGCTCATTTGAAATCATTGGTGGCAACATTTTTTTAAGCGGTTATTGCAAAGCTTGTGCACAGGTACGATAAAGTCTCAATGTTTTCAGTGATTATGTTGAAAAGTAGCCATAAGTGTACAAAACTTTTAGTAATAAAATAATTGTTTTCACAACTTGTCTTTTATTTATAGCCTATCGGAGGTTGAAAGAAACTGCCCTCGTACAAGGAACCATGTAATAAGAATAATTTCTGCTATCTCAATCATCGTGAAGTAGACAGGAGAATAAGCTTTTTAACAATAATTTTTTACAGAAATGTAGAGAATATCATGTGAATGGAATACATCAGATGTTTAATAATTGTTTAGAATAATATGTGTGTGAAAGGTATAACAGTTCCATATTCATCGCGCTATATAATGTTATTCCTCCAAATTTACCGCGATTCTTTACCACCGCGAATGTAGAGCTAGAAGCATGTTGGACGCCACTGGCAGGCACGGAAGACCTGGACGGGATAGGTAAATTTATACTTAGGGCAAGACAACTGAAATGTTAGAAGGCTGCCAATAGAAAAGAGAGTTGAGGGAGGGATAAAAATAGCTAAACAAAACTGATAACAATATTTTACATACATATATGTTATGTCATACTTAGGTCATTGTTGTGTTATGTTTTTATATATTGTGTATACATTAGGTGTATAACTTTCTTTTAAGTGTGTTTATGTGTTATAAGAGAGTACGTATATGAAGGTGTACTCTGTGCTGTTAATTTGAATATCTTTGTATTTTTACTTTCTCTATACGCACTATGTACATAGTGTATAGAGAAGGTATTGTAATGCACCCAAAAATTCGATACTAAGAATTCACCAGAAATATATGTTTTGAGACCCCCTGAATCCAAAAAAAAAAAACATTTTTAGTCCGTGTGTGTGTCTGTCTATCTGTCTGTCTGTGTGTATGTGTGTGTGTGTGCCTGTGGGCAGCGTAGCTCAAAAATGAAAAGACCATTAAATATCAAACTTCGTATTTAAGTTTGGTATCTTCCAAGGTTGCGACACGAAGATTTTCAAGAAAATCCCCCCACCCCAAACTACCCTTTCCATGGAACTTTTTTCGAGCATTTTTGATTTTCTAAAAAATGGCTCTAACGATTTTTAATTAAAGTATGACATATTAAAATATTTACCTGACAAATAAAATGTATATATTGAATTTTCTGGGAATATCCTCTGAAGAGTACTTTATTCAGGATGAATTTTACGAAATGTTGCATAACTGCTTAACGTAAGAGATGGAAAAATCCTTACTCTATGAAAAATGTAGAGCACGCTAAAGCACACAGTTTATGTCATATACATTTTTTTTTCATGGAGTTCGTCGTTTTTGAAATATTCCCTGTTTTTCGTTTCTGCTTTGAAAAACATACTTTTCTCATACAGGAAATTGTCAACTGCTGTCCATAAAAACAAAGGAGCTTCAGTGACATAACAACCAGCTTTTGACTATCACTTTAACCTTAGTTCGCTTCTACTTACAAGGAAGCAAGTAATAAGTCTATTTCTGCTAATTTTTTCTGATTAGCATGATGTAAATAGAAGTATAAGCTTTTTAAGCTTTCATGTGAATGGTACAAACCAGATTTTTATTTTCGTGTTTGCTCTTTTAATTCTTTGTTGTTGTTTCAATATTGCTTTTTATTTTGTGGTCCCGTGCGATTGTTGAAGTTCAATGTATGATATTGTTATGTCAATAAATACACTTATTCATTCATTGATTATTCCTTCAAGGAATTTACAACCTTGGGAGATAAACGTTTACTCTCTTGAGCTAAACCTAACTTCACTCTCTTGTGGAAACGTTACCTAAAAAGGTTACAATTTTTATCTATGAACAAGAACAAAATATCGCTGTAAACATTAAGGCTTAGGTGCGGTCTTTCATTTCTAGAAGGCTGCAGAATTCTTTGCTGCGATCTCGTGCGAGTCTAATCCAGGTTTAAAGTTAATTGCCGAGTCTCTCTGCGGTCCGCGCACTGGACAGTGAAATAAGAGGGGTATTCACCCCCAGTAATCCTTGCACAACACCCCTGAGGGGCGATTTATTGGAGATCAAGGAACAAAAGAATGACACGGCGCTTTTAAAGAGGGAACGGCTGAAAGAAATTGGCACTGAGGCCACTGGAAAACTGTGTTCAGTTTATCCTCGTTCAGGGGCCAAACTCATTACTTGAGAGTTCCCTGTCTAGGTGACATAAATGCAATTTCTTGTCATTCAAATACAAGCTGCTAGATTTTTTTTTTTGTCTACCACTTAACTAAGGTACAGGAAATTAACATTTTTAAACAAATACTTTTAATGCATGTGAATGACACTACTGAAAAAAATCTTGTGTTACATTCATATGACTTTCTCTCTAACATAGATGTTTATTAGTGGTTATGAAAACCCATCATTATGTGTTTTAACGAGATCCGCATTTTTACTTTCTCTAGCCCTGTATGTACAATGTACATAGGGATAGAGAAGTATTGTATTCCACAGAAAAATTCGATTTCGAGATTTCACCCCTGAGTCCAAAAAAAAAAAACACTTTCTTAAACAGGTCCAAGTGTGTGTCCGTCCGTCCGTCTGTGTGTGTGTGTGTGTGTGTGTGTGTGTGTGTGTGTGTGTGTGTGTGGACAGCGAAGCTCAAAAACATAACTACGGTTTAATATCAAACTTGGTATTTAAGCGTGGCATCTTCCAAGAATGCAACGCGATGATTTTCAAGAAATTTCCCCCACCGCTAACTACCCTTTACACGGGAAAATTTTCGAAAATTTTGTTTTTCTTAAAAATGGCTCTAACGATTTTGATTAAAATACCACATATTAAAGCCATTTCTATCGCAAATAAAATGTATATCTTGAATATCCTGGGAATAGCCTCTAAAAACCTGTTTATTCTGGATGAATTTAGCTTTATTTGGCATAACTAGTAAACCGTAAGAAATAGACAAAAACTTACTATACAAAAAATTATTAAAATACACAGGTTATGTCATATGCATTTTTTTCGTGGAGCTTACCGTTTTCGAGGTATTCCTGGTTATTAACTTCAGTTGTGAAGTACTTATAGTTTTCTCTGACGGGAGTGTCCGTTTTTCTTTTGTTCTACTCCTGGCCAAGTAAAGAAGCGATTTGCAATGACAAATGCACGACAGCTTTTAAAACATTTGACTATCACTTTAACCTAGTGCATTCCCTTAGTTACAGTCTACTTATAACAAACTTAATAATAAAATTCTGCTAATGTTTATCTCGATTAGCGCGGTGTTGAAAGAAGAATTATATTTTGTAAGAATCTTGTTTGTAGAGTAGCTAGAGAAAGTCATGTGAGTGTAACACATAACATTTTTTTGTTTAATAAGTTTTTGTCCATCTCTTACGATTTAAACGTTTTGCAAAATTCAACCATAATGAATAGCCCTTCAGAGGTCCAGAAATTCAAAATATTCATTTTATTTACAATGCGAATATCTTTAATGTCATTTTAAAGACAATCCTTAGAACTTATTTTCGAGAAAAACAAAACTTTCGAAATATATTCCGTGTAAAGGGTAGTTGGATGGGGGGAATTTTCTGAAATGCTTCGTGTCGCATTCTCGGTAGATACTGAACTTAAATACCAAGTTTGGTTTTTAACGGACTTTTTACTTTCTCTAGCCACTATGTACAATGTACATAGGGATAGAGAAGTATTGCATTCCATCCAAAAATTCGATGTCGAGATTTCACCGGAAATACATGTTTTAGGACCCCATGTATCCATAAAAAGCATTTTCAGGAAAGGTCCGTGTGTGTGTGTGTGTGTGTGTGTGTGTGTGTGTGTGTGTCCGTGTGTTCGTGTGTCTGTGAACACGATAACTCAAAAACAAATAGCAGCTAAAATACCAAACCTGATATTTAAGTTTAGCATCTTCCAGGGATGCGACACGAAGATTTTGAGAAAAATCCCCCCACCTCAAACTACCCTTTAAATGAAACTTTTTTCGAAAAATTTGATTTTCTTAAAAATGGCTCTAACGATTTTGTTTAAAACATGGCATATTAAAGATATTTGCCTGAAAAATAAAATGTATATCTTGAATTTTTTGGGAATAGCTTCTGAAGACCTGTTTATTCTGGATGAATTTTGCTTAATTTGCCATAACGTAAACCGTAAGAAATAGACAGAAGCTTACTATACAACAAATGTAGGTTTTTTTTTAAAATACACAACTTATGTCATACACATTTTTCTCGTGGAGCTTACCGTTTTCGAGGTACTCATTGTTATTTGTTTCAGTTGTTAAGTACTTATACTTTTCTCAGACGGGAGTGTCCGATTTTCTTTTGTTCTACTCCTGGCCAAGAAAAGAAGTGATTTGTAATGACAATAGCCTAACGACAGCTTTTAAAACATTTGACTATTGGTTTAGCCTAGTGTATTCCCTTATTTTCTTCCTACTTCTACGCAACTAAGTAATAAGAATATTGTGCTAATGAATACCTGGATTAGCAAGGTGCGAAAGAAGAATAATCTTATGTAAGAAGTTTGTAGAAGAGCTAGAGAAAGTCATGCGAGTGTAACACATCAGATTTTTTTATTCTGTCCACACACACACACACACACACACACAAAACTTGTTCTAAAATTACTTTTATTAGATTGATGGGCCCTCAAACACATATTTCCTGTGAAATATAGGAAATATAGGTATCAAAATTTTTGGTGAAATACAATATCTTTTCTACCTAATATGTACACTGTACATATATGATAAATAAAGTAAATAACTTGATGTCTTACATTCACATTATTATCTCTACATCTTTAACACAAATTAAAAATCTTATTCTTCATGTTAATCGAAAAAATAGCAGAAATAGTCTTATTGTTTGCTTCGTTGCACAGTCAAATGTTTATAAGCTGGCTGCTATGTGTTCGTTTGTATGTAAGACCAGGAGTTGAGAAATTCCTGTATGAGAAAAGTTCAAGTATTATAAAACAAAAAATAAAATTCTCAAAAATGGTCAATCTATGAAAAGAATGCATGTAACATAAATTGTGTGTTTTAAGGAACTCTATATTTCTGTGGTAAGTTTTTGTATATCTCTTATGTTTACCAGTTGTGCAAATTTCCGCAAAATACGATATTTTAATCTTAATATACATTTTAATCAAATTCGTAATAGACATTTTTAGAAAAAAACATTAATATCGAAAAATATTCCATGTAAAGGGTAGTTTGGGGTGGGGGATTTTCTTGAAAATCTTCGAGTCGCATCCTTGAAACATACTGAACTTAAATACCAAGTTTGGTATTTAATGTACCTTTCGTTTTTGAGCTATGCTATCCACAGATATACACATAGACGGATCTTTTTCTAAAAATGAGTTTTAGACTGGGGTTATCTCAAAGCGTATTTCCTGTAGAATATTGGTATTACATTTTTGGACGGAATACAATGTCTTTTCTACCTTGTGATAAAAAAAGTAAAAATAGCATTTTCATTCCTTACATGGATACTGTTTTACCGCCTTCACATCTAGTACATAACCTCAACATTCGCTTCAGCGTGTAAAAGCGTTTTACCACATAGAGCAAAGCGATTTGAATGGGAACAAATGAAGCGTGTGTGTGGGACAGGTTGAGCTGACAGCCTCAGCTCCCATAACCACTTGCTGCAAGTTCTGAGCGACCGAGGCCGTAAGACATCTGATACTCTATGGCAACACAGTCAACTGTCTCGCGGTGTTTTAACGTCGGTATATCACATTAATGGTGTTAAGGCTTCTACCGCCGGTGGAACCGGCTTTACACTTTCAAATGTTCTTTAGCGGCGGTACTCACTAGAAATGACAAGAAGCCGAAAGGGTATCTGCCTAAGATCCGCATCGAATTTTAGAGCATTCAAACTTGCATAAACACATCCATTGTAACACTATATCAGCCTGCTGTGTATTTTATTAGTTTAATTAATATTTTTGCACAGGTTTCAATTAGGGAATATCTGCTTCAGTATCCAAGACAGTAGATTGCAGGGCACAAAACCTTAGGGCGAAGAAGTTGCTATTCTGCACGCCAAGGTTACTTTCTTTGTTAATATTAAGAACACAATTGCCTTTGTAGAGCAAGCCTTTTAGCCCAATAGAGACATAAGTAACAAGGTATTTTTTAAAGAAAGGTTTGTCTATTAAAAGTTAGCAGCTAGGGACTTTTTCATTATAAAGAGCGGTCACGTGAGTTGAATACAGAGAACTTACAAAATTAGTCACGTGACAACATTATTTTCGTGCTTCTTTTCAGCCAATTGTTATTGTTATTATTGTTGCTGTTGCTGCTTATTCTTCGTGATACACGCATGATGCTGTACGTACGTGAACGCGGGTGTAAGCGCGCAAGTATGTGATTTTATTACAAGAGATATTGTAGTTATCGCACCAGTCGATTGTTGCATAATAGGAAAGTACCCAGTGATTAACGATGATCGCCGAAACAAGAACTTAATAGCCCGTCTGGATGGTGTGGTGGAAGCGTGTCTGCTTCACATACAAAGGGTCGTGAGTTCGAATCTCGCTTAGAGTGAGTTACCCGGGTAAGCCTTTTTCGGGGTTTTCCCTTATCCTGAGGAGACCAATGTCGAGTAACTTTAAGCTCCATGGACCCCGAGATCATTTGAGCATCAGTTCACCAATTTCATTCATCGTTCGATATGACCAACCAGGTTAAAGGACGTTAAGCTAAAAACGTAATAAGGAGCACAAAATAGCACTAGTTATTAACATTTCTACATCTTCAAGAATTACTGTGTCGAGACTCGCTCGTAGGATTGGTGCCTCAACAAGCAACAAAAGTGAATAAAAACATTAATTCAATGGAATCTCAAGTGAAGTACTTCTATTTTTAAGTCTACCCCGTGTTACATACCCCAGTCATTCTTTCTCCCCCTCAGTCAGAGTCAAACTTGTGTTCTACATGGACGAGCACAGCCGGCGCATCAAAGGACTTTTCAGAGGTAAGTACACGTCCATTTATAAAGTTTTTCACTGATTCCGAGTTAGACAAAAGAACGGCGACATATTGGCCCACAACAAACAGCATGCCTAACTTACTAATTTAATTAAACCATCCCTGTAGCGCGATTTATCAAGGTCCACAAAATAGCTGTTTACCGCATCAATGACCTCTTCGTTGCTGTGAAATCTTCGTCCTCCAAGAAATGTTTTGAGGTTTGGAAACAGGTGGTAGTCATTGGGTGCTAGATCTGGCGAATAGGGGGGATGTTCAAGCAATTCGAGCTTTATTTCGCATATTTTTCCTATTGCAATGACTGAACGATGGGCCGGAGCATTGTCATGATGACACAATTTTCTTTTTTTGCCAAATGAGGTGTTTCTCTTTTTACCTCATCCCTCAAACGTTGCATTAAGCTTGCGTAGTAGTCACCAGTGATACTTTTACCCTTTTCCAAGTAATCAATACAAATAATTCCCTGTGCATCCCATAAAACACTCCCCATAATCTTGTTAGCTAAAAAACTGACTTTGCCATTTTTGGAGTTGATTAACTATTTTGACTGTGATTTACTTTCCTAAGTGTAGTGGTGTATCAGAGTTTCATCCATGGTAACAAGCCGTCTCAAAATTTCACTGTGACTTTTACGGCAGAGCTCCACATTCTTAACAGAAACAGTTTTTCTTTGCAACCTTTGATCAGGAGTCAACAAACGCGGCACCCATCTTGCACAGACCTTATGAAAGCTCAAAGCGTTTCTTAAAATACCTTCAGGTTATTTTGATATGATTACAACCTCTGATGTCTCAAACAACTTTAATCTGTGGTCTTCCAGTACTGAACGATGAATTTTTTCAATGATCTCTGGAGTTGTCACTTCTACAGGACATCCAGAGTGAGGCTCATCACTAGTGCTCGTACGTCCCATTTTAAACTCTGCAGCCCATCTTTTAATCATTAAGTATGAAGTCTTTCAATGTTCTGTCCATTTCTTGCTTGACTTCGTTAGGCGTTAAGCCTTTCAAATGGAAGTATTTTCCTGTGTTCGACAGGTAGTGAATTGGTGATAGAGAGTTCTGTGTTCT
Organism: Hymenopus coronatus; assembly: GCA_030762935.1. Taxonomy (NCBI): domain Eukaryota; kingdom Metazoa; phylum Arthropoda; class Insecta; order Mantodea; family Hymenopodidae; genus Hymenopus; species Hymenopus coronatus. Next base: position 13,687,947 of record CM060882.1, on the reverse strand, counting down.
ACAGATAATAATAAAGTAGAATAGAGGAATCCTGTGTTCGATAGGTAATGAAAAGACAGAATAGAAAGGTGTTTCTGTTCAAGAAGTAGTGATAGGGGGGAATAGAGAAGTTCTGTGTTTGATAAATAGTGATAGAGCGGAATAGAGAAGTCCTGGATTCAATAGCTAGTGAAAAGTATAATGAGGAAGTCCTGTGTGCGATAGATGGTGACAGAGGAAGAGAGCAGCCCTGTGTTCGACAGGCAATGATAGAGGAGAATAGAGACGTCCCATATTCGATAGATAGTGAAAAATCAGAATAGAGAAGTCCTGTGTTCGATAGGTAATGAATGTCGGAGTAGGGAAGTCCTGTGTTCGATAAATAGTGAGAGAGCGGAAGAGCAGTCCTGTGTTTGACAAGTAATAACCCAGCTGAAGAAAGAAGTAGGTAAACCGCGAGAGAAAGAAGAGGTTGATTCGCGGGTGTTTATTTCGTCACGCCCAAGGAAAAACTGGAAAAATATCACAATATGCATACTTATGAATGGAATAGTTAATTAGCATTATGTATTAATATCATAATTAACCCTTCTCATGTTCTATTTTCACCACAAACCTTATATCTGTGGAAGAACAAAATCCACCTGGCTCACGCAAGTCAATAGGTAAGCTGTCAGTATGATAACGCCGTGTATCTATAGTTAGGCTCACCGCACTACTCGAAATAAAGACCCGGGAGCTACGCGTAATGACCTCACAGGCGCACTGCAGAGGTCGTAGTATTTTCTGCTTATTATTTCATGCAAAGTTTGCAGTGCCCGACAGAGTCGTTATTTTTTTAAAAGGCGGGCGTGTCCGCGCCTTTGCTATCGATGACGATTAAAACCGAACAAAAGAGAAGCGGGCGGACAGTCGGTACTGAATATTTTTACGTTTCTGAGTCGCACTCCTGGTTTAAACTAAACGGAGAGAGACGGTTTTTACTTTCTCTACACATACTGTGTACATAGTATATATATAAGGTATTGTATTGCACCCAAAAACTAAATACTTAGTTGTCAACAGAAATACACGTTTTGAGGCCCCCTTTAGAAAAATCTGATGTGTTGCATTCACACGATCTTCTTTGCATCTCTGTAAGAAGCTATTATTAAACAACTTATTCTTCTTTCTACTTCATGCTAATTAATAACTAGCAGAAATTGTCTTATAACTTAATTCATCATAAGTAGAAGGGAAATAAAGGGAGTATACTAGGATAAATTGACAGTCATATCTTTTAATATGTTTTTGGTATGGCATTTTAAAACTGGAACCAATAACAAGAAATATCTCGGAAGCGGTCAACTCCACGAAAAACGTATATACCATAAATTGCGTGTATTAAAGAGCTTTACTTTTTTGAGGTATGTTTTTGTCTATTTGTTACCGTTTTTAGTTATACAAAAATCATCTAGAACCAAAAGGTTTTTAGAGGCTATTCCCAGAAAATTCAAAATATACAATTTTATTCTTCATATAGATGTCTCTAATATACGGTATTTTAATTAAAAACATAATTGCAATTTTTTAGAAAATTAAAATGTTGGATTTTTTTTTCTGTGTAACGAGCAGTTGGAGTGGGGGGGATTTTCTTGCAAATCCTCGTGTCGCATCCTTGGAAGATACTGAACCTAAATAACAAGTTTGGTATTTAAAGGACTTTTCATTTTTGAGCTATACCTTCACACACACACACATAGATATTTTTCCAAAAATGGATTTTGCTAGATTCAGGGGGACCCAGAACATGTATTTCCGGTGAAATTTCGGTATCGAATTTTAGGATGCTTTATAATGCCTTTTCTATATACTATATACATATTACATGTAAAGAAAACAAAAAGGTGTGTATGTATATCTGTGGACAGCACAGCTCAAAAATTAAAAGATCGTTAAATTTCGAACTTGTATTTAAGTTTATTATCTTCCAAGAATGCGACACGAAAATTTTCACAACAATCCCTCACCCCAAAATACGTTTTACATGGAACATTTTTTTGAAAATATTGTTGATCTCAAAATTACTATTGAAATTGATTAAAATTCTGTATATTATACAACAAAAATGGTGTGTTATTTGTGGACGCTCTTTAACTGCTTTGATTCTCAGCTTCACATTTTATATGCCGTAAATCTACGACACACGGGACCAACGGCTTTACTTCCCTTCCGAAGGAAGCCATGATAAGTATTTTTACACCCGGAAAAATCCATCGTCCTCCGCCGGGTTTGGGTCCGCGACCTTTGGGAATGCCCTTCTCTTTTTCTTCCTAATGCCATATTTCAAATACATTACTATTTTTCTCGCGTAGCTCTGTCCCTATCTGTAGGCCTTTCCTATTCCGCTCTCTCACTACATATCAAACACAGGGCTTCTCTATTCCGCTCTCTCACTACATATCAAACACAGGGCTTCTCTATTCCGCTCTCTCACTACATATCAAACACAGGGCTGCTCTCTTCCACTGTGTCACTACAAGTTGGACACAGGGTTGCACTCTGTCGCTTTATCCTATCTCTCGAACATAACACTAACGGTTTTGATTAAAATTCCGTATATTATGGATATAAACATGACGAATAAGCTGGAAATAGCATCACAGACCTATTTGGACAAATTTATCTAAATTTGGAATAGCTAGCAATCCGTAAGAGATAGATAAAAAAAAAAAAATACCACACAAAAAGTAGATCTCGTTAAAACACACGACGTTTGTCATATGCATTGTTGTTGTAGAGTTGACCGTTTCAAAGATATTCCTTGTTTTTGGTTTCAATTTTAAAATAATTATACATTTTCAGACAAGAATTGTCCTTTTATACTTTCTCTATCTGTACTATGTAGATAATGTATAGAGAAGGTATTATATTACACCCAACAATTCAAAACCAAGATTTCACCAGAAATATATGAATAAAAAAAACATTTTTAGAAACATGCCCGTGTGATTGTGTGTGTGTGTGTCTTGGTATTTAAGTTTGGTATCTTCCAAGGTTGCGACACGAAGATGTTCAAGAATATTCCCCCACCCCCAACTACCCTTTACATGGAAAAAAAATTAAAATTTTAGATTTTATTTAAAGTGCTCAAACGATTTTGATTAAAATCCCTTATATTTAAGATATTTATTTGGCAAATAAAATGCATATCTTGAATTTTCTGGGAATAGTCTTAAAATACCTCTTTATTCTGGATGTTTTTTAATGAATTTTAAACTGGTAAACCGTAGGAGATAGAAAAACTTACTACACAAAACTGGAGATCACATTAAAACACACAATTTATGTTATAATTTTTTTTTTTGTGGAGTTGATCGCTATTGAGATATTCCTTGTTATTGGTTTCAGCTTTGAAGAACTTATATTTTCTCATACAGGAACTTGTCAGCTCCTGTCCATACAAACAAAGGAGCTTCAGTCACACAGCAACCAGCTTTTCAACCTATAGTACTCCCTTATTTCGCTCCTACTTACAAGGTAGTAAGTAATAAGACTATTTCAGCTATTTTTTGTATAGAATAGCATGAAGTAAATAGAAGCACAAGCTTTTTAACAATAATTTGTTGCAGAGATGTAGAGAAAGTCATGTGAATGGAAAACATCACATTTTTTTTTCTACTCTACATTTGACTATCACTTTAGCCCAGTGCATTGCTTGTAGAACAATCCGAGAAAGTCATGTGAGGATAACAGATCATATTTTTACGCTCCTGGTTAAAATTAAACGCCAAAAGGAAACGCTAGAGATACGTTTTTTGCAGGTTTCCTTGAACTGTTCAGAAGTAGTTAACCTTTCAAGTTTTATAATCTGAAGGTCTAATCAACTGGGTATTAAGTAACTAAACATGACCTCTATATTTACGTTCAAGAATTGGGTACTCATTTGGTCCAGATTCCCTGTTTGTTTCCACCCCTATATTTCTCCTCCATATGTCATCGTGGATCTAACTGTCGCTGCGTATTCAGTTTACATTAAGGTTGTTGTATATAGTAATAAAACCGTTTCTGCTAATGTTTATCTCAATTAGGATGAAGTAGTAGAAGAATAATTGTATAAACAATAATTTGTACAGAAAGTGATGTGAATGGAATATATGCAGGCTGTTAATGAACTATACCGAAATATTTTCACAGCATTTATGTAGATTACTTAAATAAGTAATTTGAGATAGAAGACTTATGGCCTGTTTATTGAAATGTCGAAGTAACGGCTATAAGTTTCTAAAGTGCCAGTACGCCACTGGCTAATTTATCAACCGTTCGAGAGCACAACACGAAAAACGAAGGGACATATTATAGCGTACCTCTCTAGCGTAGTGGTTATAATACTGGCTTCCAAGTGGAAGATAGATTCCGAGTTCGGGTCTCGTTCACATATCGCAGCACTTCGTCTGGAATGAAAAAAATACCAATAAAAACATTTATTCTATGACAGGAATCGAACTCATGGCCTTTGGGATAGCAGCTTCCCACGTTACGCATTAAGCCACCGCAGCAGTTGAAAAAACGCCTTCAGAGTAGGCTACCTCAAGAGTTCAGTCAAGTGATTAGTTCGAGATTTTACAGATTTTTGCGATATTAAATCTTGAGAACGCTAGTAACGAGCTGCTAAAAATCAATATTTATATACTCGGGCAGCAGTTTTAAAGACATTCAAGCCATTTTTACTTTCTCTTTACGTACTATGTACATAATGTATAGAGAAGGCATTGTATTGCACCCAAAAATTCGATACCGAGAATTCACCCGAAATGCATATTTTGCGACCACCTGAATCCAAAAAAAAGCATTTTTAGAAAAATGTCCGTGTGTGTGTCTGTCTGTAAGTGGGCAGCATAGCTCAAAAACGAAAAGACCGTTAAATACCAAACTTGGTGTTTAAGTTCATTATCTTCCAAGGATGCGACACGAAGATTTTCAAGAAAATCCCTCCACACCCAACTACCCTTCAATCGAAACATGCTTTGCTTTAACACCGACTTATCAGCACCTGATACCCTTATGTTTAACACTATGTAGCTGCGTTATGTTTATCCATCGCCGATCTCAAATTATTTATATCAGTCAGTGCACAATGTCGCAAATTATTTCGGTGTAGTATTTAAGATTTTTTGCACAAAAACCAGCGTCTACAGTTGCACCTAGCGGGTGTTCGATCTCTATCAGTAACACATAGTATGTGAAAAAGCATCACGAGAGGTGAATTTATTGTTTTGTTTGCTGTGATGCTTGCATACGACAGAGCCATTAGCAAATAGAGCGGAAATGACACGCCTTTTTTGTACAAACAGAGAGTTTTACGTTTCTAAATCAGTTTATATAATAACAGCTCTAATGAATTCTGTTTCATGTTCTTTCCTTTGTTTCTAGAACGGCTATAGTCGGTCATGCATAAAACGGTGCTGCGAAATGTGTCATAGCCTTGTTGATTCGTCAAGTTCAGGAGGCCTTACACTACTAATTTGATCATTTGTTCAATACTCTTTATAGTTATATCGACATTCAGTTGTTTCTCGCAGTTACATGGAAAGAATGTGGAATTTTAAGCCCCGTATTCAACCGCGGTTATCCATGTCTCAAATATACGTGTACTGTTATTAATAGTCGCCAAAATAAATTTAACACTTTTCAAACCCTAATAAATATTTCCTTACTACTTTAAATGATTAAAGAGTCGTTATTTCGTTGCTTTTACACAAATCTGTAGTACAGATTTTACTTTCTCTACACGTACTATGTACATAGTGTATAGAGAAGGTATTGCACTCCACCCAAAAATTCGATACAGAGATTTCACCGGAAATATATGTTTTAGGATTCTATTTATCTAAAAAAAGCATTTTCAGAAAAAGGTCCGAGCATGAGTGTGTCCGTGTGTCTCTGAACACGATAATTCAAAAAAGAAAAGTTGGTAAAATTGATATTTAAGTACAGTATCTTCCAGAGATGCAACAAGAAGATTTTGAGAAAAATGTCCCTACACCAAACTATCCTTTACATGGAACTTGTTGAAAATTTTTATTTTCTCAAAAATGGCTCTAACAATTTTGATTAAAATATCGTGTATTGAAGATATTTACCTGACAAATTAAAATCTATATTTTGAATTTTCTGGGTATAGCCTCTGAAGACTACTTTATTCTGAGTCAATTTTACGGAATTTCACATAGCTGCTAAACCGTAAGAGATGGACAAAAACTTACCACACAACAAATGTAGAGCACCTTAAAACACACAATGTATGTTATATACATGTTTTTCGTGGAGTTGATGTTTTTGAGATATTCTTTGTTTTTGGTTTCAGCTATAAAAAACTAATACTTTTCTCATACAGGAATTTGTTAACTCGTGTCCATACAAACAAACGAACTTCAGTTACATAGCAACCAGTTTCTGACCATCACTTTAACCTATGGTACCCCCTTATTTCGCTTCTACTTACAAGGAAGCAAGTAATAAGACTATCATATAGCAACCAACTTTAAAAAAAATTGGCCATCGTTTTAGCATATTCTGCTTATGTTTAGCCTGATTAGCACGAAGGAGATAACAAATTAATCTGTTTGTTTACAGAGCAGCTAGAGGACATCATGTGAATGGAACACATTAGCTTTTCCCTTCTTCTTAGAGAGAACCAAGTAATAAGGATAATTTCTGCTAATGTTTATCAGGAATAATCAGCTGTTTGACACTAATTTGTAATAAAGATGTAGAGAAAGTCGTGTGAATGTAAGGCATCAGATTTCGTATCTGTTTACCCTCGTATTTAGGACTGACACCCTCATAGGACTTATAAGCTGATGCCTAGGCATCAGAAGTCTGTCGGGTAGCCAACGGCACAGAATGGAGAACCTGGAACGAGTAGTCCGCCCTTGGCCAGGAATGAGTGTGAGGAAGTGCATGAAATGAAGTGCAAGCGAAATGGATGATGGGAAAGGTAACGAGAGAGCAATTGGTGGAATGAGTGGTGAGGGAATCCCCAGAGGCCTCTTTTCCACCACAAATCCCATATGCGGGCACTTTGGATAGAAACCTTGGTGGGAGGCGAGCGGTCTAACCACTCGGCGCCTATTTTAATGTATAATAATACTAAAATTCATGGATAGTCAGAGTCAGACCGAAAAATTCAATGCCATAGCCGGGATTTGAACCACGGATCTCCCGATCTCTACCCGGTTGCTCTTCCACTGAGCTACCAAGGCAACATGCCGGCATAGCATTGAATTTCTCAACTGACTCTCATGTTTCCCGGTAAACCACAAGGTGATCTCAAATTATTTTGAGATGTCAACCCCAATGGTGACTTACAATGTTTTAAGTACTTAACTCCCAGGATTCATAGTATAATTCCCTATAATGGTCAATTGGTATTGGATTAATTGCCTTTTCACACAAGCCGTGTGTAGGACAGAGTTGGATAGGTAGAGTCAGTATGAAAAATTCAATGCCATGGTAGCTTAGTGGAAGAGCAACCGACTATACATCTGGAGATTCGTGGTTCAATTTCCAGCTATAAAATTGAATTTTTCAGTCTGACTCTACCTATCGAACTCCTGTGCTACACAGAGATTGTTTGAAAAAACAATTATTCCAACACTAAAATACATATATACTAATTTTGGCAGTATTTTGCATTTGTCCAGAGATAATAAAGTGGGTTTTTCTCAAGTATTCCTGTACAACAAAAAAGGAACCGGCTACCCAAATTAACGGCCATTAAAGCCCCTGAACGCCGCAAGCTTCTGATAATATTGACGCAGCTAATCGGGCCTCAAATATTCCAGATATAGCCTCGAGTAGTTATAGGGCGGGATTAGGAAAAAGCAATAAAGCGTTTTAACTCGCGTTCCACTGTCCACAAGCCCCGGGGTCACGACGCGCAGTCTTGGAAACGAACGCTAAATGGCAATCCTGCGACTTAAATTCCAGTCGCATACGACTAGACGGCTTTTAAACGGGCAGATTTCATTAGGGAATTCTTGTGCGAGCACGGTTACTGAATTATAGTACAAGATTGCTCCCTGAATGTTTAAAGGGGTACATGCAACTTCCTGGGATTATGTGAAAAACTTAAAGGAGTTTAAAATTGAAACCAATAACAAGGAATATCTCAGAACCGGTCAGCTCTACATAAAAAACATTAATCATAAATTATGTGTTTTATCTACAATTTTGTGCAGTAAGTTATTGTCTATCTCTTACGGTTTAAACTATTACTCAAAACTCATCCAGGAAAAAGTGACCTACAGGGGCTATTCCTAGAAAATTTGAAATATGCATTTTATTTGTGTTGTAAACATTTTTATTATACTGTAATTTAATCAAAATCGTTAGTCATTTTTGAGAAAAACAAAATGTTCGACATTTTTTACATGTAAAAATTAGTTTATGGCGGGAGGATTTTCTTGAAAATATTCGTGTCGCATCCTTAGAAAATACTAAACCTAAATACTAAGTTTGGTTTTTAACGCTCTTTTCTTTTTTGAGCTATGCTGCCCACAGACACGCGCGCACACACACACACACACAAAAACATATATATATATATATATATATATATATATATATATATATATATATATATATATATACACAGACAACACACACGCCCGCCTGGTTGTGGTGGTACCGTGTCTGCCTCCCATTCAAAAGGTCGTGAGTTCGAATCTCGCTTAGGGTGAGTTACCCGGATAAGTTTTTTTTTTCTCTGAAAAGACGAATGTCGAGTAACGTTAAGCTCCATGGACCCCGAGATCATTTGAGCATCATATCACCAATTTCATTCATCGTCCGATATGACCAAGAAGGTTAAAGGACGTTAAAAACTATAAAAGACAGACAGACATACACACGGATATTTTTCTGAAAATGCTTTTTTTTTTTTTTTTTTTTTTTTTTTTTTTTTTTTTTTTTTGATTCAGAAGGTCTAAAAATATATATTTCCGGTGAAATCTCGGTATCGAATTTTTGGGTGCATAACAATACCTTACTATATCCATAGTACGTGTAGAGAAAGTAAGTATCGACTTTTGTTTTCTCAACCTACGTAATGAATAGAGAAGGTATTGTATTGCATCTAAAACTTCTGACAGCGAGATTTCACCTCAAATAGAAGTTTTGGGGTCCTCTGTGTTCAAAACTAGTATTTTTGGAAAAAGGTCCGCGTGCGGTGTGTATATGTGTGTACAGCATAGCTCAAAAGCGAAAAGTCCGTTAAATACCAAACTTGGTATTTAAATTCAGTATCTTCCAAGGCTGCGATACGAAAATTTCCAAGACATGAAATGATTTCGCAACTTTCAAACTCTTGTATTCAAAGTTTTGTGTGTGTTTAAAAATCGCACACATTTGGGATTAGACAGTGCAGGAACAACGGTTGTCATACGCCACATAAATAATCTCAGAACGTGTTATACGAAACACACGTGCTACGTTTTCCATTACTAAGGTGACCTGCGCCGTGACGTTGTGGGACCTTCGCTACCAATCGGCATCTCTCTTGGAGTGGGCCAGGGACGTGCAATTTGGTTTTGAACAAAAGGCACTGTCTTGTTCCTTACCGTTTGTAGGGTACTTCATTACGTCATGTTTTTATTTTATTGGCTGATACTGTCACCTTGCAGCTGAGTGTTCTATGTCGAACCAATAGAGCATACCTGTGCTGGGTTTGTCAATTCATTCACCTTACTCAATTGGAAGCCAGATTAGAAAACGTGTAAGGTACAACCCCTCCTCCTTCCCCAATCAGAAATTCGATGTCGATTACTATTTGTGCTCTATGTACGACTGCCTAATCCTTGGTGACTTTTTGATTGTGCCGAATTTAGAGCTGAAAATTATATTCGCGTATCACTACGTTATGACCAACAAGGTCCACATCTTCGTTTGTGTCGTGTTGAAACACCCTGTATATATTAGCTAAATAACCAATTTAGCTGTTCAAAGTGGCAGCGACATCTTGGCTCAGATCTTTAGCGGTGAAAGGGTATAACATCTGCATTGAAAAAACGGTACCACGTGACAGTAAATACCTTAATAGTAATAGCGATTATGTTGAGAAATAGAATAAGGTAGTGTAACTTTGTAAATAATAACTTTCGTTATTATTTACTTATGACAAATCGTCTGCCACTTTCTGGTTGGCCTACCTGTAATATATATAACGAATTTACCTGTTCGAAGTTGTATAGAGGTTTAACAGCATATACCACTTCTTAGTAAAGAACTCTACGCTTAAGTGCTCATTATAGCTACATGGCCCACTTATAACGTGCTAATGACGTGAAACAGCAGTCGATCACGGTGCGGCGTTACGGTTTAGTATCAGGGATGATTACGGATTAATTTTTAATTTATATCAACGGTAAGGTATCGAAGGCATAGGTAATCGATTCTCATTAACGTTTTCAGGAGCTCAGCTATTAAGTACACAATGATACATTTGCTACACACGTGACCGTTATAAAACTCTCAAAAATCTTGTGCTTAAAAATCTGATGTGCCCCATTCACATGACTTTCTCTAAACGCTGTAACAAATTATTGTTAGACAGATAATTCTGCTATCTACTTTCTGATATTATATACAAGCAATCGCAAAAACGGTCCTAATTACTTGCCTCCTTGTAAGTAGAAGTAAAACAAGGGAATACGCTAGGCTAAAACGATAGTCAAATCTTTTAAAAGCTGCTTCCCATAAGCTTGAAAACAGTTTCTATGCAGGGCCAGGAGATTACAACTTTCCGTGTGAGAAAAGTTTGTCTTTTAAATCTGAAATAAATAATAAGGAGTGTTACAAAAATGATCAACTCAACGAAAAATAAGCTGTGTCCATTCACAAGACTTTCTCTACATCACTATAAACTTATTATTAAAACATTTACTTGTTTCCTTGTAAGTAGCAAGAAAATACTGGAATACACAAGCCTAAAACGATAGTCAAATCTTTTAAATACTGGTTGCCATGTGGTTAAAATCAGTTTCCATGTAGGGCCAGGAGTTTACAACTTGCCGTGTGAAAAAAGTTTAAGTATTTTAAATCTGAAACAAATAACAGGCAACATCTCAGAAATGCTCAGTTCCACGAAAAAAGGAATATGGTATAAATTGTGTGTTTTAACGTGATCTACATTTTGTGTGCCGTAAGATTTTGTCTATCTCTTGCAGTTACAAGTTTCACAAACTTCAGCAAAATTTATGCAGAATAATGAGGTTTTTAGAGGCTATTCCCAGAAAATACAAGATATACATTTTATTTGCCATATACATGCCAAATCGTTAGAGCCATTTTTCAGGAAATCTAAATTTTCGAATTTTTTTCCAGGTAAAGGGTAGTTTGGGGTGGGTGGATTTTTCTCAAAATATTTGTGTCGTATCTTTGGAAAGCACTAAATTTAAATACCAAGTGTGGTATTTAACCGACTTTTGTTTTTTGAGCTATCGTGTTCACAGGCACACGACACAAAGAAAATGCAAGTGGCGTGTTATTTATGGACGCTCTTTAACTACTATGGTTCTCAGCGTCCTATTCTATACTGGGGGTGAAAGAACGCTTAATTTTGCTCAGATGCTTCTCTGTCAGGCTTGAGAGTTCTTTTACGTGCCGTAAATCTACGACGCGGGACCAACGGCTTTACTTCCCTTCCGAAGGAAGCCATGCTAAGGATTTATACGCCCAAAAAAATCCATCGGCCTCCGCCGGGTTTGAACCCGCGACCTTGGGTATACACAACACAAAGACAGACATATACACCCACACACCTTTTTCTGAAAGTACCTTTTTTGATTTCAGGGGACCCTAAGCTTATTTCCGATGAAAACTCGGTGTCGAATTTTTCGGTGGAGTGCAATACTTTTTCTGTACACTATGTATATAGCACGTGTTAAGAAATTAATTAAAGCTCTTTTTTAATATTTTAAAATATCATTTATAAATCATGGAGGTAGTCGATGTTAGCCATGCTTAAGACTGCCTACGTAATGACGATTCGCGCCGTAGCCTGTCCATCTCGTTAGCCACGCTTTGAGCTGGAACCAAGCTAAAAGACGTCCATACTAGCGAAAATAGCGTTTTTGGTAATGACACTAATGCTACATTCACAAAGAAATGCAAGCGCAGACTAAACGTAAACACGAGTTTGGACTCATATTGTTTTATGAAAGCATTCACATAGAAACACACAAGACGCAACGCAAAGAGGACGAATTCTGCTTCTTTTCTCTATGCATTGCCTATGAATTCAATAACAAACGATCGCATTGCAAGATTTTACATGGTCTGCTGTAGATGCATGCTCTTCTATTTGGCCGTGCCGTGCCGCGCCATCTCTAATTTCCCTCAAGAGGTTATGACAGTCTCCTTGCGAATCCTTCTTTGGTTTAATGGATGTGATTATCATCTGTGTATAGCTTTATTAGTTCTCATAAATCAAAGACGCGGAGAGATAATTCTTAGATCATTAAATGTGTAGCTTTATCACTTTCTGAAGTCTCTTTGCTTGTACTATTGTCAATAATTTTGAATGAGCAATTATTGTGACGTCACTGTCGCGAGCGTCAGTTGTTGGTATGTAATTTGTAATGTTCGGAGTGCTTGGAAGATATTTGCATGTAACTTGCGGGTCTAGAAACCCGTGCTAACTTCTTGCATTGTGAATGGCGTTTCCTTGCGTCTGCGCTTATGCTACGTTACGTTTGCGCTTGCATCTCATTGTGAATATAGCATAAATCTGTAAACGTTTAACTTTAGAAAAGAGTAACCTATAGTGGTTAGAGAAACAAGTGAATAGCTTTACTCACCTGAGTGTTGCTGCACTTCTGTGTGTCCTCGCGCACGCTACAACACAAACACAGAGGCTGGCGTGTGCAAGTTACCACAGACAGGAAACTCAAGCTGGCAGCCAATAACTTAATTCATTGTGGGTCACAGAACCACAGTACTCGGATCGATTTTCGACTGGTGCTGTTGTCACTTCTCCCGTCCGTTCCAGGTTTAAGGACGACCAAGAGGTACACAAAGGGTTGTGTTTTGTCTACTACTGCGCGACGGGGTGCGATTCAAGGTCTTCTCGATCTCATCCACTTTCTACTTACTCTACCAATCCAATCGGACATTGCAGAAAGGAGTAGATTAAAATTTTACACAAATTTGGAATAACAATCATTTATTATACAATTGGATAAACAGAGAGTTTATCCATGAGTAGAGCAATCGTATTTTAAGTTCTACGAATGGATAATACAGGTTTGTCCACTTGTATAACACATTATTTTATCCTATAGATACGATAAATATTCAGTTAATGATTTTACAACAAATAGTAATAGTAATTTTACTTTTTTTTAACAATAATTTATTGCAGAGAAAGTCATGTGAATGTAAAAATCAGAATTTTTACTTCTTCTATACCAACTATGTACATAGTGTATACAGAAGATACTGTATTACACCCAAAAATTCAATATTGAGATTTCACTAGAAATACATGTTTTGAGACTCCCTGAGTCCAAAAAAAGCATTTTTTGAAAAATATCCGTGTGTGCCTATCTGTCTATCTGTGTGTATGTTTGTGAGTGTGACTGTGGGTAGCATAGCTCAAACACGAAAAGAGCATTAAAGCCCAAACTTAGTATTTAGGTTTGGTATATTCCAGGGATGCGACACGAAGATTTTCAAGAAAATCCCCCTACCCCAAACTATTCTTTACATGGAAAAAAAATGAAAATTTTGATTTTCTTAAAAATAGCTGTAACCATTTTGATTAAAATATCGTACATTAAAGATATTTACCTCAAAAATAAAATGTATATCATGAATTTTCTAGGAATAGCCTCTGAAGACTGCTTTATTCTGAGTTTTGCGGAATTGTGCATAACTGCTAAACCGTAAGAGATGAACGAAAACTTAATACACAGGAAATGTAGAGCACATTAAAAAACAAAATTTATGTTATATACCTTTTTTCGTGGAGTTGATTAATTTTAAGATATTCCCGGCTTTTCGTTTCAGCTTTGAAACCCATATTTTTCTCATACAGAAATTTGTCAATTCGTGTCCATACAAACAAAGGAACTTCAGTCACCTAATAACCAGCTTTTGACGTCACTTTAACCTATAATACTCCCATATTTCGCTTCTACTTACAAGGAAGCAAGTAATAAGACTATTTATACTTTTTTTCTCGATTAGTGTGAAGTAAATAGAAGCATAAGCTTTTTAACAATAAATTGTTGCAGAGATGTAGAGAAAGTCATGTGAATGGAACACATCAGAATTTTTTTACAGTTTTTTTTCGAGTATATCAAAAAGTAATAATTGGCTAACCACGAACCATAAGTCACTTATCAAATCTTGTATTCCCAATATACATTTTTGACCTGATAAGTATAACTTACAGTTCATAGTACGCAATATACTAACGCTAACGGTAACACAGATATTAAAAATCTGATGTGTTCCATTCACATGACTTTCTCTAGATCTCTGTAACAAATTATTGTTAAAAAGCCTTTACTTCTATTTACTTCGTGCTAATCGAGAAAACATTAGCAGAAATGGTCTTATTACTTCCTTCCTTGTAAGTAGACGCGAAATAAGGGACTACCATAGGTTAAAGTGATAGTCAAAAGCTGGTTGCTTGGTGATTGAAGTTCCTTTGTTTTTATGGACAGGAGCTGACAAATTCCTATATGAGAAAGGTATAAGTTTTTCATAACTGAAAACAAAAATAAGGGATATGTTAAAACCGATCAACTCCACGAGAAAATGTATAAAACATAAATTGTGTGTTTTAATGAGCTTTACATTTTCTGTGTGGTAAGGTTTTGTCTATCTCTTACGGTTTTAGAACTTATACAAAAATCCGTAAAATTCATCCATAATAAGTATATTTCAGAGGCTATTCTCACAACATTCAAGATATACATTCTATTTGTCAAGTAAATATCTTAAATATACGAGCTTTTAATCAAAATCATCACAGCCATTTTTAAGGAAATCAAAATTTTCGAAATTTTTCCATGTAAATTTTTGAGCTATGCTGCCCACAGACACACACAGACACACACACGGACCTTTTTGTAAAAATAATTTTTTTTGATTCGGGGGGACTCAAAACATGCATTTCTGGTCAAATCTCGGTACCGAATTTTTGGGTGCATTATAATACCTTCTCTATACACTATGCACATAGTACGTGTAGAGAAAGTAAAACAAAAATTTTTAGAAAAATGTCCGTGTTTGTGTCCGTTGGTATGTGTGTGAGTCTGTGGGCAGCATAGCTCAAAAACGAAAAGAGTGTTAAGGTTAAAATTTAGTATTTAAGTTTGGTATCTTCCAAGGATTTGACACGAATATTTTCAAGTGAATTCCCCAAATTACCCTTTACATGCAAAAAATTTCGAAATTTTGATTTTCTCAAAAAAGGTTGTAACGATTTTTATTAAATAATCGTATATTAAATATATTTACCTCACAAATAGACTGAATATCTGAATAAAATCTAAGGGATTTTAATCAAAATCTTTGGAGCCATTTTTAAAAAAATCAACATTTTCGAAATTTTTTCCATGTAAAGGGTAGTTTGGGGTGGGGGGATTTTCTTGAAAATCATTTTCATTTTTGAGCTATACTGCCCACAGACACAGACACACACAGACAGACAGACACACACACGGATATTTTTCTAAAATGCTTTTTTTGGGTTCAGAGGGTCTCAAAACTTATATTTCTGGTGAAATCTCGGTATCGAATTTTTGGGTGCAATACAATACCTTCTCTATACAATATGTACATAGTACGTATAGAGAAAGTAATCATAACTGTAGCTTTAATACTTAACAAAACCACTATTATAGTGTGCCGTTAATTTTAATGGTGGCTTGAAGGTTAAAGCTCCTGATAAAACTGCTTCTTCACTTTAATTCTTCCTGAACTTGTTGCTATTTCATCGTAATATAATTTTTCGTGTTGTTGGTGAAGGTTACTTAGTCTAATTGACGCAGAGTTTCTTGGAAGGGGAAGAATTTCCCTTCGGCTTTTAACGCTCGGGAAAGTAAGTGGCTTTTAGTGGAGTTGCCAACATTTCTTCAAATTAAACAAACACTTCAACTTGCGTACACGAACTTGTATGTGACTTGCATTTGTCCAAATTTGCCCGATTTAATTGCTTAGTAGCAATTTATACCGCGTAAACATGAGTGGTTAATGAATACAAAAGTCAAACACACTACTTTCTCTACCCAATTTTCTTATTCTTACATGAGCTTATTATTCTATATAATTTATCTTAGTGTAGATAGATATTACAGCCTCAGCTTTAGGTAAGAAATTCTGTTCTTTTTGCATTAAAAAGAGGAAAAATACAATGACTATTCATAGTTACGTCGCTAGTTTTTAATTTACCAAAATTCTTGAAGATGTTTGTGTTTACTTTCTCTACACGTACCATGTAGTATATAGAGATGTTGCATTCAGACCCAAAACTCGATAGTCAGATTTTACCGGAAATACACCTTTTAGGATTCCCTGTATCTAGAAAAACATTTTTAGAAAAGGTTCGTGTGGGAACGTGCGCCTTTGAACAGATAACTCAAAACGAAAAGTCGGTAAAATAAAAAAATTTGTATATAACTTTACAAGAATACGACAAGAACATTTTCAGAAAAATCTCCCACCCCAAACTACCCTTTACATGAAAAAAGTTTCGAAAGCTTTAATTCTCTCAATACTGGCTCTCAAGATTTTAATTAATATACCATATATATCTCATATTTAAATGACAAATAAAATGAATATTTTGAATTTTCTGGGAACAGTCTCTTGATTAATTTTGTTGAATCTTGGATAAGTGGTAAACCGCAAGAGATAGAAACACTTAAAAATGTAGATCTCGTAAAAACACATCATTTCTTTAGTAGCGCTAAGCGTTTCTGAGATATTCATTGTTACTTTATTTCATATTTAAAATTGTTGTATTTTCTCCTACGGGAATTTGTCAACTCCTGGACATACAAGGAAAAATATTTCAGACACATAGCAACCATCTTTTAAAGACTTGACTGTCGCTTTAGCCTTGTGATTTCCCTTCTACTTACAAGAAAACAATAAGACAATGTTTACCTCGATTATCATGAAATAGATAGAAGAATACACTTTTTGACAGTAATTTGTTACAGAAATGTAGAGAAAGTCATGTGAATGGAACACATCAGACTTTTGCTTTCTCTATACGTACTATGTACATAGTGTATAGAGAAGATACTGCACTCCACCAAAGAATTCCATACCGAGATTTCACCGGAAATATATGCTTTAGGGTCCCCTGCATCCAAAAAAATATTTTCAGAAGAGGGTCGGGTGTGTATGCGTGTGTGTCTGTGTGTCTGTGAACACGATAACTCAAAAACGAAACGTTGGTAAAATACCAAACTTGGTATATAATTTTAGTATCTTCCAGGGATGCGACAGGAAGATTTTGAGAAAAATCCCCCCAACCTAAACTACCCTTTACATGGAACTTTTTTCGAAAATTTCGATTTCCTAAAAGATGGCTCTAAAGATTTAATTAAAATATCGTATATTAGAGATATTTACCTGACAAATAAAATTTATATTTTAAATTTTCTGGGAATAGCTTCTGAAGACTATTTTATTCTGGGTCAATTTTACGGAATTTTGTATAACTGCTAAACCGTAAGAGATGGACAAAATCTTACCACATAACATATGTAGAGCACTTTAAAACACACAATTTATGTTATGTAGATTTTTTTGGTGGACTTGATTGTTTTTGAGATATTCCTTGTTTTTCGTTTCAGTTTGTTTTTGGTTTGTTTCTCATACAGGACTTCGTCAACTCGTGTCCATACAAACAAAGGAACATCAGTCACATAGCAACCAGCTTTTGGCTTTCACTTTAACCTGTGGTACTCCCTTATTTCGCTTTTACTTATAAGGAAGCAAGTATTAAGACTATTTCTGTTAACTTTTTCTGGATTAGTAGGAATTAAATGGAAGAATAAGCTTTTTAAGAATAATTTATTGCAGAGTTGTACAGAAAGTCATGTGAATGGAACACATCAGAGTTTTATTATTTATATGTTTAGAGCGTAACATTTCTCTCAAAGTTAATCGTATTGAACATTTTTTGCTCTCAGAGAAAGCTCTTCATTTTTATTTCTGGAAGGTAAAATCAGATTATATAACTGAATAAAAACCATTCTCTCTCCTGCTGATTGCTGCCGGTATTAGGTTGTTTCTTTTTACTTCCTCTACACATAGTATGCAAATGGTATATAGAGAAAGTATTGAATCCACCCAAAAATTCTATACCTAGATTTCACCGGAAATAGACATTTTAGGGTCCCCTGTATTAAAAAAAAGGTATTTTCTGAAAAAGGACCGTGTATCAGTATGTGCTTGTGTCCGTGTGTCTTTGAACACGATAACTCAAAAACGAAAAGTCGGTAAAATACCAAACTTGGTATTTCAGAAATACGACACGAAAGAAAAGTACCCCACCCCAAACTATCCTTCACATTAAAAAAATCGAAAATTTTGATTTTTTCAAAAATGGCTCCCACAATTTTTATTAAAATATCGTTTATTAAGGGTATTTATATGGAAAATAAAATGCATACCTTGAATTTTCTGGGAATAGCCTCTAAAGAACTCTTTATTTTGAATGCATCTTGCATAACTGGTAAACCGTAAGAGATAGACAAATCTTACTACAGAGAACTTGTAGAGCTCATTAAAAACACAATTTATTATACACATTTTTTTTTCGTGGAGTTGACCGTTTTTTAGATATTCCTTATTAGTGGTTTTCTCATATGGGAGTTTGTCCATACAAACAAATGAATTTCAGTCATATGGAAACCAGATTTTAAAACATTTGACTATGACGTTAGCCTGGTGTATTCCCTTATTTTCCTTCTAATTACACGGAAGCAAAGAAAAAGTCCATTTCTGCTAATTTTTTCGACTTGCATGAAAGAAATGGAAAAATAAATATTTTAACAATAATTTGTAGCAGAAAAGTAGAGAAAGTTATGTGAATGGAACACACAAGATTTTTTTATATGCCAACCGTGCACCGGAGTGGTCTCCCTTTACATCTTGTTAAAACGGTAGCTCATGGCCTCCTGGATTGGATGGATGGATGGATGGTGGATGGATGGATGGACGGACGGACGGACGGACGGATGGATGGACGGACGGATGGACGGACGGATATATATAGATTAGTTTATTTTCCAGAACAAAGTACATTGTTTAGCAATGACAAATACAAGTAATATAAAAACAATGGGTATTATCATAACATTCATCCAGACAATAAAATGGATTTAAAATCAAAGTGCGCCTCACTGACCTCTTAAAAGATTCAATGGAGAGAGCTTTAGTGCTGTTACTGAGTTTGTTAAACAGATTTAATGATATTGTCTCAATGGAATTTTGTATCTTACTATATTTACATCTATTTATGTAAATATTGGAACTAGTTCTGGTGTGATGAATATGGCTTTCGGAACATAGATTGTATTTATGACTGTTTTCTTAGCAAATAAGAGGCAGGGGAACACAAACAATGAAGTCAAAGTTTAAACACCCAACTCAACGAAAAAGGTTTACAATGAGTTCTGGGGGCTACACCACATAAAGTTCCAATTGCCTTTGTCTGTAATAAAAGTATCTTTTTGGCTAAAGCATATCCATAAATAACCCCAAAATAAAATACCATGACTTTAAATGATAAAACTAGGCAGACAAATAAGAGTAACGTAACAATGAAACATTGGGAAAAAACGAATGAAATATAACAAATTAAATAAATAAGAAAGAAAAATAACGCGATAAAACAGAGAGAAACTAAGAAAAGAAACAAACTAATAAATGGACTACGATCACAATTAAAACAGAATCAAAACTACTTGAACAATGCTAGCTACATTAAAAGGGAAAAGAGACATGAAATAAAATCGCTTGAAACACGCAAGAACGTGAGTCCAGAAAGAGAAGGTGTAAAGCAAGCTATCGAACAAAAGGAGTTGATATGCAGAAACAATGAAGGGGAAAACCCCAAACAAAATTCACCCTCTACCACACACAGAAAGTGTAATCAGGCGCGTTAAAACGTTAATATCAGTAAGGACATAGCGTGGCGTCTAAAATCATAAGACCCAATGAAAACGCGACAAAATATAAAAATGCAACACAGTCTCGCCCAATAAAAATCGGTGAAAGTAACGAAGATAACAAAAGTCTAGGCAAATCCTAGAAAAGGGGCGGCGAATAGACTCTGTCTAGCCGCGGGAGCTTCGAGAAAGACACTCATAAGTCTGACACCGTGTAGTGAACCCGCATCGAGTCGCAGCTCATAGCAAAATGAGAAGTTACTAGTCCGCAACGTGAAAAAGTTTGTTCTCAGGGGAAGGGAATTAAGAGGGATATTAGCGCGAGGGGGAGGTAAAGCAGCTAAAATAATTTGTGATCGGTTTTGTTTTGCGGAGACTAATGAGTTCTTGTACTTCGGACGGCCAGGGGAAAAATGAAACATTACGTGCGGGAAAGTAAAGGACACTTAGATACTAGTAGCAGAGCTTCATTCAGGTTTCTCCCGCACACCCTGAGAACGTGACACAGTTCCTTAGCTATCGGCGATCCAACCCGTTTCCTTATTGCCCTCCAAAGCCCCGAAACAATAATTCCCGCCACAAGCTCAAACGGCTATGGTAGTAAATTGATAATAAAACATGGATCACACATGACTTTTTAAAACAAGTAACATAAATACACTCTGCTTACCTTGTTCGAACCTAATATTAACAGAGAAAACCTCTCAATGAAGTATGCGAGGTATACACTGCCACTTACATAACTAAGCTCTACATTGCGCAGTGTTGTAATTTGGCTAAAAAGACGATTAATCAAAGGTTTTAGTATTTTTAGTGAGAATCTTTTATAATTTCCTATTACACTAACCTTAAACAATAAAATTAGCCTATTTAAATCTGTTTTATATTGTAACAATGTTAATATTTATGCAATAAAACAATAGTGGTTCTTTTTTTTTTTTAAATATTAATGAACAACATCTATGCAAATGCGGTCAAATGTAGACAAGCCAGCAACCAAGCATGTTATCACACCATTTATTTCACTTTGATCCTCCCCACCCTTTACCACAGACACATTTCACTGCAGTCACTGGGCTCGAACTCGCGATGTTCAGCTTTGAATGGATGGCCAGTCCACTTCGTATCGTACTAATGATCTCGGCTATTCAAGTCGTTACGGTTATGGTGCTGGAAATGGATATAAAATCCTATTTCTGAATTAGAGGAAGTGGTTTTAATATTTTTAGTGGCCTTCTATTCTAATTTTATATTACACCAACCTTTAACAATAAAATTAGCCTATTTGAAGCCGTTTAGTATTGTAAAAATATTAATATTCATTAGTGTTTCTTTTTTTTTTTTCTTTTCACGTACTATATACATAGTGTATAGATAACGTATTGTATTCCACCCAAAAATTCGATGGCAAGATTTCACCGAAAATACATGTTTTAGGGTCCCCTGTATAAAAAAAAAGGAATTTCATAAAAGAGTACTGTGTGTGTCAGTGTCTGAACACGATAACTCAAAAACAAACTTGGTATTTAAGTATCTTCCAGGAATGCGACGCGAAGATTTTGATACAAATCCTTCGTCCTGAAACTGCCTTTTACATAAAATGACTAACGATTTTGATTAAAATTTCTTATATTTAAGTTATTTACATGTCAAAGTAAAATGTATACCTTAAATTTTCTTGGAATAGCCTTTGAGGACTACCTTGTCCTGGATAAAATTTACGGACTTTTGCATAACTGCTAAACCGTAACAAATGGGCAAAAACTTGCCACACAAAAAATGTAGAGCACGTTAAAACACACAATTTATGTTATATAATTTTTTTCATGGAGTTGAACGTTTTTTTAGATATTCCTTGTTATCTATTTCTATGTTTCTTACATGGAAAGTCGTAAACTCCTAGCTCTGCTTAGAAACGAATTTCAGCCTCATGACAACCAATTTTACTATTTTTTAGTCTAGTGCATTCCCTTATTTTCCTTCTACTTACTTCTTAATTAAGACATTTTCTGCTAATTTTTATTTTGATTACTATAAAATAGATAGAAGAATATGCATTTTAACAATAATTTATTACACCGATATAGAGAAAGTTATGTGAATGCAAGACATAAGTTTTTTCCTTTATGAATTACACTGTACAGGACACAGAAAAAAAGTGTATTTTCAGTGAAATCTCGATTTAGAGGTTTTGGTAGCAGTGTGCAGTTATATGAAAATAATCGATGGTATGGTGATTGTGTTAAACGCCGCAGGCCACACACAAATACCTCAAACAGCACACTAATGGTCGCCCTCTGAGAAAGAAGGAACGGAGTAATCCGAAGAACAAACCCCACGTTGGGCGCCACTAAGCTTAAAGTCAATATCATTTCCATGAAATATTCTCCTCTTTACTGTAACCAGAACCACTTGTTACGTGCCGCAGATATATGTGCCAATAATTTCCATATATGAAAGTATATAACATTATATCTAATGTATGCTAGTCACAAAATTTTCTTTATACATTACTATTTCCCACCCTCTTTTTACTTTCTCTAGCATGAATGTACATACAATGTACGTAGTAGAGAAGATAATATATTCCACTCAAAGCTTTAATGTTCTAATTTCAACAGAAATATATGTTTTGAGGTCCCAGAGTCCAAAAAATTACTTTTAGAAAACAGTCTATGTGTGCGTGTGCCTGTAGACAGCATAGCTCTAAAACAAAAAGACCATTACATACCAAATTTGATATTTAAGTATGATATATTTCAAGGATGCAACACGAAGATAGATTTTAAAGAAAACTCCCCCACTCCAAATTGCCCTTTACATGGGAAAATGTTCGAAAGTGTTGATTTTCTCAAAATGGCTCTAACCATTTTGATTAAAATGACTTTATCTGCAATATATTTTTCTGACAAAAGAAATGTATATCTTAAATTTCTGGGAATAGCCTCTGAAGACCTTTTCATTCGGGATGACTTATTTAAATGGCAAACCGTAAGAGATATACAAAAACATACTGTACAAAATGTGGAGATCTCATTAAAATACACAATTTGTCTCATATACATGTTTAATTTCTCTACACGTACTATGCACATAGTGTAGAGGAAGTATTGTATTCCACCCAAACATTCAATTCCAAGATTTCACCGGAAATGCATGCACGTGTGTGTGTGTGTGTGTGTGTGTGTGTGTGTTTGGACAGCTCAAAAACGAAAAGAGCGTTGAATACCAAACTTGGTATTTAAGTTTGATATCTTCCAAGGATGCGACACAAAGATTTTCAAGAAAATCTCTCCATCCCAAACTACCCTTTACATTGGAAAATTTTCGAAAATTTTGATTTTCTCAAAAATGGTTCTTACGATTTTGATTAAAATGTCGTATTTTAAAGGAATTTACATATAAAATATATATATATATTGAAATTTATGGGAATAGCCTCTGAAGTCACCTTTATTCTGAATGAACTTTGCGGAATTTTGCATTACTGATAAACTGTGAGCTCGTTAAAACGCCAATTATGACTGGTCCTGGAGCTGACCGTTTTTAAGATATTCCTTGTTATTAATTTAAGTTTTAAAATACTTATACTTTTCTCATAGGGAACTTGTCAACACCTGACTACGCAAAGAAACGGATTTCTGTAACATAGCAACCACATTTTGCAACACAATCTCCTTTTAGCTCGATACACTTTTCCAGCGGTTCTCCAACTATTTAAAGCTTCCAAAATGTAGGATTTCGGAAGGTTCTCAAAAATAGGCATCTATTTCGGAGATGACCTCTTTGTTAGAAGTGAATCGTTTCCTGCCGAGCCATTTTTTTTAAGTTTGTGACATTAAAAAAATCATTGGGAGCCAAATCTGGTAAATGCGGTGGATGTTTGAACCTTAATTCTACCATTTTCGTCATTGAAACTGCGCAGGAGCGCACTCTAGCATGTCTTCTTTGCCAGATGAGACCGGTTTTTCTTGATTTCTCCGTTCAACCGATGCAATAACGATGTATAATACTCTATTTATTGTTCTTCCTTTCTGCAAGTAACAATGAAGACGATTCCGAGGTTATCGCAAAAAAAAAGTAACATATCTTGTCTGCAGATTTCAATATCTTTGCCCCGGTAAGGCCTTTAAAAAGATCACTATTTCGACTATACTTTTGTGTAGTAGTATATTCAAGTTTCATCCACAGTTATGTATCGACGCAAAACTCGTCCGGATTGCAACAATTTCTGCTAAAATTTATCTCAATTAGGATAAAATAGATAGATGAATAAGATTTTTAATATTAATTTCCTGTAGAGATGTAGAGAAAGTCATGTGAATGACACATCTGATGTTTTAGAGAAACTTACATACATTACATAGATATGCTCACCCTAAATCATAAGGTCGCGAGTTCAAACCCGGCGGAGGACGATGATTTTTTCGGGCGTAAAAATCCTTAGCATGGCTTCCTTCGGAAGGGAAGTAAAGCCGTGGGTCCCGTGTCATAGATTTACGGCACGTAAAAGAACCTCAAGCCTGATAAGAGAGGCCTCTGAGCAAAATTAAGCGATCTTTCACGCCCAATATAGAATGGGACGCTGAGAACCAAAGCAGTTAAAGAGCGTCCATAAATAACACGCCATTTTTATTTTTATTTACCCTAAATCAGGTCAGTACAATTGGCAGACTATAATTAAGTGACCGCTTTATTTTATTCGGAAGAAAGCAAAGGTTACGTCATATCTGTATAAGATACACACAATACAGCTGAGGGTTTTACAAAAACAAAACACTTGACCTGCATAAATGAAATTTCTAGAAAAACAAGCCCATACGTGTTCTCACCATTACCGCCATATGTGTACAGTAGAGCCGAGTAAACTTTATCGGAATAAAGAACACACGGAAATGTGATTTATTGTACGCCTCAGCTGGTACCTTCTTTTGTTTTTCAGCTCCCCTTCCTAGAGAAGGAAGTTCATTCCACTCCTCAGTCGCTCAACCTTTTGCTAAGAAAACTGTATTTTCCAAAAGGTTTAGAAAAATGCTCTAATGCTCCATGACCAATATCCACCTATACTTCCGGTGATTATTAATTACCTTCTATATGCGAAGAAGCAATTCTACTCCAAACAAAAATTCGATGTCAGGATTTCACAGGAAATTTGCCAGAGCCGTTTTTTTTTTCAACCTCCGATAGGCTATAAATAAAAGTCAAGTTCATAGAAAACAATCATAACTAAAAGTTTTATACACTTATGATTAGTTTTCAACATAATCACCAAAAAGATTGAGATATTTGTCGTGCCTGTGCACAAGCTTTGCAATACCCGCTTCAAAAAATGTTGCCGCCAATGATTTCAAATGAGCATTGACGTTGTTTTGAAGATCTTGGTTGGTTTGAAAGTGCTGCCCTTCTAGGCACGTCTTCAGTTCAGGGAAAAGGTGAAAGTCGCTTGTTGCCAGGTCAGGTCTGTACGGCGGATCATCGAAAATATCTCATTGAAATTGTTGAAGGAGCCGATGGTTTGTGCCAGTAGTTTGTGGACGAGTGTTGTCATGAATCAACACAATTCCTGAAGTCAGTATTCTTCTTCGTTTTTTTGAATGGCTCTCCGCAAACGTCGTAAAGTTTCACAATAAACAGCTGCATTGATAGTGGTTCCGGGCTGCATCATTGGCGGCAACATTTTTTTGCAGCGGGTATTGCACAGCTTGTGCACAAGTACGATAAATGTTTCAATCTTTTCGGTGATTATGTTGAAAAGTAACCATAAGTCTACAAAACTTTTAATAATAAAATAATTGTTTTCTATTAACTTATCAGTTATTTATAACCTATCGGAAGTTGAAAAAAACGGCCCTCGTATGTTATGAGGTCCTCTAAATCCAAAAAAATGGGATGTGTTCCATTCACAGGACTTTCTCTACATGTCTGTAACAAATGACAATTAATACACTTTTTCTTTTGTCTACTTCATGCTAATCGAGATAAATGCTAGCAGAAACGGTCTTATTACTTAGCTCCTTGTAAATAGAAGGGAAATAAGAGAGTACACTATGCTAAAGCGATAGTCAGATGTTTTAAAATGTGGTTGCTATGGGATTGAAATCCGTTTCTTTGCAAGGCCAGAAGTTGACAAGTTCCTGTATGCCAAAGTATGGGTATTTTAAAACTGAAACCAATAATAAGGAATATCGCGAATACGATAAACTCCATGAAAAAAATGTATATGACATAAATTGTGTGTTTTAAAGAGATTTACACTGTTTGTGCATTTAGATTTTGTCTATCTCAATCTTTTTGTTATGCAAAATTGAAAAAAAAAATATCCAAAATAAAGAGGTGTTAAAACGCTATTCCTAGAAAATTCAAGATAAACGTTTTATTTGTATGTAAATATCTTAAATATAAGAGACTTTAATTAACATTGTAACAACAATTTTTGAGAAAATCAAAACCTTTGACATGTTTTCCAAAATGGAGGGGTTATTTTTTGAAAATCTTCCGGCAGATACTGAATTTAGATATTAAGTTTGCTAATTAACGGACTTTTCGTTTTTGAACTGTTTTACTCACAGACACACACGAATGTTTCTCTTAAAATGCTTTTTTTGGGGGGGTCCCAAAACATGTATTTCCAGTGAAATCTCGGTATCGAATTTTTGGGGGCTTTACAGCAATACTTTCTCTATACATTATATATAGAGTAGTGTAAAGAAATTAAAAACATTTGTTCAATATTATAGAATTTCAAAATTTAATTTATAGGTAGCCTTAACATTTTGCCTAACATCTGCACACTTGTGGATTTTAAGTATATTTTAATAGATCAATATTATTTATAGATTGCCTAATATTTGTTTCTATCTGCAGAGGTTGACGTCACGGGGCCAGATAAACCAATAAGGTTCATTTGTACAGAAAAATAATGTGACAGAGAAGCGAGCCTGAGGACTTATATAAACCGCTAAATTAGAGGCACACGCTATTAGCGAAGCCTCTTTTGTCACTCCGAGCTTTATCCCATTTCCCTCTTTCCTTTTCATCATTGTTTTCCACATACAAAAGACTATTTAATCCATTTTGTCCAAGCTCGCAAACGTTTCTGCTCTGTTGACTCTACTCGAGTCCCATTTATCCTCTGCTATTTCGTGAATCCTCAAGAAGACTCACTCTGGTCAGGGATTTCCTCACATTACTCAAACATTCCGCCTAAATACGCCAACCAATTCTTAGAGAAATTCATACATTAATAGTTATTTATATTATAAGAGGCTTAAATAGACTATTATTTGTGAGTGTTCTAATTTCTCATGAGCAAATAATAGTCTAATAAGCCACGTGTAATATACAACGTTTTATCCTATCCTAATATTAACTGAAATATTCTTATATTTATTAATATGAATATTATTAGAGTCGTCATTACCAGGAATTTAATTTTAGTCGTGACGTAGTTAGTGTTTTCTTTGTTCGTTGCTGCGTTACCCCGGCAGAATAAACAATTTCAATTCTGGTTGTTTAAAATGCACCAAATAAATCAATAAATGAATGAAAATGGATATTCTCGAAGAAGTTTTAGATTATACTTAAAAAGCTGTACTTAGTTTGTTACCCGGCAAGCCGAAGGGCTTATATGACAAGCAATTTTCATTATTTAAAGAATGGGGTGCTGCCAAAGGAGTAAAAATACAAGATTAAAATGTATACATGAAGTCTGTAGGATAGGATAAAATAATTGTTCCTTTTTACTTTCTCTATAGGCACTATGTACATAGTGTATAGAGAATGTATTGCACTCCACCAAAAAATTCGATACCGAGATTCCACAGGAAATACATGTTTTAGGACCCCCTGTATCCATAAAATGCATTTTCAGAAAAAGGTCCGTGTGTGTCCGTGTGTCTGTGAACACAATAACTCAAAAACGAAAAGAAGCTAAAATACCAAACTTGGTATTTAAATTTAGTATCTTCCAGGGATGCGACACGAAGGTTTTGAAAAAAAAATCCCCCCACCAAAAACTACCCTTTACAGGGAACTTTTTTCGAGAATTTTGATTTTCTCAAAAATGGCTCTAACGATTTTGATTAAAATTTCGTATATTAAAGATATTTGTCTGAAAATAAAATGTATATCTTGAATTTTCTGGGAATAGCCTATGAAGAGTACTTTATTCTACATGAACTTATGAAATTTTGAATAACTGCTAAACCATAAGAAATGGACAAAAACTTACGGCACAAAGAATGTAGAGCACGTTAAAACAAACAATTTATGTTATATAATTTTTTTTCTTGGAGTTCATCGTTTTTGAGACATTCCTTATTTTCGGTTTCTGCTATGAAAAACTTATAGATTTCTCATACAGGAATTTGTCAACTGCTGTCCATGCAAAGGAACTTCAGTGACATAGCAACCAGCTTAATTATCACTTTAACCTATGGTACTCCCTTTATTCACCTCTACTTACAAGGAAGCAAGTAATATGGCTATTTCTGCTAATGTTTTACTGATTAGCATGAAGCTAATAGAAGTATAAGCTTTTTAAGAATAATTTGTTGCAGGGATATAGAGAAAGTCATGTGAATGGTACATATCAGATTTTTCTATTGTTGCTATGGATATTTATTCATTGGCTGTACACATTTTCGAATTCTTTTTGGATAGAAAGAAAAGTAAATCTGTATTTTCGTTGAATCCTGGATCGAACTTTTAGGTGGATAACAATAGCTTCTCTACATATGCATCTAATTTGTAGTAATAAGAGAAAGTAAAAAATATCTCTATTAATATGAAATAGATGTTTTTAGTTATTACTCAGCCAATGGGCACACTGACTTGAGAAAAGCTGATAAAATGTCTGTGCAATATATCAGTGAACTATTTCCCCAGCACATTTTCCAAGTTTGGTTTTGTTCACTCTGATTCCAGGGCTATGTTATTTGTGAATACATCCTTGACATGGCTTTGTGGCCTGCAAGCACAGACCTCTTGAGGTTCAGGCCTGAATCGCTGCCCACAACAACTTAACATGGGGATTGTTCTCTTTATGTTTAATGCTACCCCCAACCCTTATTCCGACAGAGGGGCTGTTTTCCGATACAGGGGATGCAGTGACGGAATTATGGTCTTCAACCTCTTGTCAAATGTACAGCTTAAAGTTGAGAGAACAGCCTGAACAAAATGTTTGGAATGTAGGCCATAGTCATTAAGTGCTCACATTTGGGAAACTTATGGGGGCAACATACCCTGTAGATGAGGAGGTGAACTAGAGAATTTTTAGTGGAAACCTAGTGTAATTTTGGGATTAATTAATAATGCTAAATTAACCAAGAAACTTTTGTCTACAACATTTTAACGTTCTCTGACAAGTATTATACACCCACATAATACATGGAAAACGTAATATATTGCATCCAAAAATTAGTTAACCCGATTCCAACGATTTCTGAACAAAGACAAAGAAAAGGCATTTTAGAAATATGTCTACACATGCGCGTATGTATGTATGAATTATGTATGTATGTATGTATGTATGTATGTATGTATGTATGTATGTATGTATGTATGTATGTATGTATGTATGTATGTATGTATGTATGTATGTATGTATGTATGTATGTATGTATGTATGTATGTATGTATGTATGTATGTATGTATGTATGTATGTATGTGTGTATGTATGTATGTATGTATGCATGCATGCATACATGCATGTATGTATGTGTGTATGTATGTATGTATGTATGTATGCATGCATGCATACATGCATGTATATACTCGTATGTATGTATGTATGTATGTATGTATGTATGTATGTATGTATGTATGTATGTATGTATGTATGTATGTATGTATGTATGTATGTATGTATGTATGTATGTATGTATGTATGTATGTATGTATGTATGTATGCATATGTGTGTATGTATGTATGTATGTATGTATGTATGTATGTATGTATGTATGTATGTATGTATGTATGTATGCATGCATGCATGCATACATGCATGCAAGCATACATGCATGTATATACTCGTATGTATGTATGTATGTATGTATGTATGTATGTATGTATGTATGTATGTATGTATGTATGTATGTATGTATGTATGTATGTATGTATGTATGTATGTATGTATGTATGTATGTATGTATGTATGTATGTATGTATGTATGAAGTAATGTGAGTGTAACACATACGATTTTTCAGTCTGACTCTACCTCTCCAGCTTCTGTTCTGCACCCGACTGGTGTGGATGAAACAATAGAGTTAGAAAGCTGCGACTCAAACTTCGGACATAGTGTACATATATTCATAGGGTGTCGGCATGTATAGCATTTTAGCTTGTTTGCAACGCTTGAGAGTTTTATTTATGGACGCTCTTCAACTGCTGTGGTTCTCAGCGTCCCATTCTATAATGGGCGTGAAAGACCGCTTAATTTTGCTCAGAGGCCTCTTCAGTAGGCTTGCGGTTCTTTTACGTGTCGTGAATATATAACACGGGACCAACGGCTTTACTTCCCTTCCGAAGAAGGACATACCAAAGTGTTTTACGCCCAAAAAATCCATCGTCCTTATGTATCTGAAGCTAGCATGGTAACCACTACACCACAAAGGGGACATTGACAGCGCTTGGCGGGTTGTAAGTCGTGACAGTACATGTCCTTTCACGGGGCAAAGAGTCGTTCAGAAGGGAAATATAAATGCGAAGGGAAGAAAGATTTCAAACACGAATAAACGGCCGCGCCGTGGCCGAGTGGTTAGACCACTCGCCTCTCACCTAGACGGCCTGGGTTCGATCCCAAGCGACCGCATGTGAGATTTGTGGTGGACAAAGCGGCGCTGAGGCGAGTTATATCAACACCTATTTTGATTTTTTGGACATCCTGAAGTCTACATTTTGATCCTTCCAGGGTTTGGAATAATTTCTCATGTAATTTCTCATGAAAGAGGAAAAAAAGAAGCATTCGGAAATTATGGAACAATCGGGTACTCCGGTTTTCCCCGCCATCACATTCCACCGGTGTTCCATCATCATTCATGTATCATCAGTGTCCCCGCCTGCGGTGCCATAAGTAGTTAAACCTACAAAAAAAAAAAAAAGCACGTATAAGTACATTTTGTAGTGTTTCCGCTTTTACTGCTCTGGCACCATAGGCGATGATATATGAAGATAACCCGTCCCTGCGCCGCTTTGTCCACCATAAATCTCACATGCGGTCGCTTGGGATTGAACCCGGATCGTCTAGGCGAGAGGTCTTACCGCTCGGTCACGACGCGGCCACGTATAAGTAGCCGAGTTGCCACGAGTAGGTCAGGGACCCCGTTAGAGGGTATTGCATTGAACCGAAGGGGATGAGTGGACACTGTCCGAGGGAAACATAACAGGATGAGAAAACAATGTTCGCTGTTCAGGCGACACTGTTTGGAGCACTTGGCAATTTAGGGTCCGTAGTGGAGCCGAACAGGCTACCTTTAGTTGCGAGTGAAATAGTTATCGTAATACAGACCAGAGTATGGACGATATCATGGCATCAAATTAATAAAAGTGCAAGGTGTAATTTCATAGTAGAAAATTTAGAAGGAATACGTGTGTGTTCGACGGCGGAAAAAGGTCGAACTAACTGAACAAAGCACTTGTGGTGTACCATACCCTGAAAAGAGGTTCCATGCTAGTAAAAATCCTGAGCTTGGGCACACAAATCCACACCATTCCGAATACCCTAAACCTGTACCCGGGATACGAACTCGTAACCACGTTACCGCCATTAAGTATGATTACTGTGAGTTGCTCCACACCCAAATCTTTCTCCAATATTCTGGGGAAATGTGGTTTTGGGCGGTGTGTAGAATAAACAAAAAAAGTTAAACTCGTTGTCATGATTAGGTGTGAAAGTTACACTTGACGATAATAGAGCCATTAGTATGCGAAGTAGCGATTAACGCATTCTCCGGTGTATAATTACAGAGGAGCTGACAAACCCTAATCGGCGAGCCTATTGCTAGATCTGGGAAACTGAGTAACTCACGTTTTAGAGATCCGGTATTGACAGTTTGAGCCGCACTTAGCACTGTCCGCTGTCAACTACTCTTTTACTATCATTACTGTACAACTATTCTCTCATTTCTCTCTTTACTTATCCACTGTTTTAACTTTTTACTTTCTCTACACGTAGTGTGTAGAGAAGGTATTGCACTCCACGCAAAAATTCGATATCTAGATTTCACCGTAAATATATGTTTTAGGGTCCCTCTAATCTAAAAAAAGCTTTTTCGGAAAAAGGTCCGTATGTGTGTGTGTCCATGTGTCTCTGAACACAATAACTCAAAAACGAAAAGTCGGTAAAATATCAAACTTGGTATTTAAGTTTAGTATCTTCCAGGGATGCGACACGAAAATTTTAAGAAAATTCCCCCACCCCCAACTACCCTTAACAAGGAACTTTTTTCAAAAATGTTGATTTTCTCAAAAATGGCTCTAACGATTTTGATTAAAATTTGGTATATTAATGATTACTACCTTACAAATAAAATGTACATCTTGAATTTTCTGGGAATGGGCTCCTGAATACTTTATTCTGGGCCAATTTTATGGAATTTTGCATAACTGCTAAACCGTAAGCGATGGACAAAAACTTACCACACAACAAATATGGAGCACTTTAAAACACACAATTTATGTTATATACATTTTTTTCGTGGCGATGATTGCTTTTGAGATATTCTTTGTCTTTGGTTTTAGCTATAAAAAACTTAAACATTTCTCATACAGGACTTTGTGAACTCGTGTCCATTACAGACAAAGGAATTTCAGTCACATAGCAACCAGCATTTGACTATCACTTTAACTTATTATACTTCCTTATTTCGCTTCGACTTACAAGGAAGCAAGTAATAAGTCTATTTGTGCTAAATTTTTCTCGATTAGCAGGAAGTAAATAGAAGCATAAGGTTTTTAACAATAGATAATTTGTTGCAGAGATGTAGAGAAAGTCATGTGAATGGAACACATCAGATATTTAACTTTCTTTATATTTACTATGTGCATAGTGTGTAAAGAAGGTATTGTAATGTACCCAAAAATTCGATACCGAGATTTCACCGGAAATGCATGTTTTAGGACACTCTGAGTACAAAAAAGCATTTTTAGAAAAATGTCCGTGTGTGTGTGTCTGCTTTTGTCTGTCTGTGTGTGTGTCTGTGTGTGTGTGTGTGTGTGTGTGTTTGTGTGTCTGTGGGCGCATAGCTCAAAAACGAAAAGACTGTTAAATACCAAACTTGGTAATTAAGTTCAGTATCTTTCAAGGATGCGACACGAAGATTTTCAAGAAAATCATCCCACAACCAACTATCCTTCACATGGAAAAAATTTCGTAAACTTTCATTTTCTAAAAAGTGGCTCTAACGATTTTGATTAAAATATCGTATATTAAAGATATATCACCTGACAAATAATATGTATATCTTGAATTTACTGGAAATGGTCTCTGAAGTCTACTTTATTCTGGATGAATTTTACTGAATGTTGTATAACTTGTAAACCTCAAGAGATAGATAAATACAGGGTTACTACAAAAGAAATAGACAACTTCAACTGCCTGTAAAACAAAAACTATTAGAGATAGCAACCTAATTATTTTGGAGGTATGTTGAGAAACTCTCAAAGTTTCGTTTGCTACTATTGGTAACGCTGTAGTGTTTTGTTTTTTGTTGCAGAAGCTGAAATGGCGGAAAATCCTGTGGAAAAGGCATATATATATATATATATGTATGTATGTATGTATGTATATACATTTTTTTTCGTGGAGTTCGTCGTTTACATTCCTTATTTTTGGGTTCTTCTAAAAAAAAACGTATAATTTTCTCATAAAGGAACTTGTTAACTCCTATCCATATAAACAAAGGAACTTTAGTCACATAGCAACCAGCTTTTGACTATCACTTTAACCTATGGTACTCCCTTTTTTTACTTCTGCTTACAAGGAAGCAAGCTTTTTCTCATTTTTTTAATTAATTTATTTGTATTTAGATGTTATCCGTACAGCCAAAACAATAGCAATAACAATTAAAAATTGAGGATAAGTTTACAAAGAACACTCCAAACATATTTCAGTGCATTACACAGGACATTTACATTCAAATGTTAATATTTACATGATTTAAAAATGCTATCTAGCAGTATATACATGAACATTTTGAGCCGCAAGTAATTGAACAGCATTGCATGGAAGATGAAAGCCTAAACTTTCTATCTGATCCTGGAAATGTATTGTTGTCCATAGTTTCTTGCATGCAAAGAATATGTGATCGCAATGATAAACCTGTCCGTCACAATAATTTCAGATATAGGTCGCGGGCTCAAACCCGGCGGAGGAAAATGGATTTTTTCGGGTATAAAAATCATTAGCATGGCTTCCTTTGGAAGGTAAGTAAAGCCATTGGTCCCGTGTCGTAGATTTACGGCACGCAAAGGAACCCCAAGTCTGATACAGAGACCTCTGAGCAAAATTAAGCGGTCTTTCGCGCCCAATTTAGAATGGGACGCTGATAACCAAAGTAGTTAACGGAGAACGGAGATAGTCACTTTGAACATCCTTTTTACCTGTCACGCCGCACCGAGCACCATCGGCAACACCTCTAACCCCGAATAAAACCACCGGAAAGAAAGATAACTGAAATTACAATGGAAATGACATGGAGGGACAGGATAAAGAAAACCTGCTCAGCATTCGCCTGACGACCCGGGGAAACACCCGAAAAGCCCATAGGTCTGCAAGTTGCAGACCAAATCGCCTTGGTTTCGTGAGATATCTATAGCAATTTAACTTCATCGGGCAATTTCTTAGATATAGCTGAGCTAATATTTCATTTGAAATCTTAATTTCTTCACAATGTCGGTTTTCAAAACATTACGTAGTTCGCACTTGCACAGAGTTAGGATGCGTAAGTAAGAGAGAATTATGAAGATGGGAGTTTTAGAGTGTGTGTTAGTGCAATAGGGTAAAGGAATCGCGGATTCTAAAATAAAAGTTTCCCCTTCATCACCGGGAGAGATTTGCCCCCTGCATTAGCGAGGTGATGTAATGAAATAGAAGAGAGCCGTGTGTTTGTTCTGGAACCAGGTGCGCTGTCACAGGTAAGGTATAATTCGAGCAGAGTGACAGACATCACTCTTTCCATAGAAAACGCCTGGCACTGAACACACTGCTGTTTATTATCCGCACCCTCTGTACACTGCTTTACGTCACTTTCTATGGACCGAAAAGTTCGTATTTTCCTACATTTTTTGTTCAATTGCAGCTGTATACGCGTCGGCTATTGTCAAGGAATCTCGTACATTCGTGGTTAAATATTCTGAACTATTTAGGCGAATTCAATCAAACAAAAATATTATGTGTTCCATTCACAAGACTTTCTCTACATTTCTGCAACAAATTATTGTTAAAAAGCTTATGCTTCTATTTACTTCATGCTCATGGAGAAAAAATTAGCAGAAATAGTCTTATTACTTGCTTCCTTGTAAGTAGAAGCGAAATAAGGGAGTATAATAAGTTAAAGTGATACTTAAAAGCTGGTTGTTATCTGACTGAAGTTCCTTTGTTTGTATGGACAGGAGTTGACAAATTCCTGCTTGAGAAAAGTATAAGTTTTTCAAAGCTGAAACCAAAAACAAGGAATATTTCAGAAACGACGAATTCCAAGAAAAAAACGTATATCACATATATACTCCCTTATTTTGCCTCTATTTTAAAGAAAGCAAGCTATAAGACTATTTCTGCTAATTTGTTCTTGGTTTGCATAAAGTAAATAGACACATAAGCTTTCTGACAATAATTTGTTGCAGAGATGAAGAGAAAGTCATGTGAATGGAACCCATCAGATTTTTGTCTCTGCATTTTCTTATTTCTGTTCCACTTACAAGGAAGCTAGTAATAAGACTAATTCTGCTTTTGTTTATCTTGATTAGTATGATGTAGATGCATATTCCGGATTCAGAAGAAAGCTATACGAATAATCTGTAATGCTTATAGCAGACAGTCATGCAAAGAACTATTTAAAAAATTGGGCATCCTCACCTTACCTTGTGTTTATATATTATCCATTTTAAAACTCTATGCAGTTAATCGACATAGTTTTATAACAAACATGGAAATTCATTACATTAATACTAGACAAAAGGGATACATTCATCGTCCCAATGCCAATCTTTGTTGCTTTCAGAAAGGTGTATATTATGAAACAATCAAGATATTTAATGCTCTCCCCAGTAATCTCAAAGAAAAAGATGGGAATTTCAGGGCTTTTAAGGCCTCTCTTAAGGAGTACCTTTGCAATAAATCGTTTTACTCTGTAGATGAATATTTAAGTGACAAATCTGTCTGACAATACCGTTAATAATCATTGTATTTATAAATATTACAATGCATTGCATATTGTGTATATTAGTGTGTGTGTTTTATATTAAAATTAAACTGATGTATACTTTGACTTGCACGAATGTATCAAATGAATTTTTTTTGAGTATTTAGCAATGACACAAGGTCTGTAAAGCCTGATGTTTTGATATTTTACACTCTAGTGCATAATTGTAAATGTTTGCATTGGAAATTTTATACATATTTGTAAATATGTATTGTAATTTGTTGACATTTATGAAAAGTATATAATACAATAATCATGTTTTAGTTTATATAATTACTACTAGTAACTATTATATCGATAATTTGAAAACTATCATCTGACATAACATTAGTTTTACATATAATGAAATTATACTTATTTATTTATACATTTTAACACTATATTTTGATACTCTTTGTTTTTATGTGCATGCAAAAAATATTCTGTTGTTTTTGTAACCTATGCTTTTAGCACTAGAGCTTTATACATTTTTTTTCATAGTATATAAACATATGTATACATGTATATGCCTTGACAAGTTCTATGTTCAGTGGCTTTCTGGCCTAAACGAACCTACAGAATACTTTCTAATCTAATCTAATCTAGATAACAGATTAATGTTTTAATAAAATGTTTGTTTACCGAACAGCTAGAGGACATCATGTAAATGGAACACATTAGATGTTTTCGCTTCTACTTACAAGGAAGCAAGTAATAATTACAATTTTTACTAATGTTTATCTCGAATAGCATGAAGTAAATAGAAGAATAAGCTTTTTAATAATAATTAGTTACACATGTTCAGAAAGTCATGTGTATGGAACACATCAGATTTTTACTTTCTCTATACGCACTATGTACATAGTGTATAGAGCAGATATTGTATTGCACCCAAAAATTCGATACCGAAATTTCACCGGAAATATTTGTTTTGAGAACCCCTGAACCCAGAAAGGCATTTTTTAGAAAAATGTACGTGTGTGTCTGTCTGTCTGTGTGTGTCTGAAGGTATGTGTCTGTGGGCAGCATAGCTCAAAAATGAAAAGACCGTTAAAAGCCAAACTTGGTATTTAGGTTTGGTATCTTCCAAGGATGCGACACGAGGATTTTCAAGAAAATATCTCTATCCGAAACAACCCTTTGCATGGAAAAAAATTTCGAAAATTTTGATTTTATAAAAAATGTCTGTAACGGTTTTGATTAAAATCTCTTAAATTTAAGGTATTTACTTCACAAATGAAATGTATATCTTGAATTTTCTGGGAGTAGCCTCCAAAGACTACTTTATTCTGGATAGATTTTACGGATTTTTGCATAACTGTTAAAACGTAAGAGATGGACAAAACCTTAGCACATAGAAAATGTAGAGAACATTAAAACACACAATTTATGCTATATACATTTTTTTCGTGGAGTCGTCGTCCTTGAGATATTCCTTGTTTTTGGTATCACTTTAAGCTATGGTACTCCCTAATTTCGCTTCTACTTACAAGGAAGCAAGTAATAAGACTATTTCTGCTAATTTTATTTCAATTAGCATGAAGTAAATAGAAACATAAGCTTTCTAACAATAATTTGTTTTAGAGATGTAGAGAAAGTCATGTGAATGAAACACATCAGTTTTTACTTTCTCTATACGCACTATTGCACTCCACCCAAAAATTCTATACCGAGATTGCACCAGAAATATATGTTTTAGGGTCCCCAATATCCAAAAAAAGCATTTTCACAAAAAGGTCTATGTGTGTGTGTGTGTGTGTGTGTGTGTGTGTGTGAACAGGATAACTCAAAAACGAAAAGTCGGTAAAATACCGAACTTGGTATTTAAGTGTAGTATCTTCCAGGGATGTGACACAAAGATTTTGAGAAAAATCCCCCCACCCCAAACTACCCTTTACATGAAACTTTTTTCGAAAATTTTGATTTTCTCAAAAATGTATCTAACGATGTTGATTAAAATGTCGTATATTAAAGATATTTACCTGACAAATAAAATGTATATCTTGAATTTTCTGGGAGTAGCCTCTGAAGAGTAGTTTATTCTGGATGAATTTTACTGAATTTTGAATAACTGCTAAACCGTAAGAGATGGACAAAAGATTACCTCACAGAAAATGTAGAGCACATTAAAACACAGAATTTATGCTATACATATTTTTTTCGTGGAGTTGATCGTTCTTGAGGTATTCCTTGTTTTTGGTATCACTTTAAGCTATATATTTCTGATAATTTTATTTCAATTAGCATGAAGTGAATAGAAACATAAGCTTTCTAACAATAATTTGCTGTAGAGCATGTTATGTGAATGAAACACATCAGATTTTTTTTTTCTGGTATCATGCATGTAAGCAAGGCTAAACGTAACCCGAATCACTTGAGTGATTTGAAAGCCTTTCTAAATCCAATGTCTGTTGCAATAAATTTGCAGGAAGCTGTACTTGGGCTATTTCAAGATGAATCTGCTTTAGACTGCTTGCCATTGGCTAATGGACAGAGATCAAAGGGAAGTCATCGCCAACCGTTCCATTAGCCCTTTCCTCCCCTGTAATTTCTTCTGTAGAATGTCAATCCCTCGCCTGCTCTGACGTCATCACCACGCTTTCCTCATCCTCAAAAATGTCTTGTTGGATCAGAGCCAGCATTTTTATTGTTACTGAAAAGCTCAAAGCTGTAAATGGTGAAGGAAATTTGTCATTCTTGATTACCTAGCAAGGTTTTGGGGGTGGATAAGGAACGAAATCCCTTCCCTCATCCCCTATAGTAATTAGAGATCGTCTTAGAGGCGAGGAGGGGTTATTTATGAGTCGCAGCATCATAGGGGATGGGGGTTTATCAACCCTGTCATCCTAATATTGCGTCAGGGGTTGTAGCAATGTGCTAATTTTCCTTCGTCACAAAAAGCCCTAAAAGGGAGAAAAGTATGTAAGAAAAAACACGTAATCCTTGCTTAAGTTGGTAAGACATATGACTTAAACTGTGTTACAAAAATCTTTTATTGCCAACTATTTAAAAGGGATGGCCAAACTGTTCCGGGGGCCAGAAAATTGAAACAATATATTTGTGTGATTATATAACTAAGTTTTTAGACAGTTGATGCTAAAAGTAGCTAAGACTGCCTCCGTGGTCAGCGAGATGACTTCTCACCCGGAGGTCCCGGGTTCGATTCCCGGCTGGGGTGGTGAATTATTCCCTATCCCTCACGGAGTCTGGAAGTATTAATGTACGTGTGTTTAGTAATACAAATTCGATTAACCTAATGTTCTAAAACGTGCGAGTTGTTTCACAAGTCATAGCCCCCGATATGACCATTGCAGTTAAAGGGGGCTATTCAAATGAAACAATAAAGACAAAAAAAAGTAAAAGTA
Organism: Hymenopus coronatus; assembly: GCA_030762935.1. Lineage (NCBI taxonomy): Eukaryota > Metazoa > Arthropoda > Insecta > Mantodea > Hymenopodidae > Hymenopus > Hymenopus coronatus. The sequence goes on along the minus strand of CM060882.1, from coordinate 13,648,023 downwards.
CCAGATGTCAGTGTTAAACGCCCTTTAAATGTAAATGGAGTTTTATTTATGGACGCTCTTTAACTGCTGTGGTTCTCAGCGTCCGAATTCTAAACTTTGCATAAAAGACCGCTTAATTTTGCTCAGAGGCCTCTCAATCAGGCTTGAGTTTCTTTTACGTGCCGTAAATCTACGACATGAGACCAACGGCTTTACTTCCCTTCCAAAAGAAACCATGCTAAGCATTTACACTCAAAAAAGTCATCGTCCTCCGCCGGGCTTGAACCCGCGACCATGCGGGGGGGGGGCGATAAATGCCAGCTTTTACTACTAATGGCACCGCAGGCGATGACACTGGTGATAGATGAAATGAAGATGGAGAACCAGGAGAAAACCCGCCCCTTTGTCCACCACAAATCTCACATGCGGTCGCTTGAAATCTAACTCGGATGGCCTACCTGAGAGGTGAGTGGTCTAACCACTCAGCCACGGCGCGGCCCGTCAGTAGTGTTAAAAGTAGAAATTACAATAGTAATTAATTGAAATTTTGCAGAAAGTAAAGAATACAAATCTTAAAAGAATAAATTATTGCATTCCACCCAAAAACATTATGAAAACGAAAATTTTGTTATAAACCAAACTTGATATTTTCTTCTTAAGGATGCGACATGAAGATTTTTTGCAAAAATATTGCCCACCCCAAACTATGCTTAGTAAGAACGAAGTAATGACACAATTTATGCTAAATATCTGATTAGCACGAAATGAAGATAAGAGTAAGCTTTTGTAAGAACAACTTCTTAAAGAATAGGTAGAGTAAATGGGACACACAAGATTTTTAGAAAAAGGTTCATGTGTATTTGAACGTTTGTGCGCGCGTCTGTGGAAAATCAGTTAAATACCAAACTTAATATGTTCACTATGTTCACTATATACGACAAAAAGTTTTTCAAGAAAAGTTTGTCATCGCCAACTATATAGCAAATCTGATGTGTACCATTCACATGACTTTCTCTACATCTCGGTAACAAATTCTTGTTAAAAAGCTTATGCCTCTATTTACTTCACGCTACTCGAGAACAAATTAGCAGAAATAGACTTATTATTTGTTTCCTTGTAAGTAGATCACTCGCCTCTCACCTAGACGGCCTGGGTTCGATCCCAAGCGACCGCATGTGAGATTTGTGGTGGACAAAGCGGTGCTGGGGCGGGTTTTCTCCGGGTACTCCGGTTTCCCCCGCCATCTCATTCCACCGGTGCTCCATCATCATTCATGTATCACCAGTGTCACCGCCTGCGGTGCCATAAGTAGTTAAAGCGGGCGTTAAACACTACCAAATAAATCCTTGTAAGTAGAAGCGAAATAAGGGAGCACCATAAGCTAAAGTGATAGTCAAAAGTTGGTTGCTATGTGACAAGTTCCTTTGTTTATATGAACAGGAGTTGACAAAGTCCTATATGAGAAAAGTAAGTTTTCCATAGCTGAAACCAAAATCAATGAATGTCTCAAAAACGATCAACTCTACGACAAAAATGTACATACCATAAATTGTGTGTTTTAACGTGCTCTACATTTCTTGTATAGTAAGTTTTTATCTAAGTCTTACGGTTTAGCAGTTATGCAAAATTCCGTAAAATTCGTCCAGAATAAAGTGGTCTTCAGAGGCTATTCCCAGAAAATTCAAGACTTACATTTCATTTGTCAGGTAAATATGTTTAATATACGAAATTTTAATCAAAATCGTTAGCCATTTTTGAGAAAATTGGGGGGATTTTTCTCAAAATCTTCGTTTCGCATCCCAGGAAGATACTAAACTTGAATACCAAGTTTGAGGTCACAGACACACGGAAACACACACACACACACACACACACACACACACACACACACACACGCACACACACGGACCTTTTTGTGAAAATGCTTTTTTGGGATATAAGTGACCCTAAAATATATATTTCCGGTGAAATCTCGGTATCGCATTTTTGGGTGGAGTGCAATACCTTCTCTATACACTATGCACATAGTGCGTGTAGAGAAAGTGAAAATAAAAAAAAGAACAACTAATGATTTTGATTAACGTACAGTATGTTTCAGAGGGTTTTATAATAAATAAAATTTTTATTTATAATAATATGCGAATAGCCATTAACCCTTAGTTGCCTACAATAGTATACTATATATGCCGTTTTTCCTTTAATTCAAGTTAAAAACTGGAGTTCTAGTAAAAATATTTAGGAATAAACCTATAAACTATTATATAAATAATCGAGAAAATAGAAAGTAAAATAAATGAAGGTCATTTATTAATATTTTTCTTCCCAATTAAAAGTTTAAACTCTTCTAAACCATTTTTCATAATGCTACCAAAGGCAATACTCAAAAAAGAAGTTCAAATGATCATAAGTGTTAGGTGATAGGTAATGGACTGGCCATCCATTCAAAAACAAATGTTGCAAGTTCAAATCCCAGTGGTTGTGGTAAAGGACGGGGAGAGCCCAGGTAAAATAATCGGTGTGATGCTTGGAAATTAGTGGGGTTACATATGGCTGTAGTTATGTCGGTTTTCTCTTTTATCTATTTACAAATTTGATGTATTACACTCACATGACTTTCTCTAGCTGTTCTACAAACGTCATACATAAGAGTCTTCTTCTTTCTGCACCTTGCTAATCGAGGTACTCATTAGCACAATGTTCTTATTGTTTAGTTCCGTATAAGTAGGAAGAAAGTAAGGGAATACACTAGGCTAAACCAATAGTCAAATGTTTTAAAAGCTGTCGTTATGCCATTGTCATTACAAATCACTTATTTTTTTGGCCAGGAATAGAACAAAAGAAAACCGGACACTCCCGTCTGAGAAAAGTATAAGTACTTCCTAACTGAAACTAATAACAATGAATACCTCTAAAACGGTAAGCTCTACGAGAAAAATTTATATGACATAACTTGTGTATTTTAAAAAGACCTAAATGTTTTGTATAGCAAGTTTTTTCTATCTCTTACGGTTTACTAGTTATGCCAAATTAAGCAAAATTCATCCAGAATAAAGGTCTTCAGAAGCTATTTCCAGAAAATTCAGAATATACATTTTATTTATTAGGTAAATATCTTTAATATACGATATTTTAATCAAAATCGTTAAGAGCCATTTTTAAGAAAATCTTAATTTTCGAAAAAAGTTCCACGTAAAGGGTAGTTTGGGGTTGGGGGATTTTTCTCAAAATCTTCGTGTCGCATCCCTGGAAGATACTAAACTTAAATACCAAGTTTGGTATTTTAGCTACTTTTCATTTTTGAGTTATCGTGTTCACAGACACACACAGACCTTTTTCTGAAAATGATCCCTATGTACATTGTACATAAGGGGCTAGAGAAAGCAAAAAAAAAAAAAAAAAAAAACACTGCAATTTTAGGGCAAAAATTGTATATATTTTTACAATATAAAACAGTCTTGATTACTTGTATTTGGTTGAAGGATAACATAACATGAGATTAATCCTAGAGTACAATTAACCCTATTTGTATAGTTACCTTAAGACAAGCGCAACTTATAGGTACCGACATCCAACAAAGGGCTAAAGTCTCCTTCATTTGTTTAAGTGGTAAACGAATGATATAGACAAAACCTTCATTTAAATTATTTCGTAGAGTTAACCACTTCCAAAATATTTCTTGTTTTTGGTTTAAATGTTACAATACTTATACTATTCTCAAATTGAGTCATCTTTTTACTTTCTCTATACGTACTATGTACATAGTGTATAGAGAAGGTATTGGACTCCTCCAAAAAATTCGGTACCGAGATTTCACCGGAGATATATATTTTAGGGTCCCTTGTATCCAGAAAAAAGATTTTCAGAAAAAGGTGTGTGTGTGTGTGTGTGTGTGTGTGTTTGCGTGTGTCCGTGTGTCTGTGAACACGATAACTCAAAAACGAATAGTCGGTAAAATACCAAACTTGGTATTTAAGTTTAGTATCTTCCAGGGATATGACACGAAGATTTTGAGAAAAATGCCCCCACCCCAAAGTACTCTTTACATAGAATTTTTACGAAAAGATATTCACCTGACAAATAAAATGTATATCTTGAATTTTCTGGGAATAGTCTCTGAAGAGTGGTTTATTCTGGATGCATTTTACTGAATTTTTAATAACTGCTAAACCGTAAAGGATGGACAAAAACTTAATACACAAAAAATGTAGAGCACGTTAAAACACACAATTTATGTTATATACATTTTTTTCGTCGAGTTGGTCGTTTTTGAGACATACCTTATTCGGGTTTCTGCTCTGAAAAACTTATGCTTTTCTCATACAGGAATTTGTCAACTGCTGTCCATTCAAACAAAGGCACTTCAGTGACATAGCAGCTAGCTTTATATTATCACTGTAGCCTATGGTTCTCCCTTATTTCGCTTTTTCTTACAAGGAAGCAAGTAATATGGCTATTTCTGCTAATTGTTTACTGATTAGCACGAAGTAAATAGAAGTATAAGCCTTTTAAGAATAATTTGTTGCAGAGGTGTAGAGAAAGTCACGTGAATGATACACATCAGATTTTTCTGAATTCTTTTATCAACACTTGTTTTCAACTCCTCCATAACAATTGATGAACTGCCACTCCGGTCTTTATCGTACACACTGGTTCTACTTTAATTACTCGTGAACTAGGCGCCATTTCCTCACTGAAGACTCGTTCATTGCATTATCACAATACACTTGCGCCATTTGCCTTTAAAATTACATTTGCCAAATATTTTGTGCATTGGTGGTAGAAAATTATAACAAACTGGTACCACCTGACAGTAAATGTCTTGACAGAATGGAGATTACCTTGAGAATTAGAGTAAGGTACTGTAACTTTGTAAATACAGTTTTGTGTTGATAACTTTCGTTCATGACACGTGATCGTAGGAAGCGACCAATCCAGCACATTGGCGCGTAAAATTCCAAGCAATCGGAAATCATTAACCCTGCATTTTAGTGTTTTTTTTATCACACCCACTGCAATTGTTTTTCCAAATGTATGCACCCACGTGCGTTTGTTTTCTCTCTTTGATATTCTCGTGCATTAAGGGTAGAAGTTTCAATAGACAAATTAATTGCAATCATGCTTTACTAAGTCAAAATAATAGAATGTAGCAATACAAAGAGATTTAGCGTAGCTGCTTACCAAGCGGGAGACCTGGGTTCGATTCTTGGCACCGGCGTGGGGATATTTGCCTCCCTGGGAGACCTGGTCCGGGGTGCACTGAGCCTCGTCCGGCCCCTGGGGGGAAGATTGAGGAACTACTTGATGGAGAAGTAGCGGCTCCAGGTCATGATGACCGCATTAACCGGCCGGGGGGGGGGGTTCGAGACACTGACCACGTCTCACCCCCCAATACTGCACACATCCATGACATCTATTAAGGACCGAGATGGGAGACGCAGCGGCCGGGCGGTAGGCCAAGTTTCCTTGTGAGCTGTCTGACCTTGGAGTTATTATACTACAAAGAGATCTGTATACAAATTGAGGCTTTCACAGCTGGCGTCTCGAAGAATGAAAGTATTTTCTTGGCTTGTAGGCCGTGGTCCATTGGTCTTAAAGTTCCCGATGTTTCGCCAAGGGCTGCGCTTGGCATCTTCATAAGTGATCCGATGGCTGGTCAGAGCTGGAATGAATTCTTGTGCGTGCGAGTCTGGTAGCCTCGTGGTGAGCCTAGGTGTAGTTGCTGAATACATACTCTGGTAAGGGTTTAACCACAGGAATTAGGTGAAGGTTGAGGTTTTAATTTTGAGGTTTCGAGGGTTGGTGTTAAGAAGGTAGCGCTAGATAGGCTCCTCGAGCGGTTGCATTTTTGTTTAATTTTGATAATTATTTTTATTGGTAATTTTGATAGACCACTCCCAATTTAATGGGGGGGGGAGTACTTAGTTCAGCTGTTTCGCTGTTGGCTGGTTTGAAGCCGTTGTTACAGGTTACACAAGCCATGCGGGAACCCGATACTGCCTCTTTCGGCGTTCAGTAGGTAAATACTACCCCAGCAATCTGACAAGTGCGTTCTCATCTTCGTCCAATCTGGCGTAAAATTTTTGAGCCCGGCGCCTAATGACTTCTTCCACATATGGTAGGGCCGAAGTTTCATGAAGTAGCCTCAAAGGGAAACGTCCACATACAGAATATATAGCCCGGAGTCCTCTATTCTGTACCTGCTGTAACCAGAGAAGCACTTCGCAGGCGTAGGGCATCAGGGGGACTATGAGCAGCTTGAAAAGACGTAGCTTTAAGTGAACTGGCATTTAGGAGGCCAGTACAGAGTAAAGGGAAGCTCTGTCGTCGTTCTCCGCACGTTTTCACGAAAAGTTAGGCCCTTACCAAGAGTGACGCCCAGATATTTGATGAGATTTCCACACTCTATCCTCTGGCCCTGATAGGAAAGGTTGGGTATCTGATCTACTGTGGGGCGTTTACTGGAGAACAGAACAGCATGACTTTAGCCCGGGTTAACGGACATCCGCCACTGTCTGCACTAGCCCTGGACGAGACGGAGGTGTCTCTGTAACGAATGAATTCTTGCTGCGTAGAGCGCGCTTACATACATGGCCGATGGGCGGAGTCTGTTACTCTCTGTGCTGTGATTGGCTAGACCCAATGCACCACGGCCTACAAGCCCGGAAAATACTTTCTTTATTCAAAGAGATCTGAAATTTATGATATGGACATCAAGGTGTAGTGATTTCAGTGCAAATATACGTCAAGACAAATGGAATTTTAGGAATATTATTCTTCGTGTCCATATAGGCTAATCATTGTTATTTTATTCACGAAATACTAGTATTAAGCACAACTTGAGCTACAAAATTACTCTAGATAAATTGGAGTTCTTGTTATGTCACTTATGGCAATTTTCGTTATTATTTAGTTATGCCAAATCGTCTGTCACTTTATGGATGACTCTCTAGTTTTATTCGATTTAGGGGCCGACAATATCTGCAGTTTAAATGATATCTCATTACTAAATTTGTCTATAGAACTCTTTAGAGAGGTAAATTGCCAAGTGAAAGTGTTTCTGTAAAGCTAAAGCAATTGTGTGCCGTTTTATAACGCAGTTGAGTGCAGATGATGAACCCTAATTGTCGCTTCTCTGCAGCGTGTTCTGTACCAAATTGATTGTCGAAGACCATTAAAACAACAGTGGGAGCTGCATTTTCATGGCTGCTTTGCATATATCTGACTTCGAAATATGAGACAGCCTCCATTATTCGCCAAAACTGTTCCTCTCGTGATTACAAGGGAGTTCTTCATTTTCCGGACGATAAAACTCTGATGACAGTCATAACCATGTTGCTAGGGGCTTCAAGATATTTAACTGGCACTTTGCTTCAGTATTCAAACACTTCACTAGCATTCCTCTAAACAATCGTGGAAAAAAACTCACGGGCCTCACACAGATATGGCGCCACTAGGCCAGTTAGACGGTAGCATCGTATAGTTTAACTCTAGACTAGCTTGTATCCATAGTTACAGATCAATAGCTTGTTTAGTTTTCGAACGACAGCATTTTAAAGAAGACAACTTTACAGATTTCACAAAAATAGAGGATTTGGAAAAACGAGCAGTGATAAAATACTTCCATTTGAAAGGCTTAACGCTTAAAATAATCAAGGAGGAAATGGCCAGTACATTGAAAGACTCTGCCCCTTCATACTTAATGACTAAAAGCTGGGTTACACAGTTTAAAATGGGACATACGTGCACTAGCGATGAGCCTCGCTCTGGACGCCCTGTAGAAGTGACAACTCCAGAGATCATTTAAAAAAATCATCGGTTAGTCCTGGAAGACCGTAGATTAAAGTTGTTTGAGATAGCAGAGGCTGTAAACATATCAAGAGAATGTGCAGGTAATATTTTAAGTAATGTTTTGGACTTTCAAAAGGGTGTCGCGTTTGTTGACACCTGATCAAAAGTTGAAAAGAAAAACTGTTTCTGTTAAGAATGTGGAACGTACCGTAAAAATCCCAGTGAATTTTTGAGACGGCTTATTATCATGGATGTAACTTGGATACATCACTACACTCCAGAATGTAAATCACACGCTAAACAATGGATTGCGCCAGGTGAACCAACTCCAAAAAAGGCAACGTCAATTTTGTCAGCTAACAAGTTATGGTGAGTGTTTCTGGGATGCACAGCAAATTATTTTTATTTATTACTTAAAAAAAGAAAACATCTTATTTCATCACGACAATGCTCCGACCCATCGTTCAGATATTTGCAATAGGAAAAGTGTGCGAATTAAAGTTGGAACATCCACTCTATTCGCCAGCTCTAGCATCTAGAGCCTACCTGGAGGGCGAAGATTTCACAGCAACGAGGAGGTCATTGATGCGGAAAACAGTTATTTTTAGGTCCTTAATAAATTGCACTACAGAGATGCTTTAATTAACATTAGAACACCGGCATGACAAATGTAGTTTTTCTGGATATTATTTTGAGAAATGAAACAAAAAAAAAATGTAAATACTGTTTTCATTGAGAGGCCCGGGACTTATCAGCCGGTCCTATTATCTTCTTACAATAACTGAATTTAAAATCTAAATAGCTGATACGCCCGGTCTTGTCGCTTGGTTGACAGGTTTTCTCTAAAATATATAGGGTGTTAGGAGATTGGGGTACCTTTTCGCATACTGAGAGATCCAAAAATGTCGAATAATAAAGATCAACAACAGAGTCAGCTCCTCGCCTTCAGAAACTAATTCTTATCGTTTACCAAATTACTTCCCCATTTTTCATGTGAAATCCTAGCCGTTCTCAAAGCTATTGAAATAAACTCTCAAAGGCACAAACATCCTCCACTTGTGATCTTCTCTGACTGCGTGGCAACACTTACCGCTGCTAAATCTGCTACGAAGCTGCACTAATTGGTACACTTGAGGATGTAGAAAAAAAATTGATGTGTTCCATTCGCATGACGTTTTCAACATTTCTACGACAATTTATTATTAAAAAGCTTATGCTTCCATTTACTACATGCTAATCGAAAACAATTATTACTTGCTTCCTTGAAACTAGAAACGAAATAAGGGAATACCATAGGTTAAAGTGATAGTCAAAAGCTGGTTGTCACGTGACTGAAGCTCCTTTGCTTATATGGACAGGATTTGACAAACTCTTGCATGAGAAAAGTTGTTCAAAGCTGAGACTAAAAACAAGGCATATCTCAAAAACGATTAATTCCACGAAATAATGTACATAATAAATTGTCTACATTTTTTGTATGGTAACTCTTTATCCATCTCTTACGGTTTAGCAGTTTTGCAAAATTCCGTAAAAATTCATCCAGAATAAAGTAGTCTTCAGAGGCTATTCCCAGAAAATTCAAGATATACATATTATTTGTCAGGTAATTATCTTTAATATATGGTATTTTAATCTAAATTGTTAGAACCATTTTTGAGAAAATCAAAATGTCCGAAAAAAGTTCATGTAAAGGGTAGTTGGGGGTGGGGGGAACTTTCTTAAAAATCTTGGTGTGGCATCCTTGGAAGATACCAAACTCAAATACCAAGTTTGGTGTTTAACAGTCTTTTCGTTTTTGAGCTATGCTGTCCAAAGACACACACACACGGATATTATTCTCAAAAATGCTTTATGTATACATGATATACATAGTGCGGGTAAAAAAAGTAAAAAACCTTATCCGAGTAAGTCACTCTAAGCGTGATTCGAACTCAGGAGCTTTTGAATGTGAGGCAGATGCGCTATACCACACCTCTCATACGAGCATTAGAGTTTTGTTGTGTTGCGTTAGTAATGGGATAGATCATCTTCTCGTTAGTATTTAAAGCCCGAAGTAAGTAAATGAATTCAACAGTTAAAGTTGATGTTGATGAGAGTTATATAACGCTATGTTTTCTGATGGGTTGCAGCGAAATGGGCGCTTTGTTTGGTAGAGACAGAAACAATTAGTGAAAGTGCCTAAAGCACTAAACGATCTATAAAATTGTATGGCCACGTATTTGCATATTCCCTGCTGCTCTTGGCTTTAATATACTAAACGACCCGCCCAAAACTTGCAGTCATTAGCACACAAAGGTGAAACATTACAATATGAGAATTAAAATAATCTGACGTGTAACATTCACCATTTCATATCTATTCTGTAAATTGATAGTTTAAACTGCAACACTAGCAAATACACGAAAAGTGTATCCATATCGGTGCATTTCACGGAGGTAGACAGAGGTACCCTATCCTTATGATTGTGGTTGATGAAGCAGGCTTTTTGAGCAGCCACCATATTTACCCCTTCAACTTTTGAGATGAACACGCTTGTGTGGGTTAAATTTGCAACTAAAAATAAGGTTTTGTGGTATTAAACGCTCAATTTGGACTGTAGGTTTTAAAGCTATATATATAGCTATATATGTGGTGTAGTTTCTCGAATAGCAGAAGCAAAAGCAAGGAAATTGAAATGTTTGAATACACGGGCTAGTGTAGTTAGTGAAATATTACAATACACATATCAGTGTGCTTATTTCAGTGTTTTATGGTAGTATGCTTAGTGAAATATTACAATACATGGTAAGTGTACCTATTTAAGTAATTTTTCGGTGGTGTACTAAATGTAATAGGTTACAGTAGGCACTTAAGTGATTTTTCTGTGATACAGTTAATGAAATATTTCTATACACATGTTAGTGTCCTCCTTTAAGTGATTTTTGGGTGGTATACTCAGTGAAATATATTAAACATTATCAACAGAACGATTCTGTATTGTTTGTTAGATTTTAGATTTCCAACTCGACAAGACCTTAGAAATGCTTGGGTAAAGGCAATTCGCAGACAAAATTGGCAACCTACTCTTGCTAATTCGCCTATTTAGCTGCTATTGCGAGTAATAATTACTTTCAAATTATGTACTTATGATACCAGAACAGCGAGAAAAGAGGGTCGTGTTCCTCGGTCTCGGAATGATTTGTTAATTATCAAAATATTCCTCGACCGAAATTCTTGATTAATATCATACATTCTACTAAACCTTTAAACCAATGCTGTAATATATGATACAGCCCTTTGTTATATTAAGAGTAGTTTTAGACCAAGAAATTAGAACATAATTAAGTTATTACCTTACTGCAATAATACCAAGGAAAATAAATTGATATTTTATGTGTTAAGTTTTTAATTAGGTAGACTTCGGTAAAAAATGCACTCATTTTATCTATGATATCCTGTAACAGGCCAAAAAATGTAATTGTATTAAATATTACTTTAAATAGAGATATCTCCCCTTCCATATTCCTTTGTGTTTTACTTCAAAACTTGGAAAAACAATGAATTTGACAGGTGTTGCGTGTTAGGTAGCGTCACAAGATGGCGGTGGGCGCAAGGCTTGCTTGAGCAAAACGCTAGTACTTCCGTCCCGTAGTGCGTTTTTATTTTCGCCACATAGTTCATAGGTAGAGAGGGCATTTCACTCCACCCAAAAATATCATACCGAGATTTCACCACGCATATCCTCTATATATATATATATATATATATATATATATATATATATATATATATAAAAAAAATCCGTTTGTCTGTGAACACGATAATTCAAAAACGAAAAGTCGGTAAAATACCAAACCTGGGGTTTAAGTTTCAAGGATGCGACACGAAGATTTTGAGAAAAATTCCTCCACTACAAACTACTCTTTAAGTGGAAAAAAATTTGAAACTTTTGCTTTTTTAAAAAATGGCTCTAATTATTTTGATTAAAATCTCTTATATTTAAGCTGTTTACATAAAAAATGCATACCTTGAACTTTCTGGGAATAGCCACTGAAGACCTCTTTATTTTGAATGCATTTTTCTGAATTTTGCATAAGCTGTAAACCTCAAAAAACAGACAAAGATTTACTACATAAAAATGTAAACATATAATTAAAACACATAATTCATGTCATATACACCTTTTCGTAGAAGTGACCACTCTCGAAATATTTATTGTTGTTGGTTTCAGTTTTAAAATAGTTAAAACATTCCTCATACTAAAATTTGTCAACTTCTAGTTATGCAAAGACATGGATTTCAGTCACATGGCAACCACATTTTAAAACATTTGACTGTGAATGCTCTTATTTCTGTTCTACTTATAAGAATTAAGTAATAAAACCGTTTCTGCTAATGTTTATCACTATTATCATGAAGTAGACAGAAGAATAAGCTTATTAACATTAATTTGTTACAGAGATGTAGAGAAAGTAATGTTAATGGTGCATATCAGATTTTCAGAAAAACGTCCGGGTGTGCGTCCGTATGTCTGTGACCACGATAACTCAACGAAAAGTTGGTAAAATACTAAACTTGGAATTTAAGTTTAATATCTTCCAAGGATACGACACGAAGATTTTGACGAAAATCCCTACATCCCAAGCTACACTGAAAATTTTCGCAAATTTAATTTCCTCAAAAAGGACTAATGATTTTGATTAAAATACCGCATAGTAAATATATTTAAATAACAAATAAAATGTAAACATATCCTGAATTTTCGAGGAAAGCTTCTGAAGACCTCTTTATTCTGGATGAATTTTGCTTGATTTTGCATAACTAGTAAAGCGTAAGAGATAGGCAAACACCTACTATGCAAAACTATGCAAAATTGGGCAAAATTCATCCAGAATGAATAATACAAGAAATATATTTATTTGCGATGTAAATAGCTGTAATATAGGTACGGCATTTTAATCAAAATCGTAAGAGCCATTCTTGAAAAAATTAAAATTTTCAAAAAATGTTTTATCTAAAGGAATGTTTGGGGTGGGGGAATTTTGTTTTAAGTCTTCCTGTCACAAAGCTGGAAGATTTCAAACTTAAATCCAAGTTTAGTATTTTACCGACGTTTTGTTTTTGAGTTGTCATGTTCACAGACATACATAGGGACACATAGGGATACACTCTCTCTCACAGACATACATATGGCCACATAGGGACAGACACTCTATCTCTCTCTCTCTCTCTCTCTCTCACACACATACATAAGGCCACATAGGGACAGACACTCTCTCTCACTCACACACACATATGGCCACATAGGGACAGACGCTCTCTCTCACTCACACACACATATGGCCACATAGGGACAGACACTCTCTCTCTCTCTTTCTCTCTCTCTCACACATACATATGGCCACATAGGGACAGACACTCTCTCTATCTCTCTCTCTCTCTCTCACACACACATACATAAGGCCACAAAGGGACAGACACTCTCTCTCACTCACACACACATATGGCCACATAGGGACAGACACTCTCTCTATCTCTCTCTCTCTCACACACACATACATAAGGCCACATAGGGACAGACACTCTCTCTATCTCTCTCTCTCTCTCACACACACATACATATGGCCACATAGGGACAGACACTCTCTCTATCTCTCTCTCTCTCTCACACACACATACATAAGGCCACATAGGGACAGACACTCTCTCTATCTCTCTCTCTCTCTCTCTCACACACATACATAAGGCCACATAGGGACAGACACTCTCTCTATCTCTCTCTCTCTCACACACACATACATATGGCCACATAGGGACAGACACTCTCTCTATCTCTCTCTCTCTCTCTCTCACACACATACATAAGGCCACATAGGGACAGACACTCTCTCTCACTCACACACACATATGGCCACATAGGGACAGACACTCTCTCTATCTCTCTCTCTCTCTCTCTCTCTCTCACACACATACATAAGGCCACATAGGGACAGACACTCTCTCTCACTCACACACACATATGGCCACATAGGGACAGACACTCTCTCTCACTCACACACACATATGGCCACATAGGGACAGACACTCTCTCTCTCTTTCTCTCTCTCTCACACATACATATGGTCACATAGCGACAGACACTCTCTCTCACTCACACACACATATGGCCACATAGGGACAGACACACTCTCTCTCTCTCACTCACACACACATATGGCCACATAGGGACAGACACACTCTCTCTCTCTCACTCACACATACATATGGCCACATAGGGACAGACACTCTCTCTCTCACACATACATGTGGCCACGTAGGGAAAGACACACTCTCTCTCTCTCTCTCTCTCTCAAACACACATATGGCCACATAGGGACAGACACTCTCTCTCTCTCTCTCTCTCACTCACACACACACACACTCACTCACGAAGTGTTTCATAAAAATATTTTTTATACAGGACACCTCATAATGTTTATTTCCGAAGATATCTAGGTATTGAAATTTTCGGTGGATTGAAATTACTTCTTCACTATGTACCTTGTACTATGTAGAGAAAGTAAAAGTTAAACAATTTTTGAGAAAATCAAACTTTTCGAAAATGTTTCCATGTTAAGGGTATTTAGTAGGGGGGATTTCCCAAAAATCTTGTGTTACATTCAAGGAAAATACTAAACCCAAATATCAAGTATCATCCAAGGATGTGACGCGAAGATTGTGAAAAAAATTCTCTGATACCAAACTACGCTTTAAATGGAACATTTTTCAAAAATCTGGATTTCTCCCAAAAATGCCACTAACAATATTCATTGTGAGACATTTACATGATAAATAAAATTTATATTTTGAATTTTCTCGGAATAGCCAGAGAAAACCTCTTTAATCCGGATGGATTTTACATAACTAGAAAACCGTAAGAGGTAGACAAAAACCTACTACACAGAACTACAAAATTGGGAAAATTCATCCAGAATGAAGCGGTCTTCAGAGGATTTCCCTGAAAATACAAGATATACATTTTATTTGTGAAAAACTCAAAATGTTCAAAAATTGTTCCATCTAAAGGGTAGTTTGGGGTGGGCGGATTTTATTGAAAATCTTCATGGCAGATACCTGCAAGATAACAAAATTAAATTAGTGTTTAAAGGTCTTTTGGTTTTTGAGCTACGCTGTCCACAGCCACACACAGGGATCTTTTTCTGAAAATGCCGTTCTTTTTTGGATTCAGGGGGTCCTAAAACATGTATTTCCGGGAGAAATATCGGTATCGAATTTATGGGTGCAATACAATACTTCCTCTATACGTACGTATAGAGTAAGTAAAATGTAGGCGACATAAATTGCGTGTTTTAATGAGATCTAATTTCTTTGTCTATCTCCTTTTTTTTATAGTACTTAACGCCCGCTTTAACTACTTATGACACCGCAGGCGGTGACACTGATTATAGATGAAGATGGAACACCGGTGGAATGTGATGGCGGGGAAACCGGAGAAAATCCGCCCAAGCGCCGCTTTGTCCACCACAAATCTCACATGCGGTCGTTTGGGATCGAAGGTGAGAGGCAAGTAGTCTAACCACTCGGCCACGGTGTGGCCCTCCATCTCCTATGGTTTAGCATCTATGCAACATTCATAATACATTAAAACTATTTTTATAAATTGCATGTTAATTAAAATCGTTAGAACCATTTTTAAGAAAATTTAATTTTTCGAAAAAATTACCATATATTTTCCTGAAAATATTCTTTCTTTGGAAAACACCTACAGACTGTTTGTTAATGAATTATCATTTTCAAAGACCCATAGATACGGATATTTTTCTGTATATTTTTTTTTTCTTTTTTGATGTTTCAGGGGATCCTAAAACAGCATTTCCGCTGAAATATTGGTATAAAATTTTTGAGGCGAATGCAATACTTATCAACCTATGTGCAATGTAGAAAGTAAACGTAGCAAAAACATCAGCAATATAAAGGAATATCGTCTGGTAAATGGAGATATTCTCAGCTAAGCCAGTAAGATGTGGAGTGCATGGATATGAAAGCTTAGAAGCGACTAATTTTGTTTTGTTTACAGGTTGTATAACTATAAGCCTTAAGGAAGCGACATTAGCATTTAAAGGATGTATAAACACCGGATTAGCGGACTAATGAAGTCTGCCTTGCGATCTTTGCACCAAGTCAATCAAATTCGCGTCTCGCAACTGTTGAGCTTTATTAGCATAACAAAAGCAAATTAACTGTTGAGTGATGTACGTGACGTCACATCCGGCAGTCGTAATTATTAAGAGGAAGGGGGAGGCAAGTTTCCGGGAAGAAGCGTCCCAGCGGCCACAATATGTTTGAAAATCAATTAGAGGTGACAAAACACTTTATAAAATTACACATTAAGTATTCTCCATTAATACAAGAGCTTTTAAGTAAATATCCGTGTGCATAGCACATAGGTAGACAAAGAATTGTGTTCACATGACTTTCTCTACATCTCTGCAACAAATTATTGTTAAAAAGCTTATACTTCTTAGGCTAATCGAGACAAAATTAGCAGAAATAGTCTTATTACTTGCTTCCTTGTGAGTAGAAGCAAAATAAGGGAGTACCATAGATTAAAGTGATAGTCAAAGCTGTTTGCTATGTGACTGAAGTTTATTTGTTTGTATGGACAGGAGTTGACAAATTCCTGTAACAGAAAATTTATGTTTTTTAAAGCTAAAACCAATAACAAGGAATATCCCAAAAAACTAATAACTCAACAAAAAGAATGTATACCACATAAAGTGTGTCTTTTATTGTGTTCTACATTTTTACTTTCTCTATACGTACTATGTACATACTGTATAGAGAAGATATTGCACTCCACCCACAAATTCGATACCGAGATTTCACCGGAAATATATGTTTTAGGGTCCTCTGTATCCAAAAAAAATTCGGAAAAGGTTCGTGTGTGTGTGTCCGTGTGTCTGTGAACACGATAACTCAAAAACGAAAAGTCGGTAAAATACCAAACTTGGTATTTAAGTTTAGTATCTTACAGGGATGGGATACGAAGATTTTGAGAAAAATCCCCCCACCCTAAACTACCCTTTACATGGAACTTTTTTACGAACATTTTTATTTTCTGGCTCTAACGATTTTGATTAAAATATCGCATATTAAAGATATTTACCTGACAAATAAAATGTATATTTTGAATTTTCTGGGAATAGACTCTGAAGACTAGTTTATTCTGGGTCAATTTTACGGAATTCTGCATTACTGCTAAACCGTAAAAGATGGACAAAAACTTACCACACAAAAACGTACAACTCGCTAAAACTCACGATTTATTTTATATACATTCTTTCGTGGCGTTGATCGTTTTTTTAGATGTTTGTTGTTATTGGTTTCAGCTTTAAAAAACATAATTTTTGAATACAGGTCTTTGTCAGCTCCTGTCCATACAAACAAAGGAACTTCAGTCACATAGCAACCAGCTTTCGACTGTCACTTTAACCGATGGTACTCCCTTATTTCGCTTCTAGTTACAAGAAAGCATATAATAAGACTATTTCTGATATTTCTTTTTTCGATTAATGTGTAGTAGATAGAAGAATAAGTTTTATAACAATAATTATCACCATCTTTATACAGACATCTACTTCACCACTGATCTGTAACAGTTTGTTTTACTCTTCTGGCAAATTCTATTACCAGCTTTAGGTCACAGAATAGATCCTTTTGCTGCCCTGTTTTCTGAGAGAATAAATTAAGCTATTACTGTAACCACTTAGAGGGGTTTAAACGTTTCTTAAAGCAGCGCTCCAAAACGCCTTAAGATCCTCTTGAGCGTTGCGTTCCTCCACAAAGCGACAAAATATGCCGCTTTTGGTATTCGCCTTCTTTTGATGTGCCTTTTCCAAGCTCCTTTGATGGCCCATTATACAATTTATTATGCACTCAACCTTCTATCTCCTTTGTAAATCCAGTAACAGCTTAACAATTTTACTTTTTTGATGCTTCTGTTCTCTTTTTTGAGTCTTAAGGTGTATACTTTTAAGAAATGTCTCTCAAGAGTCCTTCTCTTTGAGACTTTATTCATGGCATTCTCTGTGAATAACGACTGCTAAGCTCTTAAAAAAGGCGTTATGCTGATTAATAATATTCTTTTTCTCCTTTGAGATGACACAGCTGAGTGAACTGTTCCTCAAAATAACTGCTGCCATCTACTTGATGTTCTTGAATTACTATCAACATTGGAAGGGATCCACCATTTATACCTAGACCATCCAGAACGTGACAGATGATTTGGCATATCTAATAATAACGGAAGTTATCAACACAAAACTTTATTTAAAAATCTGATGTGTACTATTCACATGACTTTCTCTATATCCCTGCAACAAATTATTCTTAAAAAGCTTATACTTCTATTTGCTTTATGCTAATCAGAAAAATGAGCAGAAACAGTCTTATTACTTGCTTCCTTGTAAGTAGAAGCGAAATAAGGGACTACCATAGGTTAAAATGATAGTCAAAAGCTGGTTACTATGTCTATTAAGTTCCTTTGTTTATATGGATAGGAGCTGACAAGTTCCTATGTACAAGGAATGTCTCAAAAACGACGAACTCACGAAAAAAATGTATATAACATAAATTGTGTGTTTTAACGTGCTCTGCATTTTTTGTGTAGTAAGTTTTTGTTCGTCTCTTACGGTTTAGCAGTTATTCAAAATCTAGTAAAATTCATCCAGAATAAACTACTCTTCAGAGGCTATTCGCAGAAAATTCAAGATATACCTTTTATTTGTCGGGTAAATATCTTTAATATGTGAGATTTTAATCAAAATCGTTAGAGCCATTTTTGAGAAAATTAAAATTTTTGAAAAAAGTTTCATGTAATGGGTAGTTTGAGGTGGGGGGATTTTTCTCAAAATCTTCGTGTCGCATTCCTGGAAGATAATCAACTTAAATACCAAGTTTGGTATTTTACCGACTTTTCGTTTTTCAGATATCGTGTTCACAGACACACGGACACACACACACACACACACACACACACACACACGGACCTTTTTGTGAAAATGCTTTTTTTGGATATTGGGGACCCTAAAACATATATTTCCGGTGAAATCTCGGTATCGAATATTTTGGGAGTGCAATACTTTCTCTATTCACTATATACATAGTGCGTATAGAGAAAGTAAAAAGGTACACCACCTTATTCTATCTTTCAACACAAACCCTCATTCTGTTAAGTTATTTATAGTCATGTGGTACCAGTTTTTCAATATCGACTCCATTGTAGTTACTCGTTTTTTTGAATGCACAAAAAGTTGGCCAATCGAATTTTATAGGCAAATAACGCAAGTGTATAGTGACAATGCAATGAACGCGTCTTCAGTGAGGAAATGACGCATAATTTAATCAAAGAAGAACCAGTGTATACCGCAGTAGAAGTTCATCAATCTTTATGAAGAAGTTGAAAGCAAATGTTGATAAAAGAATTCAGAAAAAATCGATGTTTCACTTTCAATATCGTACAAGACTTTTTGGATGGAAAATAATTCCCAACCGATGAAGACCTCAAAGTAACTTTTTGGCTCATATCTTTAGCGGTGGAAGAGTGTAACACAAGCACTGAAAAACCAGTACCACGTGACAATAAATACCTTGATAACAATGACGATTGCGTTGAGATATAGAGTAAGGTACTGTAACTTTGTAAATAAAGTTTTGTGTTAACATTCGTTATTGTTTAGTTATGCCAAATTGTCTGTCACTTTCTGGATTATCCTCGTATTTGAAACTTAGAACCTCTGATTGTTCTAGCTGCCATGAGATGTTTCCACTGGAATGTTCGACATTGTTGACCATAACTTAATTCAGATATAGATGTAATTGACTCATGAAAATGTTCGTATCATAAGTTTTTATGATCTTCGATATAGATTATCAAGAAAACGGTTCATTGATCAACTTACTACCACATCTGGCGAAGAAACTCCATTCTTTGCTACTGTGCAATGCTGGTATAACGAATTTAATCGCGATCGCCGTTCGCTCACTGACGAAATTCGTGAAGGTTGTCCAATATCAGTTTTTATGTCAGACAACATTGATACTGTGCAAAAACGGGTAGTGCAAAATGTTCATGCTACATACTGTGAGATATAGGCAACCTTAAACAAATGTAAACCAATACATAAAATGTTGCACGATGATTAAGCCGTAAGAAAGGTTTACCCCCCTTGGATCCCACATAATTTGACAGTATCCCAAAAGAATGATCATGTTGATTGGTGAGCACGAATGCTCAAGAAACAATGGCTTCAAAAGAGAGGATTGTAAGAGGTGACGGATCATGGATCTATACATATGAGCCGGAACGTAAACATCAACTTTGTGGGTATTTCAAGATGAACCAATCCAACAAAAGCTGTTCGCACTCGAAGAACTGTTTATCAACGTAATCTCCATTGCTATCAAGGTATGTATTGTCGCGTAGTACCGGTTTTTCAATGTAGATGTTATACTCTTCCACCGCTAAACATCTGATCCAAGACAATACCATCACTTTGAGGTCTTCGTCGGTTGCGAAATCTTTTCCATCCGATAAGTCATGTATGGTGTCTACAGTGAAACACCGTTTGTACTTTCTCTATTCGCACTATGTACATGGTGTATAGAGAAGGTATTGAACACCACTAAAAAATTCGATACCGAGATTTCACTTGAAATATATGTTTTAGGATCCCCTGTAACAAAAAAAAAAAAAAGGATTTTCAGAAAAAAGGTCCATGTGTGTGTCCGTCTGTCCATGAACACGATAACTCAAAAACGAAAATTCGGTAAAATACCAAGCTTGGTACCACCCGACTACCCTTTACATGGAACTTTTTTCGAACATTTTGATTTTCTTAAAAATGGTTCCAACGATTTTGATTAAAACGCCGTATATTAAAGATATTTACCTAACAAATAGAATGCATATCTTGAATTTTCTGGGAATAGCCTCTGAAGACTACTTTATTCTGGATGTATTTTACGGAATTCTGCATAACTGCTAAACGGTAAGAGATGAACAAAAACTTAAGACACACAAAATGTAGAGGACGTCAAAACGCAATTTATGTTATACACATTTTTTTCGTGGAGTTGGTCGTCTTTGTGATATTCCTTGTCTTTGGTTTTACCTTTAAAAAACATACTTTTCTTATATAGGAACTTGTCAACAAAGGAACATCAGTCACATAGCAACCAGCTTTTGACTATCACTTTAACCTATGCTACTCCCTTATTTCGCTTCTACTTACAGGGAAGCAAGTAATAAGACTATTTCTGCTATTTTTTTCTTGATTAGAATGAAGTAAATAGAGACCCAAGCTTTTTAACAATAATTTATTGCAGAGATGTAGAGTAAGTCATGTGAATGCAACACATCAGGTTTTTATTAATTCTTTTAGCAACATTTGCTTTCAAGTCCTCCATAATGATTGATAAACTTCCACTCTTGTGGTTATCATACTCGTCAATAATGCGCCATTTTCTGACTAAAGATTCGTTCATTGCATTATCATTCACCTTACACTTGCATTATTTGTCTATAAATTTCGATCTGCTGAAAATGTTGTGCATTCAAAAACACGAGTAAGTTCTTTGGCGGTAGAAAAGTATAACATTGGCTTTGAAAACCCAATACCACTTGATAATAAATATCTTGAGTAATGGAGATTAATTTGAAAGACAGAGTAAGGCACTGTAACATTGTAAATAAAGTTTTGTGTTGAAAAATTATGTTATTGTTTAGTTATGTCAAATCGTCTGTCACTTTGTGGAAGGCCCTCGTACATAGTATGTGTAAAGAAAGTAAAAATCTCATGTGTTACACTCACATGACTTTCTCTAGCTGTTCTACAAACTTCATACATAAGATACTTCTTCTTTCTGCACCTTGCTAATCGTGGAGCTCATTAGCACAATGTTCTTATTATTTAGTTCCGTATAAGTAGGAAGAAAATAAGGGAATTCACTAGGCTAAACCAATAGTCAAATGTTTTAAAAGCTGTCGTTATGCGATTGTCATTACAAATCGCTTCTTTTCTTGGCCAGGAGTAGAACAAAAGAAAAACGGACACTCCCGTTTGAGAAAAGTATCACAACTGAAACTAATAATAATGAATACCTCGAAAACGGTAAGCTCCACGAGAAAAACTTGAATATTTTAACAAGACCTAAATATTTTGTATAGTAAGTTTTTGTCTATCTCTTGCGGTTTACTAGTTATGCTAAATTAATCAAAATTCATTTAGAATAAACAGGTCTTCAGAAGCTATTCCCAGAAAATTCAAGATATACATTTTATTTATTAGATAAATATCTTTAATACATATTGTAATCAAAATCGTTAGAGCCATTTTTAAGAAAATCAAAATTTTCGAAAAACGTTCCATGTAAAGGGTAGTTTGGGGTGGGGGAATTTTTTCAAAATCTTCGTGTCGCATTCCTGGAAGATACTAAACTTAAATACCAAGTTTGGTATTTTAGCTACTTTTCGTTTTTGAGTTATCGTGTTCACAGGCAATGGACAAAGACGGACCTTTTTCTGAATTTTTTTTGGATACAGGGGGTCCTAAAACATGTATTTCCGGTGAAATCTCGGTATCGAGTTTTTGGGTGGAATACAATACTTCTCTATCCTCATATGTACATTGTACATATGAGGATAGAGAAAGTAAAAATACTTAGTTTTGAAACATTTGATATACAAGTTAATGATTCTGAACATATTTGGTAATGTAAGCTAAATTTACAATTCATTTATTAATTACCATGCCAACAAACACTATAAGTACTTACAGTAAGAGTTTGAGAGGTCATTAATACTTACAGTACAATTAGGAAATGACGTAACACTCAAGACATGTGCTACTTCAAGTAAAGGATCTATTACAAAAGGTCATTAACAAGAGAGTGTATATTGCTCGGCAAGGTGGTAGTGTACCTGGCAGGGATTCAATAGGTCGCGAGTTTGAATCTAGTTTAGGGTGAGCCGTCCTGATAAGAATTTGTTTCCCTTATCCTGAGAGGACGTAAGAACTTTAAGCTCCAAGGACCCAGAGAACATTTCCTTCATCGTCCGATATGACCAACCAGGTTATAGGATGTTAAACTACAAAAAAAAAAAGTAATTGGCTAACCACGAACTGTAAATTACTTATCAGATCTCGTATTCCCAATATACATTATCGAACTGATAAGTATAATTTACAGTTCTTAGTACTATTTAGACTTTCGGGACCTCAAAACGTATATTTCCAGTGAAATCTCGTATCGAATTTTTGGATGGAATACAGTACCTCCTCTATAAAATAATAACAGTGCGTGGTTCCTGAGGTACATTACAAAGTTTCCCAGGGACCCAAATTTTGGAATGATATTCAGAGAGTGGGGAGGCAGCACGTCTGTCACTTGGAAGGGAGGCTGTGAGCCCATAACAAAAGACTGCCCTAATGCACACGTGCTGAGTGACGTGGGCTCTACAACACCAAGGGGTGACTGACAGTATTAAGGATTCCGGAAATATTAATAGAAGCGAGCGGACCTTGC
Organism: Hymenopus coronatus; assembly: GCA_030762935.1. Taxonomy (NCBI): domain Eukaryota; kingdom Metazoa; phylum Arthropoda; class Insecta; order Mantodea; family Hymenopodidae; genus Hymenopus; species Hymenopus coronatus. The sequence continues at coordinate 13,624,692 of CM060882.1, read as the reverse complement.
TGATAAAACATATTGTCCATATAACGAGATGAAGATGCAATACTACCAGATAAAAGGGAACAGATATGTACCTTATAATTTAATCAATCTCCTCCATATACGATTCTCTCCTCCCATTATACATTGAGCTTTCTGTGAAGACTCTGTGAAATCCTCATCATTCTGAACGGATTTAGCATAAACTGTAGCAGATACACAAAATATCTCATGTATTACACTCACATGACTTTCTCTTCTACAAACTTCTGACAAAACACTATTCTTCTTTCTACTCCACGCTAGTCGATGGATGGATGGATGGATGGATGGATGGATGGATGGATGGATGGATGGATGGATGGATGGATGGATGGATGGATGGATGGATGGATGGATGGATGGATGGATGGATGGATGGATGGATGGGATGGGATGGGATGGGATGGGATGGGATGGGATGGGATGGGATGGGATGGGATGGGATGGGATGGGATGGGATGGGATGGGATGGGATGGGATGGGATGGGATGGGATGGGATGGGGTGGGATGGGATGGGATGGGATGGATGGGATGGATGGGATGGATGGGATGGATGGGATGGATGGGATGGATGGATGGATGGATGGATGGATGGATGGGATGGATGGATGGATGGATGGATGGATGGATGGATGGATGGGATGGATGGATGGATGGATGGATGGATGGGATGGATGGATGGATGGGATGGATGGATGGGATGGATGGATGGTGTTTCACCATACACTGTACAGATAGGCTCGTCAAAAGGGTTTATTAATTAAACAATTCACTTAAACAATAAAAGGTTTTGTCATGTAAAAATGAACGTAGTGATTTACACATGTCATCTATGTCATCTATTTTAATAATTTCACATGGGAGAGCATTGACAATTTTACTTATGAGGCACTTTGATGATTTTGAGTGTTTAGTTGTTTTATATTTTCCTATATGGATGTCATTCATACTTCTAGTAAAATGATTATGAACGTTACAGTTGAGAGCGAGCAAGTATGAGTTGTTTTTATCAAACAGTGCAGGATTATATATTAATATATCAGTCTAAGTAAAAATATAAAATTGTTTAAAAACATGTCTTAATAAATATGTTGGCTTCATATTAAAAATTATTATTAGCACTCTCTTCTGAATTAAAATACACTATTTACTTCAGTTGCAGATCCCCATATTAAAATATTGTATGGTAAAATTGATTGTACATTGGTATAATATACAGTAAGCAAGTAGTTAGTATCCAAACTCATTTTCAGGCATCTAGTAGCAAAGCATGCTTTATTTAATTTGGTGCATATATGATCAATATGTTTATGCCAAGTAAGGTTTTGATCTAAAACAATGCCTAAAAATTTCGTCTTGTCAAGGCACTTTAAAATAGTACCACCCTTGTTAAAATTCATGTTTGTTAAAAACTTTTTGTTACTAAAATACAAGCATTAGCAGAATGTACTTATTACTTAGTTCTTTATATGTAGAAGGGAAACACAAGAATGCTAAAACCATAGCTAAGTGTTTCAAAACCTGGATATGGGATTGACATAAGTAACACCGCGAGTGTTTACCCTAAGAGATGAAAACACGAGTTGTGTTTGATAAGAAAATTCAGCGAAATAGACTATTAATAATTTTGCTTTTTCTTCTTTCTTCACTTGTTTCTCAATTAAACAAACGAACGTCAGGAGCGACAAGATTTTACAGAAATGACTACGATAAGATGTTTCTGCAATATCGCTCTAGTCAGATGACCGCGGTTGGTTTAAAATGCCCAATCTCGGCCATTGCATTGACGGTTTAATATTTGTCATTGCAAGCAGCTTCTGTGCATGACCAGGAGTGGAGCAAAAGAAAAACGGACACATTTGAGAAAAGGGTGTGCATTTTAAATTTGAAAGTAACAACAAAGAATATCTCAGAAATGGTAGCCTCTGCAACAAAAATGTGCAGGACATAAATTTTGTGTTTTGCAGAGATCTACATTTTATGTACTAAGCTTTTCTCTGTCTTTTACGACTTACCAGTTATGCATTTGTGAGAAAACCGAAAAAAGTGGGAGTGGGGGAATTTTCTTGAAAATCTTCGTGTCGCGTCCTCGGAAGACACCAAACTTAAATACCAAGTTTGTTATTTAACTTGCTCTTCGTTTTTAAGTTATGCTGTCCACAAACACACACGCACACATATACAGGATTGACCGTTTAACTTGAGGCTAGAATGTCTTCAAAACTAAACGTTGTATAAAGAAGCGTCTTCAACAAATTATAATATATGCTTGATATAATGGGGAAAGTAAATGTCACTTATTGTGTTTTATTTGGAGTAGGTTTGGATGGTAACTTGAGGGCCAGGGTACGTTTTTAAATGGAAACCAACAACTTTACTTTCTCTACACGTACTATGTACATAGTGTATAGAGAAGATATTGTTATACATCCAAAACTTTGATACCGATATTTCACCGGAAATACATGTTTTGGGTCCCACTGAATACAAGAACAGTATTTTTCGAAAGATGTCTGTGTGTTGGGGCTTTTCTTGAAAATCTTCGTGTCCTTGGAAGATAATAGACTTAAAGATCAAGTTAATTCTTGGTATTAACATTTTTTTTCGGTTTTTGAGCTAAGCATGCACACACAGAGCTTCCCCTAGAACTTTTTTTTTTTTTTTTATTCAGGAGCTACCAAACATGTATTTCTGGTGAAATCTTGGTGTCGAATTTTTGGTTCCACGCAATACCTTCTCTATTATGTACATAGGACGTGTAGAGAAAGAAAAAAATCTGATGTGTTCCATTCATATGACTTTCTCTATATCTCTGCAACAAATTATTGTTAATAAGCTTATTCTTTTACTTATTTCAAGCTAATCGAAAAAAACAGAAATAGTCTTATTACTTACTTCCTTGTAAGTATAAGCGAAATAAGGGAGTATCATAGGTTAAAGTGAAGTCAAAAGCTGGTTACTAGGCGACTGAAGTTCCTTTGTTTGTTTGGACAGGAGTTGACAAATTCCTGTATGAGAAAAGTATAAGTTTTTCAAAGCTGAAACCAAAAACAATAGTATCTAAAAACAATCAACTCCTCGAAAAAAATCATATAACATAAATTGTGTGTTTTAATGTGCTCTATATTTTTTGTGCGGTAAGTTTTTGTCCATTTATTACGGTTTAGCAGTTATGCAAAATTCCTCCAGAATAAAGTAGTCTTCAGAGGCTATTCCCAGAAAGTTCAAGATATACATTTTATTTGTCAGGTAAATATCTTTAATATACGATATTTTAATCAAAATCGTTAGAGACATTTTTGAGAAAATCAAATTTTTCGAAAAAAGTTCCATGTAAAGGGTAGTTGGGGGTGGGGGATTTTCTTGCAAATCTTCGTGTCGCATCTTTGGAAGATGCTAAACTTAAATACGAACTTTTGTATTCTATCGACGTTTCGTTTTTGAGTTATCGTGTTCTCAGACACATGGACACACACACACGGACCATTTTGTGAAAATGCTTTTTTTGGATACAGGTGACCCTAAAACATATTTTTCCGGTGAAATGTCGGTATCGAATTTTTGGGTGCATTACAATACCTTCTCTATACACTATGTACATTGTACATATAGAGAAAGTAAGAACATATAATCCAAGAAAAATCGACAGACATTGAGCGAAAATAGAGGGCATATTGGCGACATCTGTACTTATAGAAACCACCCTACGGAAACAAGTGAACAGCGTTTCTGTCTGTATACAACTTTTATCACATTCGGTCAGACACACATTTATCAGCATGGAACATGCACAAGCTTCCCTGCTGATTTGTGCCAGCAGATGTCTCCCTAAGCAGAAAATGTGCCGCTTCTTTTGTCTGCCAGTTTTTGACGGTTCCATGGTTTCGTATCAGAGAAGCGGGAGTCAATTGTGTTTCTGGGGAGTGAAGCCGAGTTTTAATGTGATGCTTGTTTGTTAATGAGAGTCTATGCCACATCTAGCGAGCGAGCGTCATTTTCACATTAGAAAGGAAAGCAAAGATCCTTCTAGGCTACACACACATCTGTATGACATTACATTTTTAATTTCTCTTTACGTATTATGCACATAGTGTATCGAGAAGGTATTACACTCCATCCAAAAATTCGATACCAAAATTTCACCCGAAATATACAGTTATGCAAATCAGTATTCATACAGTACTACAATTGAAATTGACCACTGATATTTCCATATTAAATTAAATGACAGCGCTACGATTCTGTGTAGGAAGCCACCCCATTAAATAAAGCGTGCCATGATAACAAAGATTTGAGTATTAAACAAACGCACCTCAAGGAAATAAACGATACCCCAATGCTGGCTGTATTTGACAGTGAAAAAAGTATTCATACACCACTAGAAATGTAAACACAGAAACACCAACGAACCGTTTGCAGCAAGCAAGGCCTTCAGTGGCAAGCTACACCTCCTGCTTGTTGGTTCTGTTACGTAGTGAATGCCGTGCGACAGAAATATGGGCCGCAAAGGTAAAGAAACAACTGTAGAGGAAAGACAGATAGTTATCTCTCAATATCAAAAGGGAAAATCATTGCTGATGTTGTTGGAAGAAGCCGGGCAACTGTGCAGTCCATAATAACACGATACAGAGAGAGAAATTCTATCATTAACAGCGAAAGAAGAGGACGACCACAGAAGCTAACGCAAAGAGAGAAGAATATGTTAATAAGAATGATAAAAAAAGATCCTAAATTGACAGTCTCTGCATTGTCTGCCTATGTTAACGATCAGTTCGAAACGGAAATAACAAAGGACTGTTCGCTATGTTCTAAGTAGTGCAGGCCATGGAGCTAGGGTACCTAGAAAGAAACCATACATCAGCAAGAAGAACAAGAAAGTCATTCTTGAATTTGCTCGAGAGCATCTAAGCAAGAACACGAGTTTCTGGGACAGGGTACTGTTCACAGATGAAAGTAATATATATTTGTAATATATTTGTGTATGATAACAGAATTTTGGTGTGGAGAAGACCAAATACTGAGCTTGAACCTAAGCCCCTTCAAGCCACAGTGAAGCATGGTGGAGGAGGAATTATGGTATAGGGATGTATGGTTACATCTGGTGTTGGGGAACTTGTTTTTGTTGAAGGTAACATGGATAGATTTCAATATTTAAATATTCTAAAGAATAATCTGCAAAAGAGTGTTGATAAATTGAATTTAGGCACAGATTACTACTTTCAACAAGACAATGATCCTAAGCATACGGCGGCAATTGTTCGTTTGTGGTTGTTGTACCATACTCCCCACTGCTCCCCACGTTCTCAAGTTTCCAGCACAGAATGCAGACCTTAATCCAATCGAGAATCTTGGGATACCCTTGAAAGAATGGTCCGAAAGCATGACATACGAAGTAAGGCAGCTCTGAAACAATGTGTTCAGCAAGAATGGCAATTTATTACCTAGAGACCACAAAGAACCTGGTTCATTCCATGCCAAAGAGGTTAACAGAAGTAATACACAGAACAGGAATGCCTACAAAGTATTACTTTTGTTATTGTATTGTATTTAAACTACCATTTTCTTTGAGTGTATGAATACTTTTTTCCTCGTTGTGAGAAGCCAGCTGGTACAAATGTTTTATTTACTTTTTGAAGAGGAGTAATTTAGGTCATGCATTTATATGTAAATATTCAGGAGGAAATATACTGTTAGTTTACCATATAACCTCTCTGGATGTTAACTTTGGTTATAATAAATCGAGTTTTTCTACATAAACACTGGTGTATGAATACTTTTTTCCATAACTGTATATTTTAGGGCCCCTTTATCTAAAAAAAAGCATTTTCGGAAAAAAAAAGTCCGTGTGTGTGCGCGCGTGTCTGTGTCCATGTGACTTGGAAGACGATAACCCAATTTCTGTTAACGTTTATCTGGATCACCATAGAGCAGACAGAAGAATATGCCTTTTGACAATAATTTGCTACAGCTATGTAGAAAAAGTCATGTGAATGGAACCATCAGATTTATTATAATTTAGCTTTGCTGTTTCATGTATTCTCAAAACGTGTATTACCAATAAAATGCATGTAAAGAAAATAGCACGTTTATTTACATTGAGCAATAACGTTGGAGAAGATTAAATGAATCCATGTTTGAAATCCCACATAATAGCGAGAGGGTTTACATTTGAAATGCGATAAAATTCCAGGCAAAGAAGCAATGTATCCAGTTGACGAATATTTTATTCCCGCAAAAACTGTGACGCTCGGTATAATACGGATTCGTTCGAAAATGTAATATACCACCTAGAAGCTAATATCAAGGGCAAATATCTGATGTGTTCCATTCACATCACTTTCTCTACATCTCTGTAACAAACCATTGTTAGAGGTTTATTCTTCTATACACTTGAGGACAATAAAGATAAACATTAGCAGAAACAGTTTTATTGCTTAGCTCCTTATAAGGAGAAGGGAAATAAGGGAATACACTAGTCAAACGTTTTAAAAGCTATCGTTATGCGATTGTCATTACAAATCCCTTCTTTTCTTGGTCAGGAGTAGAACAAAAGAAAACCGCACTCTCCCGTCTGAGAAAAGTATAAGTACTTCACAACTGAAACTAATAACACTGAGTACCTCTAAAACTGTAAGCTCCACGAGAAAAATGTGTATGACATAGCTTGTGTATTTTAACAAGACCTACACTTTTTCTAGAGTAAGTTTTTGTCTATCTCTTACGGTTTACTAGTTATGCCAAATTAAGCAAAATTCATCCAGAATAAGCAGGTCTTTAGATAGCTATTCTCAGAAAATTGAAGATATACATTTTATTTGTCAGGTAAATGTCTTTAATATACGATATTTTAATAAAAATCGTTTGAGCCATTTTTAAGAAAATCAAAATTTTCAAAAAAGGTTCCATGTAAAAGGTACTTTGGGGTGGGGGGATTTTTCTCAAAATCTTCGTGTCGCATCCCTGGAAGATATTAAACTTAAATACCAAGTTTGGTGCTTTACCGACTTTTCGTTTTTGCGTTGTCGTGTTCACAGACACACGGACGGACGGACACACACACACACACACACACACACACACACACACACACACACACACACACACACACACACGGACCTTTTTGTGAAAATGCTTTCTTTGGATACAGGAGACCCTAAAACATATATTTCCGGTGAAATTTCGGTATCGAATTTTTGAGTGGAATACAATACTTCTCTATCCCTATGTACATTGTACATATGGGGCTAAAGAAAGTAAAAAATGTGATGTTTTCCAAGCACATGACTTTTTCTACATCTCTGCAACAAATTATTGTTCAAAAGCTAATGCTTCTATTTACTTCATACTAATCGAGAAAACAATATTAGAAGAAATAGACTTATTACTTCTTCCTTGTAAGTAGAAGCGAAATAATGGAGTAGGCAAAAGCTGGTTGCTATGTGACTGAAGTTCCTTTGTTTTTATGGACACGAGTTGACAAATTTCTGTATGAGTAAAGTATAAGCTTTTCAAAGCTGAAACCAAATACAAGGAATATCTAAAACACGATCAACTCCACGAATAAAATGTATGCAACATTAAGTGTGAGCTTTAATGTGCTCTACAGTTTGTATGGTAAATGTTTGTCTATCTCTTGCGGTTTAGCAGTTATACAAAATTCCGTAAAATGCATCCAGAATACAGAAGTCTTCAGAGGCATTCCCCGAAAATTCAAGATAAACATATTATTTGTTATATCTTTAATATACAACATTTTAATCAAAATCGCTAGAGCCATTTTTAAGAATATAAACATGTTCGAAAATGGTTCCACGTAAAGGGTAGTTTGAGGTGTGGGATTTTCTTGAAAATCTTCGTGTCGCATCCTTGGAAGATACCAATCTTAAACACCAAGTTTGGTATTTAACGGTGTCTTCGTTTTTGAGCTATGCTGCTCACAGAAAAACACACACACATACACACAGATCTTTTTCTAGAAATGCTTTTTTCGTATTCAGGGGGACCCAAAACATGTATTACTGGTGAAATCTCGATTTCGAATTTTTGGTTGCATTACAATACCTTCCCTCTAGACTATGTACATAGTACGTTTAGAGAAAGTAAAAAACGAAGTTATGCAGCAGTATAGGAGAAAGAAAGGAAAGTTGAGGGTACAACCAACCTTTCTGATGAACTTTAATGAGCCATGCTTTCAAACCTATCCTTGTTTTCTCACTATTGTTATTTCCAGCATTTTTCTTCCTGTAAAATGTTTCTTACTGAACAGTTATTATGCTACCAAATACAATTTGCTGTATATTTTCACAGAGGTACAATAAATAGGAATTAAACACATTAGACCAGGGTTTTAATGTTTTTGCCTCAAGGGACTTTTTTTCTTGCGTGACTTAAAAAAAAAAGAAAGCATTTGATCATAACGTCCAAACCATTACAGAAAATTGCATGAAATTCGCATTGTAATTTATTTGCATTATACTTCACATGTTTTAAACATCTGATGTGTTCCATTTACATGACTTTCTATATATCTGTGTAACAAATTATTGTTAGTAAACTTATCTTTTATTTATTTCATGATAATCGAGAAAAATTAGCACAAAGTCTTTTTACTTGTTTCCTTGTAAGTAGAAGCGAAATAAGGGAGTACCATAGGTTAAAGTGAAAGCCAAAAGCTGGTTGCTATGTGACTGATGTTCCTTTGTTTGTATGGACAGGAGTTGACAAATTCCCTTATGAGAAAAGTATAAGTTTTTCAAAGCTGAAACCAAGAAAAAGGAATATCTCAAGAACAATCAACTCCACGAAAAAATGGGTATAAAATAAATTGTGTGTTTTAACGTGATCTGCATTTTTTTTGTGTAAAGTTTTTGTCCATCTCTTACGGTTTAGTATTTATGCAAAATTGATTCACAATAAAGTATTCTTCAGAGGGTATTCCCAGAAAATTCAAAATATACATTTTATTTGTCAGGTAAATATCTTTAATATATGATATTTTAATCAAAATCATTCTAGCCATTTTTGAGAAAATCAGAATGTTCGAAAAAAGTTCCATGTAAAGGGTAGTTTGGGGTGGGGGGATTTTTCTCAAAATCTTCGTGTCGCATCCCTGGAAGATGCTAAACTTAAATACCAATCTTGGTATTTTACCTAATTTTCGTTTTTGAGTTAACGTGTTCAGAGATACACGGACACACACGGACCTTTTTCTGAAAATACTTTTTTTTTGGATACAGGGAACCCTAAAACATATATTTCCGGTGAAATCTCGATATCGAATTTTTTGGTGGAGTACAATACCTTCTCTCTACACTATGTACATAGTACGTATAGAGAAAGTATAAAGCTAGCATAAATGTTCTTAATTTCAAACTTTGGATCATACAGGTGCTTAAAAACTAATTTGTGAATGAATCTATAGCGAAAGTTTTTTACTGTAACGCAATAGACTTTTATACAGGATATTTTTCACAGCATTGTTTTTTCTCCTCTTACTTTTTGTTCGCTTTTATCTGATAGGTTTTGGATGTCGAGTGCAAGAGATCGTTGTCGACTAATTCACTTAGTCGCCGATGTCAAAAGGCAAGGGGCAGAAACACGACCCTAAACTCAACGGATACAGTTTCCTTTTCTTTGAAAACTCCGCGGCCAGGAAACGATGAGAAGATCCGGGTGTTTGAAAAGGGCTTCAACTTTAAATTGTATCGTCTACCAGCAAATAATTTACCTCGCAACAAACCTTTTGTTCTCAAGACCTCCTTAAACTCCGTGAGGTAGCCTTGAGAGTTCATCTTGTCGATAATTCACTACCGTAGCGAAGCGACGGGAAAGAATTGTACTATGAAATGAAAACAAAAGTTGTGTTTGAGAATTCAGCTGAAGTAATATTAAACCGCAAATTAAATGGCCGAGATTAGGCAGTTTCAACCAATTGGAGTCACTTATCGACACTGATGTTCATTTCTTTGAAATCTGACGTTTCATACCTGACGTTCGTGTTTTTAATCTCCTGTCTTGTGTTATTTGAGGTTATTGCACTCATCTCAAATGAAATAAAATAATTGTCCCCTATTTCTATTGTTGCTATTGATATTTGTACATTGGATGTAGGCACGTCGGCCATGTTATAATTCAGGAGGAAGTGACGAAAGCAAAAAAAAAAAAAAAATCTGTAAATGAACCTGGTCGAATGCGTCATTTACCATTTGAGAACTAATGTAAGTATTACAATCATAACCTGATAAAATTTCCCTTCCTATATGTTATAAATTATTAATATGAATTGTCTTATCAAATACCATCTCTTGGGACAAAATGAAATCACTCGTGGCATTACTTATGAGACAGTTCAGTGAAATAGACTATTAATAATTTATAATATATACGAGGGCAGGGAGATTTTATCAGGTTATGATTATAATACATTAGTTCTCAAATGGTAGATGACGCATTCGACCACGTTTATTTACCTAATATTTTCTTATTTATTTCTTTCTTCACTGCCTCCTGAATTATGATATGACCGACCGTGACTACAGCCAATCTACGAATATCGATAGCAACAATAGAAGTAGGGAATAATTATTTTATTTCAGCTTTTAATAACATGAAATGGGAACAAATGCTATTTTCTATGAGGTTATTGCGTTCAACTCATACATAAAGAATAAAAATAATACTTATTTTCACCCCTTTTTACTAGACGTACTATGTACATAGTGCAAAAAGAAGTTATTGCATTCCACCCAAAAAGTCGATACCGAGATTTCACCGGAAATACATGTTTTAGGTCCCTTGAATCCCCCCCCCAAAAAAAAGCATTTTCAGAAAAAGTTCAGTGTTTGTGTGTGTTTATGTGTTGTGGTCAGCATAGCACAAAAACGAAAAGACCGTTGAATGCCAAACTTGGTATTTAAGTTTGGTATCTTCCAAGGATGCGACACGAAGATTTTCAAGAAAATCGCCCACCCCCAATTACCCTTTACATGGAACCTTTTTTCGAAAATTTTGATTTTCTTAAAAATGACTAACGATTTTCAGATTAAAATATCGTATATTAAAGATTTTATCTCACAAATAAAATCTATATCTTGAATTTTCTGGGAATAGCCTCGAAAGACTAATTTATTCTGGACCAATTTTACGGAATTTTGCATAACTGCTAAACCGTAAGAGATATACAAAAACTTACTACACAAAAAAATGTAGAGCAGTTAAAGTACACAATTTATGTAATATGCATTTTTTTCGTGGAGGTGATTCTTCTTTCAATATTCCTTGTTTTTGGTTTTATAAAATAAATAGAAGCATAAGCTTTTTAACCATAATTTGCTACAGAGATGTAGAGAAAGCCATGTGAATGGAACACATCAGAATTTTTTAACTAAATGCATTATGAACTGGAAACATTTTAAATAAACATTGTAAGTGATTAAATTGAAAGTACAATTGTGTAACGGACAGGAATTAAAAATGACGGTTGGCTGACTGGATTGTTAACTTGTTACTAATTACCAAGGCAGGAGATTAAACAAACGAACATCAGGTGCGACAAGATTTCAAAGAAATGAACACCAGCTGCGATAAGATGTTTCGACAATATAGTTGAAGACAGATGGCCGCGACTGGTTGAAATTACCTAATCTCGGTCATCCATTGGTGCTTTAACAGTTGAGCTGAATTATCTAAAAGAACAATAAGTTGATTGCGCAAAACACGTTCACGCAGGCGCGGCTCGTAGTTTCAAAATTAGAGGAGACTCTCATATACCAAAGTGACGATGGCAAAGAGGAAAGAAAGAAAAATCTTATGTGTTGCATTCACATGACTTTCTCTACCTGCTCTTCTATCTGCATCAAGATAAACGATATGATCATTAACAGTTATTGGTCCTACAACTTAAAGTAGAAGAGAAATAAGAGAATGCACCAGACTAAAGTGTCGATTGACACATGAAAAATTGAACTTCGGTTCGCTTTGCATTTCCAGAAGACAAAAGAGAGAAGGCTGACCCCGTTTGGGAAGGTGCGTAGCTTACAATTGCAACCAATAAAAAGTAATATCTCGGAAACGTTCAACTCTACAACAAAAAGGCGTATAACATACATTTTGTGTTTTAACGAAATCTACATTTTTTTTGCATCTCTTACGATTTACCAATTATACAAAATTCAGCTAAATTCATACAGAATGAACAGGTCTTGAGGAGATATTCCCAGAAAATGATATTTTAGTTTTTTTTTAACTATGCTGTTCACAGACACACAAACGGACGTTTATCTGAAAATGTTTTTTCTAGACTCAAAACGTATTTCCGGTGAAAAATTGGGATCGAATTTTTGGGTGAAAATAACACTATTTGTATATATCATGTACATATTACATGTAGAGAAACTAAAAAAAATTTAAATATCGGTAATATTAATATGACATATGCTAAAACGAATTTATATCGATATTAAGAGTTGTTTTTGCACTGTTCATTTTAGGATTAATTTTTAATTTTGCTACATAGCGTATAGGAAAATTATTGTAGTGCACCAAAAATGTCAATACCAAAATTTCACCGGAAATATATGTTTTGAGAGCCCTGAATCCAAAAAAAAAAGTATTTTTAAAAACATGTTATTGTGTGTGTGTTTGTGTGGAGGGGGGGGGAGGCATTAGGCTCTAAAATGAAAAGCCGATTCAATACGAAACTTTGTAGTAAGGTTCGGAATCTTCCGAGGATGCGACACTTAGACTTTTAAGAAAATCTCCCCAACTCCAACTACTGTTTACATGGAACATTTTTCGAAAATTTCAATTTTCTCAAAAATTGCCTTACCGATTTTGATTAAACATCGTATATTAAATCCATTTACCTGTCAAATAAAATTATATCTTGAATTTTCTGGGAATAGCCTCTGAAGACTACTTTATTCTGGATGAATTTTACGGAATTTTGCATAACTGCTTAACTTTAAGAGATAGACAAAAGCTAACTTAACAGAAAATGTACAGGTCGTTAAAACACACATTTTATGTTATATACATTTTTTTACGTGGTAATTTCAGCTTTAGAATAATAATACCTTTCTTATGCGGGAATTTGTCAACTCCTGTCCATACATACAAAGGGACTTCAGTCACATAGCAACCAGCTTTTGACTATCACTTTAATCTATGGTACTCCCTTATTTCCCTTCTACTTACAAGGAAGCAATAATAAGACAACTCCTGCTAATTTGTTCTCAATTAGCATGAAGTAAATAGAAAAAGCAGACGTGTACCATTCACATGACTTTCTCTACATCTCTGCACAAATTATTGTTTAAAAGCTTATGCCTCTATGGAACTTTTTTCGATAATTTTGATTTTTTTCAAAAATGGCTCTTACGATTTTTGTTAAAAAGATATTTACACGACACATAAAATGTACATCTTGAATTTTCTGGGTATAGCCTCTGAAGACTACTTTATTCTGGATGAATTTTACGGAATTTTGCATTACTACTAAAGCGTAATGGATGGACAAAAACTTACCACACAGAAAATGTAGAGCGCATTAAAACACACAATTTATGTTATGTACATTTTTTGTGGATTTAGTCGTTTTTAAGATGTTCCTTGTTTTTGGTTTCAACTTTGAAAAAATTATATTTCTCTCATACAGGAATTTGTCAACTCCTGTCCATACAAACAAAGGAACTTCAACCAATTACATAGCAACCAGATTTTGACTATCACTTTAACTTATGCTGCTCCCTTATTTCGCTTCTACCTACAAGGAAGCAAGTAATAAGACTATTTCTGTGAATTTTCTCGAGTAGCATAAGGAAAATAGAAACATAAGGTTTTTGTTGCAGAGATGTAGAGAAAGTCATGTGAATGGAACAGGGAGATCTTTTGGATACAGGGGACCCTAAAACATATACTTCCGGTGAAATCTTGGTATCGAATTTTTTGGTGCAGTGTAATACCATCTATACACACTATGTACATAGTACGTGTAGGGAAAGTAAAAATAAGCTTTTTTGAATATAATTTTTGTAGAGATATAGAGAAAGTCACACACCAGAGTTTTATTTCTCCAAAATATAATATTGCCCGAACAGTTTAGTTTACAGTTTTATTATTTAAAAAAAAAACTCTTACATTTTTACTATTTTCGAAAACCATTCACATGGCCATGTGTAAAAGGTAAAATATTTCAAAGCTGCTGGCAAAGTTGTATTTGCATTTGGAAAATTAATATACCTACCATTTCGTTACATTTAGCATTAGATTCCCGAGGGATGGCAACACCCTAGAGCGACAAACAAAAACATGGCGATTGATAATTCAGGCCTTGACACAAGAGGGACAGAGAGACTCGCATGTGAATTTGTAATACGTAATTAAAGTTTCCCTAGGGAGTGTGCTGACCGCCAAGCGCCGTGAATAAAAATGACATTACCTCAAGGCGTGAATTGTGAACGTGTCCTTTCGCTTTGTCACAATGGCAGTTTAAAATATATTCTTTGTTTTAAATTACGATGAAGCGGAACACACGAAACAGACAATTTTACAGCATTTCCTTTTAAAATTCAAATCAATTTCTATTAAACAATAGAGCAGTTCCATATTCCATTTGGATAGTATGCGTTATCCACCAGTTTGGGCTCCACACGCACCTATTATTAATTTTCATTTCTCTGCCGCTTGCAATGTATGTTCATAGTAGTTAGCAAACGCATTGCATCCCGTAAAAATCTGATTCACATGACTTTCTCTACATGCAACAAATTATTCTTAAAAAGCTTATGCTTCTATTTACTTCATGCTAATCGAGAAAACATTAGCAGAAGTAGTCTTATTACTTGCTTCCTTGTAACTAGAAACGAAACAAGGGAGTGCCATAGGTTAAAGTGATAGTCAAAAGCTGGTTGGTATGTGACTGAAGTACCTTTGCTTGTATGGACAGTTGACAAACTCCTGTATGAGAAAAGTATAAGTTTTTCAAAGCTGAAACAAAAAACAAGGAATAGCTCAAAAACGACGAACTCCACGAAAAACATGTGTACAACATAAATTGTGTGTTTTAAAGTGCTCTACATTTTTGTGTGACAATGTTTTCTCCATCTATTACGGTTTAGCAGTTACGCAAAACTTCGTAAAATTCATCCACTATAAAGTAGTCCTCAGAGGCTATTCCCAGAAAATTCAAGATATACATTTTATTTGTCAGGTAAATATCTTTAATATACGATATTTTAATCACAATCGTTAGAGCCAGTTATGATAAGATCAAAATTTTCGAAAAAGGTTCCATGTAAAGGGTAGTTTGGAGTGGGGGGTTTCTGAAAATCTTCGTGTCGCATCTCTGGAACTTATATAACAAGCTTGGCATTTTACTGACTTTTCCTTTTTGAGTTATCGTGTTAAAGGACACACACACGGACCTTTTTCTGAAAATGCTTCTTTTTTTATATAGGTGACCCTAAAACATATATTTCCGGTGAAATCTCGGTATCCAATTTTTGGGTGGAGTGCAATACCTTATCTATACACTATGTACACAGTACGTGTAGAGAAAGTAAAAATGATTTTTTATTCAGGATCTCTCAAAACATGTAATTCCAGTGAAATACCGGTATCGCAATTTTAGGAGGCATACAATACCTTCTCTGTACAGAATGTACATAGTACGTGTAGAGAAATTAGAAAGATATGAAAAAAAATCTGATTTGTTTCACTCACATGACTTTCTCCAGCTACTCTACAAACAAACTCCTTACTAAAGATAATTCTTCTTTCAACACATGCTAATCGAGATAAGCATTAGCAAAATTTTATTATTTAGTTCCTTATATGTAGAATGGTACTCAGGGAATGCACTAGGCTAAAATGATAGTCAAAGGCTTTAAAAGCTGTCGTTATGCGATTTGTCTGCGCAAATCACTTCTTTGTTTACCAGGCTTAGGAAAAAAAGAAAAACAAAGAAACAACGGACACTTCCCTCTGAGAAAAGTATAAGTACTTCACAACTGAAAGTAACAACCAGGAATACCTCGAAAATGGTAAGTGACATAACTTGTGTATTTTAACAAGACCTACATTTTTTGTATAGTAAGTTCTTATCTGTTTATTACGGTTTACTAGTTAAGCCAAATTAAGTAAAATTCATCCAGAATAAGCTGTTTTTTATAAGCTATTCTCAGTAAATTCATGATAAACAGTTTAAATGTGATAGAACTGGCTTTAATATGTGGTATTTTAATCAAAATTGTTAGAGCCATTTTGAAGAAAAACAAAATTTTCGAAACATTTTCCATGTAAAGGGTAGTTAGGGGAGGGGGAATTTTCTTGAAAATCTTCGTGTCGCATCCTTGAAAGATACCAAACTTAAATACCAAGTTTGGTATTGAACCGTATTTTCGTTTTTGAGCTATGCTATCCACAAACCAACACACCACCATTTTCTGAAAATTATTTTTTTGGACTCAGGGTGTCCTAAAACATGTATTTCCGGAGAAATCTCGACATCGTATTTTTGGGTGGAATACAATACTTCTCTATCCCTATGTACATTGTACATATGGGCTAGAGAAAGTAATTTATAATGTTAGACATTAACATTTCAAAATCTCATGCGTTACACTCACATGACTTTCCCTAGCTCTTCTACAAACTTCTTACATAAGATTACTCTTCTTTCTGCACCTTGCTAATCGAGATAGTCATTAGCAGAATGTTCTTACTAGTTAGTCTTTATAAGTAGAAAGAAAATAAAGGAATACACTAGGCTAAACCAATAGTCAAATGTTTTAAAATCTGTTATTCGATTGTCATTGCAAATAGCTTCTTTGCTTGGCCAGGAGTAGAACAAAAGAAAAACGGACACTTCCTGTCTGAGAAAAGTATAAGTACTCACAAGTGAAACCAAAAACAAGGAATATCTCGGAAACGGTTACCTCCACAACAAAAATGTAGAGGACATATATTGTGTGTTTTGATCAGATCAACATTTTTGTGCAGTACATTTTTGTATATCTCTTACCATTCAGCAGTTAAGCAACATTTAGCAAAATTCATTCGGAATAAAGAGTTCTTTAGAGGTTATTCCCAGAAAATTCAAGATATAAATTTTATTGGTAGGTAAATATCTTTAATAAACGGGATTTTAACGAAAATCGTTTGTAATTTTTTAGAAAATCAATATTTACGAAAATTTGTCCATATAAAGGGTAGTTGAGGGTGGGGGGATTTTCTTGAAAATCTTCGTGTCGCATCTTAGAAAGATACCAAACCTAACTACCAAGTTTAGTATTTAACGTCTTTTCGTTTTTGAGCTATGTTCTCCACAGACACACACACACAGACAGACACACACACATACACACGGACCTTTTTTCTGAAAATCCTTTTTTTGGATTCAGGGAGTCATAAAACATGTATTTCCAGTGAAATCTCGATATCGAAGTTTTGGGTGGAATACAATACTTCCGCTACACACATGTACATAGTGTGTATAGAGAAAGTAAGAAAGTATCATAGTTGAATAATCAAGTATGTTTAAATATTAGCGAGTAAAGTTTTGTGTGTAGTTTAATGTTCCAATTTAAATTTGATACTGAGATAAAATACTGTATATTAAATGCACTTACATAACAAATAAAATGTGTATTTTGAATTTTCTGGGAATAGTCTTTGAAGACTTCTTTATTCTGGATGACTTGTGTAACTAGTAAACCATAAGAGGCAGATAAAAACTGTCATCCCTTCCTCGTAGAATTGGTGGATAGATATATGAAGGTCACAATGGCCCTGCTGTCTCTGTTGTTCCTTCACCTTATCCCTTCTTTTTGGCAATGGTAGCTACAATAGATCTCACGAAAGTTTCTGTGCGCGAGTTTTGCTGTGGCCTGTAGCCTCCTGTTGTTTCTTCATTATATCCCTTCCTCTTGTAGCCACAATATATCTCGCGAAAGCCACAATGTGCGAGGTATCTCTGTGGCGTGTATCCTCCTGCGGTTCCTTCACTTTCTGTGCTCCTCCTGGGAGATGAAGCCACAATATATCTCACGAAAACCGCAGTGCGCGAGGTATCTCTGTGGCCTGTATCCTCTTGTGGTTTCTTCACTATATCCCTTCCTCCTGTAGCCACAATATATCTTACGTAGCCAAAGTGCATGAGGTATTTCTGTGGCCTGTATCCTCCTGCGGTTCCTTCACTTTCTGTCTTCCTCCTGGGGGAAGTTGCCACAATATACCTCACGTAAATCACGGTGCGCGAGGTATCTCATTGGCCTATATCCTCCTGCGGTTCCTTCACTTTCTGTCTTCCTCCTGGGGGAAGTTGCCGCAATATACCTCACGTAAATCGCAGTGCGCGAGGTATCTCTGTGGCCTGTATCCTCCTGCGGTTCCTTCACTTTCTGTCTTCCTCCTGGGGGAAGTTGCCACAATATACCTCACGTAAGTCACGGTGCGAGAGGTATCTCTGTGGCCTGTATCCTCCTGAGGTTCCTTATGTTCTGTCCTCCTCCTGTGGGTAGTAGCCACAATATATCTCACGAAAATCACGGTGCCCGAGGTATCTCTATGGCCTATAGCCTTCCGAGGTTCCTTCACTACATCCCTTTCTCTTGGGGATGGTAGATGAAATAGATTAATGTAAGTCACAGAGCATGTGTTGTCTTTATGGTCTGTAGCCTGCTGAGTTTTCTTCACTTCATCCTTCTCTTCTGGGGATGATAGGTGATATAGATTAATGTAGATCGCAGTGCATAAGTTGTCTCTGTGACCTGTAGCCTCCTGAGGTTCCTTCACTTCATCTATCTCTCTTAGGGATGGTAGATTAAATAGTTTAATGTAGATGGCAGTGCATGAGTTGTCTCTGTAGCCTGTAGTCTGCTGAGGTTCCTTCACTTCAACCGTCTCTCCTGGGGGTGGTAGATGAAATATATTAATATAGATCACAGTGCATGAGTTGTCTCTGTGGCCTGTATCCTCCTGCGGTTCTTTCACTTCATCCCTCTCTCCTGGGGATGGTAGATGAAATAGATTAATATAGATCACAGTGCATGAGTTGTCCCTGTGGCCTGTAGCCTCCTGATGTTCCTTCACTTCATCCCTCTCTCCTGGGGATGGTAGATGAAATAGATTAATATAGAACACAGTGCATGAGTTGTCCCTGTGGCCTGTAGCCTCCTGAGGTCCCTTTACTTCATCTCTCCTGGGGATGGTAGATGCAATAGATTAATGTAGGTCACTGTGTATGAGTTGTCTCTGTGGCCTGTAGATTCCTGAGATTCCTTCACTTCATCCCTCTCTCCTGGGGATGATAGATGCAACAGATTATAGGTCAAACAGCATGAGTTGTCTCTGTGGCCTGTAGCCTCCTGGGGTTCCTTCACTTCATCCCCCTCTCCTGGGGATGGTAGATGAAATAGATTAAAAAAGATCACAGTGCATGAGTTGTTTCTGTGCCCTGTAGCCTCCTGAGGTTTCTTCATTATATCGCTTCCTCCTGGGGATGGTAGCCACGTCACAGAGCGTGAGGTGTCATCCTATTGTTCGAAGTCACTATAGTTACAATAGACAGAGAGTTCGCCTTGATATTTAATATTTGAGTGGAAAAGAGTAGTTTCACTAACTAGTGGATTAAGCAGTAAAGTTTTGCGTAAATAATTTTGCAGCGAGCTGTAAATGTAGTGTGAGTGTACAGGTAAAACACAAGACCGCCTGAAACCCTGCCAAGTGTTGTTAGCATTTAGCACGTCAAAATTCCAACTCACTAAACAATGTCGCAGTGACCCAAAAGCGACGTGGCTGAAAAACACACAATTGGGAACTAAAGCTGGGGCTGACGTGGCACTGATCAACACCCCCCCTCACCACTCCCCCATCAACAGTCGGTATTATTGAAACAACCAAAGTGAACAGGTATGTGTTTGACATTTGTCGCGTTCATTAGCAAATTATAATGACGTAATGTTTGTTTGTATTAGTGGCGAATTGTTTGTACCTGGAATTTATATCCTGCGAATTTATCTTATCAGGACCAACAGAAAGTCACACACGGGTATAGGTTTGTGTACTCATAGTGTACATGTAGATAATTCATGTGATACACAAGCAACAGAAGGCTCTCTTGTGATTAAAATACATTAGCTTCATTAGAAACAAGATGCTAAATACACATTTCAGATGTGTTCATTTAGTCCGCTTTCCAAAATTGTCTCTCTGTACATTATGATGTAGCGACCATTTTTCTATCTCACCGCACTGTTGCCATATCTATTTCATCAGAAATAGATCTTATTTTTTGGACATCTACATTTTTATAAGAGGCATTCGATAAGTCCTTAGAAAACCCAAGAAATTACGCTCCTAGCATCATAAAAAGTTTGTATTTAGTAACCGTCGTCTCTTACTAGATGGCAGTTAAAGTTTCAGCTGTATCCTTCACGTGGTTTCGTTGCTATAAACAACTGAATCAACAACGAGTTTCGTGTGGTGATTAAACAGAGTTGGAAGAAGTTAATGACACATCTGCTCCTGCACTTGCAACATGAATAAATGAATTTAAACGTTGCCGTACATCTACAAATGATTGACAAAATCCAGGACATGGTTTTGTGTGATCGACGGATCAAAGTTCGCGAAATAATAGAGACCACACGCATCTCACAAGCTACAGTGGTGTCAAATTTGCACCAAAATTAGGTTTGACAAAGGTCTTGGCAAGATGTCTGTCGCGTTTGCTCTCAAAGGTGAATAAACGCAATCGTGTGATCGATTCGGAAGTTGATTTGGCACTTTTCCGTTGATACATAACTGTGGATGAAACATGGATAAACTACTACACTCCAGAGACTGAAGTTTTTAAAGGCAAACTGGCTCCAAAGGTGGTGAAATCTGTAGACAAGCTGATGGCCTCCGTTTTTTGGGATGACGTGCAATCATCCACATTAATTACTTGCAGAATGGAAGATTTATAACTGGAGAGTATTATGCATCGTTATTGCACCGGTTGAACGCAGAATTCCAGAACAAACGCCCTCATCTGGCAAATAAAGGTATTCTCTTTCATCAAGGGTGCACATCTGCGCAGTTTTGATGACGAAAATTGTAGAATTAAGATTCGAATTACTACAAAATCCAACATTCTCCAGATTTGACCCCCAGTACTTCTTTTATTTCCAAACTTGAAAATACACAATACGAATACGATTCACATCTAATCTCCCAAACAGATGCCTATTTCGAGGACCTTCACAAATCCTAGTCATTAGAAGGCTTAAAATGGTTGCAGAAACTCTGGGAAAAGTGTATCGAGCTAAAAGGAGATTATGTTGAAAAACAATCTAGCCAAAATAATTTCGGGGGTCCCGGGTTCGATTCCCGGCTGGGGCGGGGAATTTTTCTGTAGCCAGAATTATTCCCTATTCCCCACAGAGTCTGGAAGTTTGTATGTGAGTGTGAATGTGTGCGTGTTTGAATAAAACAAAATTATTTAAACCAACGTAAAAGAACCTACATACAACGAGTTGTTTCAAGTGGAAAGCCCCCGATGTGACCTTAGATGTTAAAGGGGGCTATATAAATATATATAAATATTTTTATATTTATTTCTAAGGAATTATTGAACGCCTCTCGTACTTTCGGCTATTTAAACATGCAAATATCTCCCTTTTACTTTCTGTACACACATTATGTGCATAGTGTATAGAGAAGATACTGCACTCCACCCAAAAATTCGATACCGAGATTTCACCGGAAATATATGTTTTAGGGTCCCTTATATCGAAAAAAAAGCATTGTGTGTGTGTCCGTGTGTCTGTGAATACGATAACTCAAAAACCGAAAGTCGGTATAATACCAAACTTGGTATTTAAGTTTAGTATCTTCCAGGGATGCGACACGAAGCATTTGAGAAAAATCCCCCCACCGCAAACTACCCTTAACATGGACCTTTTATCGAAAATTTTGATTTTTGCAAAAATGGCTCTAACGATTTGGATTAAAATATGAAATATTAAAGGATATTTATCTGAAAAACAAAATGCATATCTTGAATTTTCTGGGAATAGCCTCTGAAATCTACTTTATTCTGGACGAATATTACGGAATTTTGTATAACTGCTAAACCGTAAGGCTTAGATAAAAACTTACTACACAAGAAATGTAGAGCACGATAAAACAGACAATTTATGTTATATACATTTTTTGTGGAGTTGATCGTTTTTGAGACACTCATTGTGTTTGGTTTCAGCTATGAAAAACTTGCTTTTGACTATCACTTTAACCTGTGGTACTCCCTTATTTCGCTTCTACTTACAAGGAAACAAGTAATAAGACTATTTCTGCTAATTTTTTCTCGAGTAGCATGAAGTAAATAGAGGCATAATTTTTTTAATAATAATTTGTTACAGAGATGTAGAGAAAGTCATGTGAATGGTACACATAAGATTTTTGTAAAAGCTTACAGAAGTCCACTTTATTTTATTCTTTTCTCAACAAATTTCCAAACTGATAGCAATAGAACGCAGTCGTCTTCAATATTACGGTGAAGCCCACAATACCACAAGAAGCAGCAGATAAAATTGATTACTACGTTATTCCTCCTCTCATTGAGAAATGAGAGGCAGTTTCAAATATCACTTTATTACTTTCTCTAGCCCTATGTACTATGTACATAGTGGATAGAGAAGGTATTGTATTCTTTTGTGGTCACACCTTAACATGGATGTTTTAGAAGCAGCTAGAAGGAAAATCAACTTTTGCAGAATAGTTCATGTAAGAGTAGTGGTACAAAAAGTATGTGAATGGAACACATCAGATTTGACTTATCTCTAACCAACATGACCAGGAATCCACGCAAGGTGCACAATGGTAAACGCGTATGTTTCCATTGAAGCAATTAGACTGTTATACTAATCCTATAACGAGATTTGTGAAGGTGAAGGAGGAAAGGGCAGAGGGCCTCGTTAACCCCCACACCCCGGGGTAAAATAAATTCAAACTACAAGCAGCTTAGACGTTTGACGAGGAAAATCCCTACGCTCTCTGTTGGATATTCAGGTAATGACAAGAGACAAAAGAGCATCGGGTTTGTGGCGGCGGTGGTGGCAGCTTTTCCTAAATCCGTAAGAAACTAGGACATTATGTTTCCACGTCGTTGCGCAGCACGAACACAAGGAGGCGAAATAGTTGTCATTGAAGTTTTGCATCAGTTGTTTCAAGACAAAACAACAGAAATACAAGATTCTGACTCCAGTCCAACAGCCAGCATGAACTCAGCACCTATGACTTTCTCTACATCTCTGTAACAAATCACTGGTAATAAGCATATTATTCTATGTACAGGGTTACTACAAAATAAATAGACAACTTCAACTGCCTGTAAAACAAAAACTATTAGAGATAGCAACCTAATTATGTTGAGAAAAATAGATTGCTTATGCTTCTATTTACCTGATTCTAAAGGAGAAAAAATTAGCAGAGATACTCTTATTACTTGCTTCCTTGAAAGTAGAAGCGAAAGAAGGAAGTACCATTGGTTAAAGTGATAGTCAAAAACTGGTTGCTAAGTGACTGAAGTTCCTGTTTGTTTGGACAAGAGTTGACAAATTCCTGTATCAGAAAAGTATACATTTTTCAAAGCTGAAACTAAAAATAAGGGATATCTCAAAAACAATCAACTCCACAAAAACAATGTGAATAGCATAAATTCTGTGTTTTAACGTGCTCCACAGTTTAGTTTGGTGAAATCTGATGTATATCATTTACATTCTTTTTTCTACCTACTCTTACATGAATTATTGTGCAAAACCTGATTTTATTTCTAGCTTTTCCGAAAAACATTCAGATAAAATTGTGTAGTAATTTGTTGAAATCTGTAGAAAATGACAATAATTATATGGATTAATGCGAGCAACTCTGGTTATAGGATTACTACAACGGTCTAATTGCTTCAACGGGAGTGATACGCTTTTACCATATTGCACTCAAGTGGGTTCTTGGTCATATTGGTTAGAGGTAGGTGAAATCTAATATGCTCCATTCTTATTCATTTTATAACTCTACTCTTACATAAAGTATTCTACAAATCTGATTTTCTTTCTACTTCGAAAACTTTCAGATAAACGTTTGCAGCGATTCGTTGAAATCTGTGCAAATTAATAATCATCATATCAAATAATGTGAATAGAGCTGCAAAGTCGATCAAATCTCGGTATCGGACTTTTGGGTGGAATACAATATCTTCTCTACCCACTATGTGTACATTGTACATACAAGCTAGAGAGAGAGAGTAAAAATCTGATGTGTTCCATTCTCTTGTCTTTCTCTACATCGCTTAACAAATTACTTTTAAAAAGCATATTCTTCTATCTGCTTTATGACAATCGAGATAAACATTAGCAGAACTTTTCTTAGCTTCTTGCTTTCTTGTAAGTAGAAGGAAAATAAGGGAACCAAACAGGTTAAAAGCTGGTTGCCATATTGTTGAAATCCGTTTCTATGAGTTGACAACTTTTTATGTGAAAAAAAGTTTAAGTATTTTAAATTTGAAACAAATAACAAGGATTATCTCAGAAATGGTCAATTTAAGTACTACATTTTTGTGTAGCAAGCTTCTGTTAAATCTTACGGTTTACAGATACGCAAAATTTAGCAAAATTAACTCAGAATAAAAAGGTCTTTAGAGGCTGTTCCCCGAGAATTCAAGATATACATTTTATTTACCATATGAGTATCTTTTAATATACGGTATTTTAACAAAAATCGTTGGCGCCTTTTTTGAGAAAATCAAAATTTTCGGAATTTTTTGCATGTAAACGATAGTTTGGGGTTGGGAGATTTTTCTTAAAATCTTCGTGTCGTATCCCTGGAAAATACTGAACTTAAATACCAAGTATGGTATTTTACTGATTTTTCGTTTTTGAGTTATTGTGTTCACAGTCACACTCATGCACCTTTGTCCAAAAAGGATCTCTTTTAGTTACAGGGAACCCGGTGAAATCTCGGTATCAAACTTTTGGGTGGAGTACAATACCTTCTCTATACACTTTGTGCATAGTACGTGTGGAGAAAGTAAAAATGGATGCGGTACACAACTACATTAACTGTCAGTATGTACCTCCTGACATAGATAGTGAATGGTCCCATAAACATCATTCTATTGCTCTTTTATCTTCACTTTTACGTTCCACCATCCGAAAATAAAAAGCGAATCACTGAACTATACTACACTGTTCCAATTTAGCAAAAACACATTGATCGACTAATTGAAGTGACCGCCAAGTTCGAAATAAACTATGAATCAGTATAATTTTTTTGGTGCGTCGATATGTAACAAACGACAGTACACGATGGTAACACCAACTATTTTAGCGATGGTAGCCATCTATTTTGAAACGTGGATAGTTACTGTACCGGCCTTGTAATAGAAATACAGAGTGGTTTATGCAGAACTGACACGTTTCTTTCTATAATTATTCCGTTGGAAATTCATTGTGACCCAATTTTAGCACCAACTTAAGCAGAATATTCTGGAGTTTCGATTCTTGTCACTAGATGCGCAGATGTTTATGTTTTATTCCTAATTGCATTGTTGTCTGCTGTTTCGACATTTTGTTCTTGTAGTCAACGTAAAAATTCAGTACGATGTAGAGCTGAGTCAAGGATATTTTCAGCAACGTGACGCTACATGCCATACATCAAATGAATCCATGAACCTAATTGCAAGTTTCTTTGACGAGCGGATAATTTCCAGGAAACTATGGCCACCGAGATATCCGGATTTGACATCGCCAGACTTCTTTCTATGGAGTTACTTAAAAGACAGGGTTTATGTCACACGTCCCTAGACATTGGACGAACTGAAGTACACAATCACAAAGGAGGTTCAAGTTATTGACAATAGAGTCCTCCAACGAGTGACCAGTAACATGGAACGACATGTTGAGTTGTGCCTTATGCAGGATGGAGGACATTTTCAACATTTGCTATAGAGGTAAATAATCTCCAAAAATGTCGCTAGAATTCAAGTATAATAAGTTGTCGCTAGCATAACACGTTTTGAAACAATTAATGAAAGAAACGTGTCACCTCTATATAAATCACCTGTAGCTTATACGAAGCAGTTATCTACCTGTAAAACTCTGCCTTTTTAATTTCTCTACATGTACATACTATGTACATAGTGTATACAGAAGGTATTGTATTCAACCCAAAAATTCGACACCGAGATTTAACCGGAAATACACGTGTTAGGGTCTCCTGTATCCAAAAAATAAGCATTTTTAGAAAAAAACATAATAACTCAAAAACGAAAAACGGTAAATTACCAACTTAATATATAAATTTAGTTTCTTCAAAGGATGCGAACGAACATTTTGAAACAAAACTCCAACCCAAAACTACCCTTTACATAGAAAAAGTTTCGAAAATTTGGATTTTCTCAAAAATGCAAACTAATAATTTTGATTAAAACACTGTACCTATTGCACATTTATTCTGGAAAAAAGTTCTGAAGATCTCTTTATTCTGGATGAATTTTGCTGGATTTTGGATTTTGTACAAATAGTAAGAAATGGACAAAAAGTTATTATACAACTATGTAGATCTCGTTAAAACACAATTTGTGTCATATACATTTTTTTCGTGAAATTGACCATTCTTAATTATTCCTTTGAAGCGTTTTGCGCCACGTTGGGGAATTACAAGTGTGTGATGGTATTGCTGTGATTGTATTGTTGCCCCAGGTTGTGGAGCCAGGTATGTGACGGTAATTCCCACATAAGTTGTTAAGAATATTTCCCCACGTGTATTAAGTATGTCTGGACAACTCTATTTCCAATATAGCAGATCTAAGATCCACTATGAAGCTGCCTCGACGTCACTCAGTCTGAATGAAGTTGACTCTCTCGGGTGAGAAAACAATGGGGGTAGTTAGTAGTTACCCTATGAATGGTTAACACCTTCACTTTCGTATGTGAATTTATTCTTGACTAGAAATTGTTACTTGTTTAGACAAGCACTTTACTTTACATGCTATGACTTCTTAGAACTTTCCATATTCGACGATTTAACTTTACTTATCGGTAGAACTAATTACTTTATCATTATGCTCATGTATAACATTTATAACATTTAACCTTCACACTATATAGCAACGAGTATACGCGGCTCAAGCTTGGCGGTGAGTGTTCACAACTTAACAATTACGCGTATGTGACTCCAAACTTGATACTGACTGCCCAAACAGAATGCAATCTGTTATTTATATAGTAAAATCTGCTGTTATAGCTGCTTCGTTTTCAAGACCGCGAACTTGGCGTCTATGTGTCCCATAATGAATTTCTATTCATCCAAAATGCATCATAAACACCTCGTGACTGCTTCAATACAATGGAGAAAAACTCACTTCTCGAATATCCAGACCTCGCCCGAAATCTCTTTTCAATTATTTCTCTATTGTACGCATATGCACAAGAGTACGTGACTTATAATAGCATTCTCCTTCACAAAGAAATGTCCCTTTTTCAGCGGGCGATTTTGGTAAACAGCTTTGAGCTGTGCTGGCTATATACACTTTTAAATACATTAAATAATCAATAATAAGAATAATAGT
Organism: Hymenopus coronatus; assembly: GCA_030762935.1. NCBI lineage: Eukaryota > Metazoa > Arthropoda > Insecta > Mantodea > Hymenopodidae > Hymenopus > Hymenopus coronatus. The sequence goes on along the minus strand of CM060882.1, from coordinate 13,597,069 downwards.
AGGAATAGTAGCGAGGCCGACTAACCTTGTGACTGGTTTCACATACGTAATTAATCAACTCCTGGCAATGCAAAGAAGCTGATTTCATTCACATAGAAACCAGCTTTTAAATGGTTTGGCAGTCGGGTCAGCCTATGGTACTCCCTCATTTCCCATCTACTTATTAGGAACTAAGTAAGGCCATTTCTGGTAATGTTTATCTAGATTAGCATGAAATAGACAAAAGAATGAACTTAATAACAATAATTTGTTAAAAAGATGTGGAGAAAGTCATATGAATGGACAGCATCAGATTTTTGTTTTTACATTCTCTACATTTACTATGTACATAGTCTATAGAGAAGGTATTACACTCCATCCAAAAATTCGATACCGAGATTTCACCTTAAATACACGTTTTAGGGCCCCCTGTATAAAATATATAATATATGTTTTAGCGTCTCCTGTATCCAAAAAAACATTATTTTCACAAAAAAGGTCCATGTGGGTGTGTGTGCAAAATACCAAACTCGGTATTTAAATTTAATATCTTCCAGGGATGCGACACGAAGACTTTGAGAAAAATCTCCCCACCCCAAACTAAACTTTACATAGAACTTTTTTCAAAAACTTTGATTTTTTCAAAACTGGCTCTAAAGATTTTGATTAAAATATTATTTAAAGATATTCACCTTACAAATAAATGTATATCTTAAATTTTCTGGGAATTGCCTCTGAAGACTACTTTATTCTGGACGAATTTTATGAAATTTTGTATAACTGCTAAACCGTAAAAGATAGAGAAAGGCTTACCACGCAAAAAATGTAGAGCACTTTAAAACACACAATTTCTGTTATATGAATTTTTTCATGGAGTTGATCGTTTTTTAATATATTCCTTGTTTTTGGTTTCAGCTTCAAAAAAATTATATATTTCTCACTCAGGACTTTCTCAACTCCTGTCCATACAAACAAAGGAATTTCAGTCACATAGCAACCAGCTTTTGACTGTCACTTTAACCTATGGTACTCCCTTATTTCGTTTCTACTTACAGGAGGCAAGTAATAAGACTATTTCTGCTGTTTTTTTCTCCATTAGCAGGAAGTAAATAGAACAATAAGCTTTTTAACACTAATTTGTTGCAGAGATGTAGGGAAAGTCATGTGATTGGAGTGCATCAGATATTTTTAATATTGCTTTCTGTTTTGTGAGCTGCTAAAGCACGCACAGCCTGTGAACGCGTGCGGTTGATGAAGATCAATTGAATGCATATTGGTATTTCAATAAATACACTTATTCATTAATTACAATGTTTCCATTTTAGCGAAAACACATTCATCGAGTAATTGAAATACCTGCCAAATTCGAACTAAACTACAAATCAACACTAAATTGTTTGGTGAGTTGATATGTAACAAATGACAGTACACTATTTAACGGTGGTAATCATCTATTATAAACACGACTGGTTACCATACCAACATCGTAATAGAAATAGTTTATAGAAGCCATCATGTACCTGTAAAACTCTGCCAGTTTTATTTTCTCTACACGAGCTATGTACACAGAGCACAAATAGTATTAGACATCGGATATCTGATTGTCTGTAGGGGATTTATAGGGCGTATCTTCTGATATCCACTGGCCGCTCCATCAACTAATTGGGGAAGGTTGTACAGGGTGTATATAAATGAAAATCGGGGTTTTAACTCTTTATAATCTTTATTACATTCAACTTACAGTTATGAATGATATGTCAAATGAAAAAGCAGCTCATACAGTTTTACCAAGAGGCTTATAAATGTTCAATGTGACTACCTTTTGTCACAAGGCGTATTCAGTAATTGTAGCAACAGCTGCTTCAATCCGGTTTCTTAATTCAGGGAGGTCAACTGGTAGCGGAGGCACGAACACACGATCCTTGATGAAGCCCCAAAGGTAAAAATCGCATGGCATTAGGTAAGGAGAACGTGGAGGCCATGCATAGCAAGCCCTGTTATTGGGGCCCTTGCGGCCTATCTAGCACTCGGGTGCAGTGACATTCAACCAATCGCGTACTTCGTTATGCCAGTGAGGTGGCGCACCATCGTGCTGGAAAATGAAGTTCTCTGGCTCATTTTCTTCCAACTGAGGGAAGAGCCATTGCTCTAGTGTATCAAGGTAAGAAGTGCCAGTTACAGTAAGTAGGTTTACCAAAAACGAAAGGCCCATAAACTTTTCGCCGGGATACGGCACAAAAAACATTCACTTTAGGGGAATCTCGTTGCATTTCTGTCATCTCGTGAGGATTTTCTGAGCCACAGATGCGCACATTATGAGTGTTAACATGTCCACTAAAGTGAAAGGTCGATTCATCACTGAAGACAACACGATCCACAAAATCGTCATGAAACATGTCGTTTGCGTATTTGGCACGTATTCCGTGGTCTGTCGGCTATAGAGCCTGTAATAACTGTAAACGGTAAGGACGTAGCTGTAAGCGTTTGCTTACAACTTTCCAAACAGTCGACAGGAACTTGTAATTCACGACTAGCCTTCCGGACTGATTTCTTTGGGCTACGAGTGAACGACTCTCTCACTCGCTCAACAGTCTCTTCACTTACTCCTGGTTGTCCCGTACTCTTCCCTTTACAAAGGTAGCCGGTATCTTCAAACTGATTATACCATCTACGAATGTTTTTATCACTAGGAGGATCACAACCGAACTTACTACGGAACGCACGTTGCACAGTAACTACAGATTCGGTCTTTGCAAACTGCAAAACACAAGACGCTTTCTGTTTACTAGTCGCCATCTTTGCTACTGCCGCTGTCTAGCGGATTGCGGCAGAAACATTGCACGCACATGCGCACTTGTGCCAACAAACAAAACTGTTTGAGTTGTGTTTTCATTTAACATATCATTTATAACTGTAAGTTGAATGTAATAAATATTATAAAGGGTTAAAACCCCGATATTCACTTATGTACACCCTGTATCTTACTGTTGTAGTACACGTTACCTAACCTCACTTCCAGTTGAGGGAGGTGGCTATTCCTAATAGCGAATGAGTTGACAAACGCAGTTGGTTCGATATAGAACACTCACCTGCAAGGTGACAGTATCAGCCAATAGAATAAAAACATGACGTAATAAAGTACCCTACAAACGGTAAGGAATGCGGTGTACGGAACAAGGCACGGTATCTTTCTGTGCCTTGTGTACATAGTGTATAGAGAAGGTATTGCATTGCACCAAAATTCGATGCTGAGATTTCAGTGGAAATAGACTTTTAGGATACGTGTATCTCTTTTAGCAAAATTTCCTGTGTGTCGGCGAGTCTGTAAACACGATAATTCAAAAACGCAAAATCGGTAAAATATCAAACTTGATAATTAAGTTTGGTATCTTCCAAGAAAACCACACGAAACTTTTCAATACAATTTCTCACCCCAAACTGCCTTTTACATCGAAAAAAGTTTGAAAACTTTAATTTTCTCAAAGATAGATCAAATGATTTTGATGAAAATTCCGCAAGATAAAGATATTTTCAAGACAATACAATATAGATAATTTTGCATTTTCTGGAAAGAAGCTCTGAAGACCTCTTTTCTCTTGATGGATTTTGCTGGATTTTACATTACTAGTAAAAATTTACTACACAAAAATGTAGATCTCGTTAAAATACACAGTTTATATCATATTAATTTCTCTACACGTACTATGAACATGTGTATAGACAGGGTATTGTAATGCACCCAAATATTCGATACCGAGATTTTACTGGAAATATATGTTTTGGGTGCCCCTGAATCCAAAAAAAAAAAACATTTTTAGAAATAGGTCTGTATATGTGTCTGTAGACAGCATAGTTCAGAACCGAAAAGACCGTTGAATACCAAACTTGGCATTTAGGTTTAGTATTTTCCAAGGATGCGACACGAAGATTTTAAAGGAAATCCCCCACCTCCAACTACACATTACATTGAAAGTGTTTCGAAAATTTTGGTTTTTAAAAAATGGCTCTAACGATATTCATTAAAATATCGTATATTAAAGATATTTACCTGACAAATAAAATGTATATCCAGAATTTTTTGGGGATAGCCCCTGAAGACTACTTTATTCTGAATTAACTTTCAGGAATTTTGCTTAACTGCTAAACCGTAAGAGATAGACAAAAGCTTATCACCTAAAAATGTAAAGCACATTTAAGACACAGTTTATGTTACATACATTTTTTGTGCAGTTGATCATTTTTGAGATATTCCTTGTTTTTGGTTTCAGCCTTCAAAAAGATAAGATTTTCTCATACGAAATTTGTCAACTCCTGTCCATACAAACAAAGGAGCTTCTGTCACATAGCAACCAGTTTTTGACCATCACTTTAACCTATGGTACTCCCTTATTTCGCTTCTACTTACAAGGAAGCAAGTAATAAGACTATTTCTGCTAATTGTTTCTCGATTGGGTGAAGTAAATATTAGCATAAGCTTTTTAACAGTAATTGATTGCAGAGAAGTGAGAAAGTCATATGAATGGAACACATCAGATTTTACATTTTTCGAGGAATTAACAATTTGTGAGATATTTGCTGTTATTGGTTCCAGTTTTAATTTGTTTAAAACTGTGCACATTCGGGAATTTGTCAACTTCTGGCAATGCAAAGTAACGGATTTCATCTATATGGTGACCAGCTTTTAGAAGATCAGATTTTCATTTATGACTAAGTATTAAGACCGTTTCTCTAGCGTTTATCTCGATTAGCACGAAGTAGATTAAAGAATGAGCTTATTAGCAATGATTTGTTACAGAGAAAGACATGTTAATACACATCACAAAATTTGAACACTGTGTATTACAAAAGCACGTGCGGTCTGTGGACCCGTGCGATTCATGAAGATCAATGTGTGCATACTGGAATTTCAATTAATATACTTATTCATCAATTACACTGCTTCCATTTTAGCGAAAACATATTGATCAACTAAAAATCAATTCCAAATGTGTCGGTATTTGAAATGCAACAAATGACTACACTATTTAACGATGATAACCGTATATTATATCCACGACTGGTTACTGTACCAGCCTCGTAATAGAAATAGCTTATAGAAGGCATCATGTACCTGTAAAACCGCCTTTTTACTTTCTCTACACGTACTATACACATCGTGTATAGAGAAGGTGTTGCACTCCATCAAAAAATTCCTACTGAGATTTCACCGAAAATATATATTTTAGAGTGCCCTGTATCGAAAAAAAAAAAACATTTTCAGAAAAAAGTTCGTGTATGTGTGTGTCCGTGTGTCTATGAACGCGATAGCTCAAAAACAAGAAGTCCGTAAAACACCAAACTTGATATTTAAGTTTAGATCTTCCAGGGATGCGACACCAATTTTTTGAGAAAAATCCTCCCACCCCAAACTACCCTTTACATGGAACTTTATTCGAAAATTTTGATTTTCTCTAAAATGGCTGTAATGATTTCCATTAAAATATCGTATATTAAAGATATTTACCTCACAAATAAAATGTATGTCTTGAATTTTCTGTGATTGGCCTCTAAAGACTCCTTTCATTCTGGATGAATTTTACGAAATGTTGCATAACTGCTAACCGTAAGAGATGGACAAAAACTTAGTACACAAAAATGTAGACCACATTAAAACAAACAATTTATGTTATATAATTCTTTTTCGTGGAGTTCATCGTTTTTGAGATATTCTTTGTTTTTGGTTTCAGATTTGAAAAACTTATATTTTTCTCATACAGGAATTTGTCAACTCCTATCCACACAAGGAGTTTCAGTCACATAGCAAGCAGCTTTTAACTATCACTTTAACCTATGGTACTTCCTTATTTCGCTTCTACTTACAAGGAAGCAAGTAATAAGACTATTTCTGCTATTTTTTTCTCGATTAGCATGAAGTAAATTGAAGCATAAGCTTTTTAACAATAATTTGTTGTAGAGATGTAGAGAAAGTGACGTGAATGGAACACATATTTTAATGATAAATTTATGAACCTTGCTTTTGCTGTTACTAGTTGCTTTCTCCAAATGTAATATGTACATAGTGTATAGAGAAGGTGTTGTTTGGACCCAAAAATTCGATAGCGAGATTTCCACGGAAATAGATGTTTTAGGACCTCCCTAATCCGAAAAAAAAAAACATTTGTGTGTGTCTGTGGGCAGCATAAATCAAAAATGAAACGACTGTTAAAAACCAAATTTAGTATTTCAGTTTGGTATCTTCCAAGGATGCGATACGAAGATATTCAAGAAAATCCCCCACCTTAAACTACCTTTTATATGGAAAAAATTCGAAAATTTTTATTTTCTCAAAAATGATTCTAATAGAGATGGACAATAACTTACCACACAAAAATGTAGACCACATTAAAACACACAATTTCTGTTATATAATATTTTTTCGTGTAGTTGACTGTTTTTAGATATTCCTTGTTTTTGATTCCAGCTTTGAAAATTTTTTACTTTTCTCATACAGCAATTTGTCAGCTCGTGTCCATACAAAAAAAAAAGAACTTCAGTGACATAGCAACCAGCTTTTGACTATCACTTTAACTTATGATACTCCCTTATTTCGCTTCTGCTTACTAGGAAGCAAGTAATAAGTAGCTAGAGGCATAAGCGCTTTAACAATACTTTTTTTGCAGGAATGTAGAGAAAGTCATGTGAATGGAACACATAAGACTTTTTCAGAAGCTACCCATTAAGCAGAGTGGAAACAGAAATGACAAATTTATGAACCTTGCTTTTGCTGTTACTAGTTTTATCCACGTTTCCTGTTTTTTGCATTTTAACAGACAACTTCGCTTGAGTTGAAACCAGAAAATGAACACAGCAGGAGAAAAAGACTACTAGGAAGAGAAGAAGAAGAGAAGAGCATGTATTCCAACCCAAATGTGCATTTTGGCGTTAGCACTTTACTCTGGTCGTGTGATATATGAGGATAGAGTACACGCTACTTGCATATCTAAGAGGTATTTAAAAACTGTGAAGTACCTCGCTGCCCCCCCCCTTATTTAAAATGTTCGCTAGGACACTTGTGTAATGTATGCATAACTACAAGGCGCGGGGATGCATACAGATGAGCTAGGGGCAGTCGAGCGTATGGTCCGAGCTCTAGATAACGTTACGAGATGTTCAAAATATCCTATACATCCGTAAAGTGGAGCTACAGCATAGCTCAAAACGTGTGGCACACCCTGATGTTTCTTTTGAGAGATCCAGAATTACTTAGAGCGCGTCCCAGCTACGCCTAGAACTTTCTGAATGGTCTGCATATACGAGGGCATATAAAAGGTGACAGACGATTTATGATTACTAATAATAACATAGCTATTAGCCTAAAACTTTATTTACAAAGTTACACTATCTTACTCTATTCTTCAACCTAATCTCTATTCTGTCAAAACATTTATTGTCACGCGGTACCAGTTTTTTCATACTTGCCAAAGAAACCTTATACGAGGTTCATCCCGAAAGTGACAAAGTTACCAACGCTAAATTTTATTTACAAAGTTACAATTCTTACTTTATTTATCAACACAATCTCCATTCTGTCAAGATATTTGATTTTCACGCTGGACCGTTTTTTACTTTCTCTGTAAGTACTATGCACATAGCGTATAGAGAAGGCATTGCACTCCAACCAAAAATTCCATACCGAAATATCACCAGAAATATATGTTTAAGGGTCCCTTAATCCAAAAAATGCATTTTCAGAAAAAGGTGTGTGTGTGTGTGTGTGTGTGTGTGTGTGTGTGTGTGTGTGTGTAAAAGTGTGTCCGTGTGTCTGTGGACACGATAACTCAAAAATGAAAAGTCAGTAAAATACAAAACTTAGTATTTAAGTTTAGTGTCTTCCAGGGATGCAACACGATGATTTTGAGAAAATTCCTTGCACCCCAACTACCCTTTACATGGAAGTTTTTCCGAAAATTTTGATTTGCTCAAAAGTGGATCTAAGGATTTTGATTAAAATATCGTATATTAGAGATATTTACCTCAGTTTTCTGGGAATAGCCTCTGAATACCACTTTATTATGGATGAATTTTACGGAATTTGTATAACTGCTAAACCGTAAGAGATGGACAGAAACTTACCACACAAACAATGTAGAGCATCTTAAAACACACAATTTATGTTACATGCATTTTATTCGTGGATTTGATCTGTTTTGAGATATTCATTATTTTTGGTTTCACCTTTAAAATCTTATACTTTTTCCATTCATTAATTTGTCAACTCCTGTGCATACAAACAAAGGAACTTCAGTCACATAGCAACCAGCTTTTGACTATCACTTTAATCACTTTCCTTTGTTTGTATGGACAGGAGTTGACAAATTCTGTATGAGAAAAGTATAAGTTTTTCAAGTCTGAAACTAAAAACAAGGACCATCTTAAAAACGATTAAGTCCACAAAATATGTTTCTAGCATAAATTGTGTGTTTTAATATGCTCTACATTTTCTGTATGGTAGGTTTTTGTACATCTCTTATGGTTTAGCAATTATGCAAAATTCCGTAAAATTGATCCAGAATAAAGTAGTCTTCAGAAAGATATACATTTTATTTGTCGTAAAAATATCTTTAATATATATTTTATTCAAAATCGTTTGAGCCATTTCTGAGGAAATAAACATTTTCGAAAAAAGTTCCATTAAAGGGTAGTTGGGGGTGGGGAGATTTTCTTGAAAATCTTCGTGTCGCATCCTTCGAAGATACTAAACCTAAATACAAAGTTAGGTTTTTAATGGTCTTTTCGTTTTCGAGCTATGCTGAACACACACACACACACACACACACACACACACACACACACAGATACACACATGGACATGTTTCTAAAAATGCTTTTGCGGTGAAATCTCAGTATCGAATTTTTGGGTGCATTACAATACCTTCTCTATACACTATGTACATAGTACGTGTAGAAAAAGTAAAAAGAGAAATTACAAAAACTGGACAATATTAAAAACCTGATGCTTTTCTGATTTAATATTGATAGTTTATATTAATCAAAATACTTATCTCCCAACTCTTAACAGAATCACTTGGAATGTTCCAGAAGATCTTTGTTGACGGCCAAATTTCGAAGCGTTCCTCAAAGGGGCTGGATGTTTATGTAAACCGTGGTAACCATAAATGGAATGCGGGGTGGTGTCAGGAGTGGGATAGCAAAATGGCAATGTCTAATAAATATGACAACGCGGTTACATTAGGTATATTTACACTACCAAGTGGAAGTAGGTGGACATATTTTATAAAAAATATCGCAAGGAAATATTATATTCGTAAGTAAACAATTATACATTAATTGCAGAAATAGATTCTGTAATAAAAATGGTGACAGGAATGGGATGGAAACACGATGATCTTATAACAGAGATAAAGAATATTGGGTATATTTACAACTGCAAATGTTAAGAATATTTATAAATATTACATTTTTAATTACTCACTGATACTTGAGGTATATCGCAAACGTGGTCGCTTGAAACTCACCTAGAAAGAGAAACCGAAACATGTTAAATACTGAAAACCCCAACATTTTAATAAAAATAGTCAGTAATTGTGACAAAACGTGTTGTGGGTTTTAATTTTTAAAATACTTAAAATATTTCTCAAACGGGACGTTTACTTTCTCTTGTTTTACTTCTGACCTTGCAAAGATAGCCGAATATCTATGTTACTGGAATACTGGCAGCTTTTAGATTTGTCTATCTCTTTAGCCTAATACTATATTCCCTTATTTTCCATCTACTTACGAGAACTAAGTGTGAAGGGAATATTTTCTGCTAATGTTAGCAAGTAGTACATAAAAGCAGAATATTTCCCATGAACAGTAAGTTTGCAGAACAAATTGATAAGGCCATATGAATAAATACGTAAGATATTTTATGCATTTATCCATTTCCGATATATTTCTTGGAATTTTTTTCACTTTTTCAAGCCCTCACATAATGGCCAGGTTTTATTTGACTTCAACAGCTCTTTAGCGTAGCGTATTTCCTTATCTTGTATCTACGCATGTAACTACGTATTATCTGCTGTTGCTTATCTCGATTGGCATTCAACATATAGACGAATTAACTTTTTACTTTCTCTACACGTACTATGTACATAGTGTATAGAGAAGGTATTGCATTCCACCCAAAATTTTGATAACGAGATTTCACCGGAAATACATGTTTTGGGTCCCCGCATAAAAAAAAAAATTCGGAAAAAGGTCCTTGTGTGTACCTGTGTGAACGTGTCTCAGTGTCATTTGACAGCATAGCTCAAAAACGAAAAGACCGTTAAATACCAAACTTGTTAATTAAGATTGGTATTTTCCAAGGATGCGACACGTAAATTTTCAAGAAAATCCCAACCCCCAACTACCCTTTACAAGGAACTTTTTTCTCAACATTTGATTTTCTTAAAAATGGCTCTAACGATTTTGATTAAAATATCGTATATTAAAAATGACAAATAAAATATATGTTGCATTTTCTGGGAATAGCTTCTGAAGACTACTTTATTCTGGATCAATTTTACGGAATTTTGCATAACTGCTAAACCGTAAGAGATGGACAAAAACTTACTACACAAAAATGTAGAGCACTTTACAACACACAATTTTTGTTATATACATTTTCTAGTAGAGATGATCGTTTTTAGATATTCCTTGTTTTTAGTTTCAGCTTGGAAAACCTTATACTTTTCTCATACACGAATTTGTAAACTCGTGTCCATACAAACAAGCGTATTTCAGTCACACAGCAACCAGCTTTTGTCTATCACTTTTACCTACGGTACTCCCTTATTTCGCTTCTACTTACAAGGAAGCAAGTAATAAGACTATTTCTGCAAATTTTTTCTCGATTAGCATGAAGTAAATAGAAGCATAAGCTTTTAATTAAAAGTTATTTGTAGAGATGTAGAGAAAGTAATGTGAATGGAACACATCAGATTTTTTAATAATAGTTTCTTGAAGAAGCGGCAGATAAAGAAAAGTATGCTAAGATCGTGCTATTTCTGTCAACCATCGAAATTTTATCAAGAGGAAATATTTGAAGGTGTTGGTAGTAACAAATTATTGTTAATAAGCTTATTCTATTTAAGGCTAAAGCACAAGCAGAAACGGTTTTACTATTTAGGTTCTTTATAAGTAGAAGAGAAGTATGAGAACACACTAGGACAAACCGACAATAAAATGCTTTAAAATGTGGAGGTTTCTGGCGAAAATCAAATTTCACATGAATTCAACACACGAGATTTTTAAATAGACTCACTGAAGCATCTAAAAGTCAAAATCAGACGTGTGTTATGCACATGACACCTTTTCTACAAATAATTTTCTACTATTTACTTCGAGCTAATCGAGACAAACATTAATAGATATGGCCTTATTACTTACTTTCTTGTAAGTGGAAGGTAAATAAGGGAATACACAAAGTCAAAGCGACAGCGAAATGCTTTACAAGCTGTCGGTTGGCAATTGTCATTGAAATTAATTTCTTTTTATGGCCAAGAGTAAAACAAAACCACATTGACGACTCCCTGTATGAGAAAAGTGCAAGTATTTTCAAACCAATACCAATTACAAAGAATATCTCGGAAACAGCTTCACAACAGGAGTGTGAAGGACATAAACTTTTTTTTTTGTCTCACTCTCTTACGGTTTACCAGTTAGCTCTGCAGAAGTCATTCAGAATCAAGTTGCCTTCAGAGACTCCCAGAAGATAGACATACGAGTACATTTTGTTTGTCATGTTTTAAAATATGATATTTTAATAAAAATCTTTAGTCATTTTAAAAGAAACAAAATTTACGAAAAATGTCCAATGTAATATATTTCTGAATGTCATAATCGAGAAACTCGCTCACCACACTCTTTCCTTCTTGTTATACCTGCTCTTCTATACATCATCATTTACAATACATTTAGCTCGTCTTTAGAATTCCCTCCCTGAAGACGTAAGGGACTCCTGGAACGTTATACTGTTAAAAGAGAAAATTAGGACTTTGTAATCAAACCTAATCTACTGGTGTATTAATGTGATAAATACATCAATAATTTCATTTACTGTTACTAATATGTTATGTACTGGCACGTAATGAGCATTTCAATAGTAAATATCATTAATATGTGTTTCGACCAACATGAATATTTCACTTCAAATAATGTTGTTTACAGCTTTTACTTTCTCCATACGCACTATGTACATAGTATATAGAGAAAGTATTGCACTCCACCAAAAATTTGATACCGATATTTCACCGGAAATATATGTTTTAGGGTCCCCTGTATCCAAAAGAGCATTTTCAGAAAAAGGTCCGTATGTATGTGTCCATGTGTCTGTGAACACGATAACTCAAAAACGAAAAGTCGGTAAAATACCAAACTTGGTATTTAAGTTTAGTATCTTCCAGGGATGCGACACGAAGATTTTGAGAAAAATCCCCCCACCCCCAACTACCCTTTACATGGAACATTTTTCAAAAATTTTGATTTTCTCAAAAATGGCTCCAACGATTTTGATTAAAATTTCGGATATTAAACATATTTACCTGACAAATGAAATGTATATCTTGAATTTTCTGGGAATAGCCTCTGAAGAGTAGTTTATACTGGATGAATTTTACTAAATATTCATTAACTGCTAAACCGTAAGAAATGGACAAAAACTTACTCCACAAAAAATGTAGAGCACACTAAAACACACAATTTATGTTACATACATTTTTTTCGTTGAGTTTGTCGTTTCTGTGACATTCCTTATTTTTGGTTTCTGCTATGAAAAACGTATACTTTTCTCATACTGGAACTTGTCAACTCCTATCCATATAAACAAAGGAACTTCATTGACATAGCAACCAGCTTTTGACTATCACTTTAACCTACGGTTGTCCCTTATTTAGCTTCTACTTACAAGGAAGCAAGTAATAAGACTATTTCTGCTAATTTTTTCTGATTAGCATAAAGTAAATAGAGGTATAAGCTTTTTAAGAATTATTTGTTGCAGGGATATGGAGAAAGTCATGTGAATGGTACACATCAGATTTTTTTTATTCTTTTCATTTCAGTATATTTGGTGCACCTGTTTATATGTGTTTTTATTAAATTGTATAGAATTATATTTTAGTTCTTTTTTCTTTTATTAATTGCATCATTGTTGTGTTGAATTTAATGTGTTGTCTTGCAGAATAGAAGAGAAAGCCTCACCTCCAACCAGGATAAATAAATAAACAAATGTAAAGCGGTAGTTTGGGGTTGGCTTTTTTCTTGAAAGTCTTCGTGTTACACCCTTGGAAGTTACGGAACTAAATACCAAGTTCGGTGTGTAACCAACTTTTTCTTTGTATTTTCTCTACACGTACTTTGTGCATACAGTACAGAGAAGATATTGCACTCCACCAAAAAATTTGATACCAATATTACACCGGAAATATATTTTCGGGCCCTTGTATACAAAACAAGTATTTTCAGAAAAAAGGTCTGCGCGTAAGTGTCCGTGTGTCTGTGAAAACGATAACTCAAAAACGAAAAGTCAGTAAAATACCAAATTTGGTATTTAAGTTTCGTATTTTCCAGAGATGCGACACGAAAATTTTGAGAAAAATCCCCCCACCCCAAACTACCCTTTACATGGAATTTTTTTTCAAAATGTTTGATTTTCTAAAAAATGGCTCTAACGGTTTTCATTAAAATATCGTATATTAAAGATAATTACCTGACAAATAAAATGTATATCTTGAATTTTCTGCGAATAGCCTCTGAAGACTACTTTATTCTGGATCAATTTTATGGAATTTTGCATAACTGCTAAACCGTAAGAGGTGGTCAAAAATTTACTAAACAAAAAAAATGTAGAACCCTTTAAAACACACAATTTATATTATATACATTTTTTTCCTCTAGTTGATCGTTTTTTAGATATTCCTTATATTTGGTTTCACCTTGGAAAAACATACATTTTTAATACAGCAATTTGTCAATTCCTGTTCGTACAAACAAAGGAACTCAGTAACACAGCAACCAGCTTTTGACTATCACTTTAACCTATGCTACTTCCATATTTCACTTCTACTTACAAGAAATCAAGTAATAAGACTATTTCTGCCTTTTTTTTTTGTCGATTAGCATGACGCAAATTGAAGCATAAGCTTTTTATCAATGATTTGTTGCAGAGATGTAGAGAAAGTCATGTGAATGGAACACATCAGATTTTTGAGTTATGTCACAAACACGTACATTTATCAAAAATGCTTTTTTATATTAAGTAGGCTTCAAAACATATATTTTCGATTAAACTAGGTAACAAACTTTTAAATGGAGTACAATCCTTCTCTATCTAATTTGTACACAAACGTGGTAGAGAAAACAAAAACAACCCCTTTTGTCTAACTTTTGTTCACCCCGGTCTGTACAACTTGACTTTTCATTTTCACGTCAGAAAGAACGCAAGCACTCCATCTTCCTCCAATACCTCTCCAGTGACCCATCTTCATTTGTTTCCGGTGTGTTACCTGAAATACTGCCATGCCTCCAGGGCTTTCCAGGATTTTCCGGCTCACTATGTGCGGCACGCATGCCAAACGATTTCCGCGTGTCAGAGCGGATTTCTTACCTCACGAATAAGTAAGTTTGACTTTCTACACGTGCTGTGATATTCCATGTTTTACTTTCTCTAACACGTATGTACAATATGTTGCATTTCAACCAAAAATTCTATACCGAATACACATTGTTTGAGACCGTCTTCATAAAATAAAAAAAAAAAAATTAGAAAAATCTTATGCGTATCCTTCACATGCCTTTCTCTGCATCAAATTATTGTTAAAAAGCATATACTTCTATTTACTTTATGCTAATCAGAAAAGCTGAGCAGAAATAGTCTTATTACTTACTTCCTTGTAAGTAGAAGCGAAATAAGGGACTACCATAGGTTAAAATAATAGTCAAAAGCTAGTTGCTATGTCAATGAAGTTCCTTTGTTTATATGGATAGGAGTTGACAAGTTCCTGTATGAGAAAAGTATAAATTTTTCATAGCAGAAACCAAAAATAAGGAATGTCTCAAAAACGACGAACTCAAGAAAAAATGTCTATAACATAAATTGTGTGTTTTAACGTGGTCTACATTTTTTGTGCAGTAAGTTTTTGTCCATCTCTTACGGTTTCGCAGTTATTAAAAATTCAGTAAAATTCATCCCGAATAAACTACTCTTCAGAGACTATTCCCAGAAAATTCAAAATATACATTTTATTTGTCAGGTGAATATCTTTAACATACGAAATTTTAATCAAAATCGTTAGAGCCATTTTTGAGAAAATCAGAATTTCCGAAAAAAGTTCCATGTAAAGGACAGTTGGGGGAGGCGGGATTTTTCTCAAAATCTTCGTATCGCATCCCTGTAAGATACTTATATTGTTCATATGTGACTGAAGTTCCTTTGTTTGTATGCACAGGAGTTGTCGAGTTCCTGTATGAGAAAAGTGAAGAAGTTTTTCAAAGCTGAAACCAATAACAAGTAATATCTCAAAAACGAACAAATTCAGGGAAAAAATGTATACAGCAAACATTGTGTGTTTTAACGTGCTCTACATTTTTGGTGCAGTAAGTTTTTGACCATCTCTTACGGTTTACCACTTATGAAAAATTTCGTAAAATTCATGCCCAATAAAGTAGTCTTTAGAGGCTATTCTCAGAAAATTCAGGATATAAATTTTATTTGTCAGGTAAATGTCTTATATATAAGAGGTTTTAATCAAAATTGTTAGAGCAATTTTTGTAAAAATAAAAATTTTCGAAAGTATTTCCATGTAAAGGATAGTTAGAAGGGGATTTTCTTGCAAATCTTCGTGTTCCATCCTTGGAACATACCAAACTTAAATACCAAATTTGGTATCTAACGGACTTTTCGTTTTTGTGCTATGCTGCCCACAAACACGCACACACACAAAAACACGGACATTTTTCTGAAAATGCTTTTTTTGGATTCAGGGGCACCCAAAACATGTATTTCCGGTGAAACCTCGGTATCGAATTTTTGGGTGCAATACAATACCTTCTCTATACACTATGTACTTATTACGTATAGAGAAAGTAATAAATCGACACACGTGATAAACTTGTTTTATGTTGTTGATAGGATTACTGTACTCGGTCTACAGCCTCGTTGCGCAAGCTTCCTACTCACAATATATTATTTACCACTTGTATCATAAATAACTATTAACTCGCTGAGTTTCGTACTCCTCTATCATGAAACATCTGATGTGTACCATTCACATGACTTTCTCCATATCCCTGCAACAAATAATTCTTAAAAAGCTTATACTTTATGCTAATCAGAAAAAATTAGCAGAAATAGTCTTATTACTCGCATCCTTGTAAGTAGAAGCGAAATAAGGGACAACCGTAGGTTAAAGTGATAGTCAAAAGCTGCTTGCTATGTCAATGAAGTTCCTTTGTTTATATGGATAGGAGTTGACAGGTTCCAGTATGAGAAAAATATACGTTTTTCATAGCAGAAACCAAAAATAAGGAATGTCACAAAACCGACAAACTCCACGAAAAAAATGTATATAACATAAATTGTGTGTTTTAATGTGCTCTACATTTTTTGTGAAGTAAGTTTTTCTCCATCTCTTATGGTTTAGTAGTTATTCAAAATTTAGTAAAATTCATCCAGAATAAACTTCTCTTCAGAGACTATTCCCAGAAAATTCAAGATATACGTTTCATTTGTGAGGTAAATATGTTTAATATCCGAAATTTTAATCAAAATCTTTAGAGCCATTTTTGAGAAAATCAAAAATTTCGAAGAAAGTTCTATGTAAAGGGTAGTTGGGGGTGGGGGGATTTTTCTCAAAATCTTCGTGTCGCATCCCTGGAATATACTAAACTTAAATATCAAGTTTGGTATTTTACGGACTTTTCGTTTTTGAGTTATCGTGTTCACAGTCACACGGACACACACACTCACACACACACGGACCTTTTTGTGAAAATGCTTTTTTTGGATATTGGAGTCCCTAAAACATATATTTCCGGTGAAATCTCGGTATCGAATTTTTGGTGGAGTGCAATACTTTCTCTATACACTATGTACATAGTGCGTATGGAGAAAGTAAAAAGACATGCTGTGAGGTAACTAGGGCAAATAACTTGATATTTAATAGACAACAATACGATCAACATATAAGTGTATCTAATCTGTGTGCCTACTATTAGTATCGTCATAAATGAAGCACAAATTTCAGGGTCCAATATGTTTTGAACGGCATTAGGTTATGTCTGCGCTGTGTTTACATGCATCACTCCACTTATATCGGCAGAGTTGGGTAAACCGCGTGACTTGTTACGTAAACAACCGAATAATAGCCATGTTACAAATATCGTGATTTTTTCCTTATGAACATTACTTAGAAAAGGGGAAAAAAAAGAGAAACTGCAAATTCTTGATCAATCATCCTTACACACTGATATAAATATTTTAATTATTTACCTTCCATCCTGTGCGTACAATGTAAATATGTGGTAGGGAAGATACTGTATTCCAATCAAAAACTCGATACCGAATTTTTACTTTCTCTTCACGTACAATTTTCATAGTGTATAGAGAAGCTATTGCATTCCACCCAAAATTCGATATCACGATTTCACCGGAAATACACGTTTTAGGTTACCCTGTATAAAAAAAGCTTGTTTAGAAAAATGTCCATGTGTGGGCAGAATAGCTTAAAAACAAGAAGTTCGTTAAATACCAAACTTGATATTTAAGTTGAGTATCTTTCAAGGTGCCACACGAAGATTTCAAGAAAATTTCCACACCCCCAATTTTTTATCCTTTACATGAAAAAAAAAAAAATAGAAAATTCTGATTTTCTTAAAAACAACTCTAACGATTTTGATTAAAATCTCTTATATTTAAGATGTTTTCTTGAAACATTTGGTATACATTTTTAATTTTCTAGAAATAATTGCTGACCTCTTCATTCTGGATGCATTTTGTAGAATTCTGCATTGCGGTTAAACCATAAGAGATAAACAAACTTAACTCTACAAAAATATAGATTACGTTAAACAGCATTTACCTTTTCCTTATATAGTTTATCATTTCAGAGATATTCGTTGTTATTGGTTTCAATTTCAAACTCCTTAACTGTTCTCAAAAGGGACGATGCAAATCTAACCCAACCAAAATTGTTCACACAGCGATCAGTATTTAACAGATTTGACTGTCGCTTTAGCCTAGTGTATTCCCTTATTTTGCTTCTACTTAAAAGGAAGCAAGTAATAAGATCAATTATGTTGAAGTTTATCTCCATCAGAATCGAAAAGATAATAGAATAATATTTTGTAAGAAATACCAAGATTGGTATTTAATGGTCTTTTTGTTTTCGAGCTCTGCTGTCCACAGACACACACACACACACGCATATATTTACATAGGACCTTTTTCCAAAAATGCTATTTCTGGATTCAGGGGGACCCAAAACATGTATTTCCGGTAAAATATCGGAATTGTAACCTATGTACATAGTACGTGTAGAGAAAGCAAAAAGACTCGCTTCCAGGTATTTTAAGCGATGGTATGTTATTTCTAGGAAATCATAGTTTACATGAATTTGTGAGGTTTTCATCCCACAAAGACAAATGAACGTTCCCATGGCTACACAAATGTAAACGAGAACTTTGTTTGATCTCGCCAAGCGCTAGAAATAGTTCTGTAGAAGAGGTGTATTTTCATTGAAGCCACTTCAAATTCTCGTTACTCTGAGGTTGCAAAGTTGTACTTTAGTTTATAGTGCTTTGTGTATCACTTACTGCATATAACTTTTAGCTAACTAAATGCGTGGAGCTATGTTGTTGAATGCGGTTACTTGAATTAAGGAAGATAGATTTTGCTACTTTCTCTATACGTACTATGTACATAATGTATAGAGAAGGTATTGCAATGCACCCAAAAATTCGATTCCAAGATTTCATTGGAAATACATGTTTTGAGACCTCCTGAATCCAAAAAAAAAAAGCATTTTTAGAAAAATGTCCGTGTGTGTGTCTGTTAGTCTGTTTGTGTATGTGTGCGTGTCTGTGTGTGTGTGCAGCATAGTTAAAAAACGAAAAGTCCATTAAAAACACAACTTGGTACCTAGCTTTGGTACTGTCCAAGGATGCGACACGAAGATTTTCAAAAATATCCCCTATCCCAAACTACCGTTTACATAGAACATTTTTCGAAAATTTTAATTTTCTAAAAAATTGCTGCAATGATTTTGATGAATGTGTTCCTTCTCATGACTTTCTCTACCTCTCTTGCGACAAATTGTTGTTAAAAATCTTATGCTTCTATTTATTTCATACTAATTGAGATAACATTAGCAGAGATAGTCTTATTACTTGCTTTCTTGTAAGTAGAAGCGCAATAAGGGAGTACCATAGGTTAAAGTGATAGTCAAAAGCTGGTTGCTATGTGACTGAAGTTCCTTTGTTTGTGTGGACAATCCTGTATGAGAAAAGTATAAGCTTATCAAAGCTGAAACCAAAAACACAGAATACCTCAAAAACTATTAACCCCACGAAAAAATGTATGTACCTAAATTGCGTGTTTTAAAGTGCTCTACATTTTTTGTATACTAAGTTTTTGTCCATCTCTTATGGTTTAGTAGTTATGCAAAATTCCGTAAAATTCATCCAGAATAAAGTACACATCAGAAGCTATTCCCAGAAAATTCAGGATAAGCATTTTATTTGTCAGGTAAATATCTTTAATATATGATATTTTAATCAAAGTTGTTAGAGCCATTTTTTAGAAAATCAAAATTTTCGAAAAAAGTTCCATGTAAAGGGTAGTTTGGGGTGGGGGTATTTTTCTCAAAATCTTCGTGTCGCATCCCTGGAAAATACTAAACTTAAATACCAAGTTTGGTATTTTACCGACTTTTCGTTTTTGAGTTATCGTGTTCACGGACACACGGACACATGCACACTTACCTTTTTCAGAAAATACTTTTTTTGGATACTGGGTACCCTGAAACATATATTTCCGGTAAAATCTCGGTATCGAATTTTTGGTGGAGTGCGATACCTTCTCTATACACTATGTACATAGTACGCATAGAGAAAGTAAAAGAGGCCAACTGTACGAGAAAAACGAACATAGTTTGTGTGTTTTAATGAGATCTACATCTTTTGTGTAGTAAGGTTTTATAGCTCTTACGGCTTGCCAGTTATGCAAAATTCAACAAAATTCATCCAGAGATAAAGAGGTCTTCAGCGGCTTTACCCAGAACATTTAAGATACACAGTTTATTTGTCATTTAAATATACGGCATTTTTACCAAAATCGTTAAAGCCATTATTTAAAACAAACAAAATTTTCAAATATGTTTACATGTAAAGGGTAGTTTGGGGTGAGGGATTTTACTCAGAATCTTCGTGTCGCATCCCAGGAAGATACTAAACTTAAATGCTAAAATTGGTATTTTACCGAGTTTTGGTTTGGGATTTATCTTGTTAATACACACCGACCTATTTCTAAAAATCTGATGTGTTACACTCACATGCCTTCCTCAGGGTGCTCTACGAACTTCTTACTTCCTTCTACACCATGTTAATCGAGGTAAAAATGTTCTTATTACTTATCTAGTTCCTTATAATTAGAAGGAAACTAAAGGAATGTACTATATTAAAGTTATAGTCAAATATTCCAAAATTTTTCGTTATGCGATTGTGGTTGCAAATCGTTTCTTTGCTTGGCCAGAAATAGAACGAAACAAAAAGGTTACTTCCTGTGTGAGAAAAGTATAACTAATTTATAACTGAAACCAATAACAAAGAATATCTCGGAAACGGTTTCCTCCACAACAAAAACGTAAAGGACATAATTTCTGTGTTTTGACGAGATTTACATTTTGTGTGAAGTAAATTTTTGTCTATCTCTTACAGTTTAGCAGGCATATAAAATTCAACAAAATTCATCCAGAGTAAACAGTAATTCTTCAGAGGCTATTCCTAGAAAATTGAAGATATGCAATTTATTTGCCATGCAAATGTTTATAATATATGGCATTTTAAGAAAAATTGTTAGAGCAATTTTTGAGAAAATCAAAATTTTCCAATTTTTTTTTTATGTAAAGTGAAGTTGAGGGCAGAGATTTTGTTAAAAATCTTCGTGTCGTACCCTTGGAACATACTGAACTTAAGTTTGATATTTAACTGACTTCGTTTTACAGATATGCTGCCCACAGACACAAACAAAGACACCTTCTTCTAGCGGTTCTGTTTTTGGATTCAGGGGGTCTCAAAACAGGTATTTACGGTATCGAATTTTTTGGTGCAATAGAATACTTTCTCTATACACTATTTAGACAGTACGTTAAGATAAAGTAAACATAGTTTGGGGTTATATGCTGCTCAGATTTGGGGAATTTCTCCAATAATTAAAGCCCTGTAAAGGCAATGCAACAAGCGCCGTTATTACGGACAACATCCTTTGAGGCACGCTGCAACACGAGGCTGTTAGGAAACCTCAAATTCCGTGACCATGCGACGTTGCTAGCTGGGTATATAACGACCAAAACAACAGAGGTACGTCAATAAGCAACTGCAAAACAAAACCTGCACATCTTATGCGCTCCTAGAGCTGGTGGCAATATCGCTCTATTACATGCCACCGCCTTCTTCAACCCAGAGATTTTGGACTCAATTCTGGCTAGGTAGAATTTCTGCCGTAGTGGCATGATACAGTAATATTCGGGTAACGGTTACGAAACTCAGTGAATTAACAGTTACATATCACGGATACCAGTAAGTTAGTTTGAGACAGTACATATTTTATCACGGGGCTGAGTTATTCAGAAGGGAAGGATAAATCATAGCTAATAATATAAATTATATCAAGAAGGGAAATATAAATGTATATTGAAGATGGGAAGGGTAGAAAGATTTCAAACACGTATAAGTAGCAGAATTGTCACGAGCTGGTAGCACAGTATACCGTTAGGGTAGAGCATTGAGCCGAAGGGGGTGAGAGTACACTGCCCGAGGGGAACATAACAGGAAAAGAGAAAACAATG
This sequence comes from Hymenopus coronatus, assembly GCA_030762935.1. Lineage (NCBI taxonomy): Eukaryota > Metazoa > Arthropoda > Insecta > Mantodea > Hymenopodidae > Hymenopus > Hymenopus coronatus. Next base: position 13,575,008 of record CM060882.1, on the reverse strand, counting down.
CTACCGCTGGTAAAGTGATACTTTTTTAGGCACTTTGCGTAGAACATCGGCAGAGCAGAGATGTGATATTTAGGATCCGTCGTGGAGTCACCCAGGCTACCTTTAGTTGTGAGTGAAATAGTTATTCCAATACTGACCAGAGTACGAACGAGATCACTGCATCAAAAGTAATAAGTAACAATAGTCGCTGTCGTGTAAAGTGCAGTTTCACAGTACAAAATTTAGGAGGAATGCGTGTGTGTTCGACGGCGGAAAAAGGTCGAACTAAATTAATAAAGCACTTGTGCTGTAACGTACCCTGAAAAGAGTTTTAATTATAGTAAAAATCCTGAGATATGGCACCCACAAATCCACACCATTCCTACTAGCCTAAACATGCACCCAGGACCCGTTACCGCCCCACTATCCAAGAACCGTTCAAGTGGAAATCAAAATTACTTATTTCTCGTATGAGAAGCCATCATTTGCTTTTTTCTATCACGGTCATGAAAACAGAATATATAATTTCAAAGGCATTTCATAGCGACTAACTTATAAAAGATTTGTTGACTATCGCTTTAGCCTGGTGTCTCCCCTTATGTTTCTTGTACCTACGAGGAACTAAGTAATAAGACAATTTCTGCTAACGTTTATCTCGATTGGTATGATAATTACTTTCTTTATACGTACTATGTACATAGTGTATAGAGAAAGTCAGCACTCCAGCCAAAAATTCGATGCCAAGAACTCACCGGAAATATATGTTTTAGGGTCCCCTGTGTCCAAAAAAAAAGCATTCACAAAAAGGTCCCTGTGTGTGTGCGTCCCTGTGTCTGTGAACACGATAACTCAAAGGCGAAAAGTGGGTAAAATATGAAACTTAATATTTAAGTTCAGTATCTTCCAGGGATGCGACCCCAAACTACCCTTTACGTGGAACTTTTTTCGAAATGTTTGATTTTCTCAAAAATGGCTCAAACGAGTTTGTTTAAATTGTAGTATATTATTTACCGGACTAATAAAATGTATATCTTGAATTTTCTTGGATTAGCCTCTGAAGACTACTTTATTCTGGATGAATTTTACGGTAATTTGCATAACTGCTAAACCGTAAGAGATGGACAAAAACTTACCTCACAAAAAATGTAGAGCACGTTAAAACACACAAATTATATTTTAGTGGAGTTGATCGTTTTTGAGATATTCCTTGTTTTTGGTTTCAGCTTTAAAAAACTTATACTTTTCCCATACAGGAATTTATCAACTCCTGTCCATAAAAATGAGGAACCTTCAGTCACATAGCAACCAGCCTTTGACTATCACTTTAACCTATGGTACTTCCTTATTTTGCTTCTACTTACAAGGAAGCAAGTAATAAGACAATTTCTGTTAATTTTTTCTCGATTAGCATGAAGTATAAAAAAGCATAAGCTGTTTAACACTAATTTGTTGCAGAGATGTAGAGAAAGTTTAGTAGATGTAGGAAATTTAAAATCTGGCTAGTACATTATTAATCATCATGAACCTGTATCTGCGAATGTGAACAGGAACTGTTTAGCAGGCATATGCCTGTTTTCCCGCAGCTCAGGATGCCATGCAGACCAGAAAAGTAAATCAAGCAGGGATTTATTTGTCTCGCAGCCGATGATGCTTCTACAGCAGGGAATAAAAAAAACAAACACGCGTCGCTATGACAACAAAACTGACGTTTTTACTTTACACGTTTTAGGATCCCTGGCATCCAAAAAAGTATCACTTTTAAAAAAATGTCCGCATATGTGTGTCTATGTGCGAGGGTCTGTAGACAGCATTGCCCAAAAGCGATAAGAAGGTTAAATACCAACCTTGGTATTTAGGTTTGGTATCTACCAAGGATGAGACACGAAGATTTTCAAGAAAATCCCCTCACCCCTAACTACCCTTTACATGGAAGAATTTTCGAAAATGTTTTTCTTAAAAATGGTTCTAACAGTTTTGATTAAAATACTACACATTAAAGCTATTTTTATCACAAATGAAATGTATATCTTGCATTTTCTGGAAATAATTTCTAAAGACCTGTTTATTCTGAATGAATTTTGCTTAATTTAGCATAACTGGTAAACCGTAAGAAATAGACAATGATTTACTTTAGAAAAAATCTTGTTAAAACACACGGAATCTGTCATATTCATCTTTTTTCGTGAAGCTTACTGTTTTCGAGGTATTCCTTGTTATTAGCTTCAGTTGTGAAGTACTTATAATTTTCACAGACGGGAGAGTCTGTTTTTCTTTTGTTCTACTCCTGGCCAAGCACTGAAGCGATTTGGAATGACAATCGCATACCGACAATCGCCTTTAAAACATACGACTATCACTTTAGCCTAGTGCATACTCTTAGTTCCATTCTACTTATAAGAAACTAAGTAATAAAATTCTGCTAATGTTTGTCTCGATTAGCATGGTGTTGAAAGAAGAATTATCTTTTGTAAGAAGTTTGTTTGTAGAGTAGCTAGAGAAAGTCATGTGATTTAACAAATCAGATTTTTACTTTCTCTACACGTAGTATGTACATAGTGTATCTAACTCCTGTAGATTCCTGCATCATGAAGTAACAATTGTTGGTCTATCTCTTACAGTTTAATCGTGTTTCAAAACTCATCTAATTGGGACTACTAGCAGAAAATTAAAAATATAAATTTTATTTGGGATGTAGATATCTTTAATATACAGTATTTTAATGGAACCTATTACAGCCATTTTTGAGAAAATTAAAATTTTCAAAATATTTTCCATGTAAAAGTTAGTTTGTGGGGGGGGGGTGTTCCTTGAAAACTTTAGTGTTGCATTCTTGGGAGATACTGGACTTAATATAAAGTTTGGTATTTAACGGACCTTTCGTTTTTGAGTTAAGCTGTCATAGACACACCGGACCTTTTTCTAAAAATACCTTTTTTTGGACTCAGGGAACCCCAAAACATGTATTTCCTGTGAAATCTCGGTATCAAATTTCTGAGTGTAATAAAATACCTTCTCTATACACTATATACACAGTACGTGTATTATTAGTAATATTTTAAAAATTTTAATTGTAATAATATTTTGATGTTTATTTCACATTATGTAACTATAGAAATTTTGTAATAAAAATGTAGGATAAAGTAATAAAATATGTAAAAACAATAATTATAATAAATATAAAATATATAGCAATGCTATAATTAAAATTGATATTAAAGATTTTTATATATAATTATTATAATAAAATAAATTATAATAAATAATTATTAAAATAATAAGTCAATAAAAATAAAATAAATTGATAAAAGGATAATAATAAATAATTAAATATATTATTTATAGTATAATATAGTGATAATTAATATTAATTGATAATAATAAATTAAAATAATAACCTAATTCTAAATGTATGTACCTATAAAGTTTTAAATTTTAGATAATTAATAATAATTAATATGATACATAAACATTTAAATATTAAATTTAATTTTGATAAATATATAGGTTCAGTTATTAATCTTACAGTAGTATATTTATTTTATTTTGTAAAATTTGAAAAAAGAAGTTTGTTAATAAATAAAATAAGCTCTGAGATATTTGCCCCGGTGTAAGCAATAAGATGTCGGGGTATAGTATACAGATTGTATCTTTATTTTTAGAACGAGTAGAGAGAGAAAAACGTGCGTCACTCTGACAAACAACTGACGGAGAACTGGACAACAAAACAATTCTATAAATTCGAACGGGCTCAGAGAAATCTCATGCATCTTTTATGTGGTAAAGAAACTTCGCTGTTTCCAACAAGATCTATTGCGTTAGGAAATGTTTGCCCTCCCAAAAACAAAGCTTTTTGAATTATTATGACCTGCAGTTTCGGTTAAAATAATTAGAGTATTATTCAGTAAGGCGTGATTTATTACAAAACTTCCTCAGAGCGACCCCTTGCTTATAATTACAAGCTGGGGTCTCATTTGGTATTCATTCGTAGCGTTTCATTTAGTGAAACGGAAAAACGTAGCTAAATAACAGCAAAAAGCTTCTTTTCGGTTTCTCTGTGACAGTAGTGAATTAAATATTAAAATCATTAGGAAAATTACGAGCATCAGATATGATACATTCATATGGCATCTTCGTTTATAAATATATCAACAATTATTCTAAATAAAATACATGTATTTATAATGTAAGGAGTATGAAGAAAATTTATTCTATTTCACCCAAAAATTCGATATCGAGATTTTAACGGCAATACATTTTTGAGAACCCCTGATCAGCAGAATGGTCTTATAACTTAATTCCTTATAATTAGAAGGGAACTAAAAGAATACACTATGCTGCAATGATAGTCAAATGTTTCTAGAGCTGTCGCTATGCGATTGTCATTGCAAATCATTTCTTTGCTTAGAGAGGAGTAGAACAAATGACATTTCCTGTCTGAGAGAAAGTATTTATTTTACAACTGAAACCAATAACAAGGAATATCTCGGAATCGGTTAACTCCGAAGCAGAAAAAAGTAAAGGACATAAAATGTGTGGTCTACATTTTTGTGAGAAGTAAGTTTCTGTTTATCCCTTACTGTTTAGCCCTCAAAAAGAATAACACAGTTTTAAAAAGCTGTTCCCAGAAAATTCAAAATATACATATTATTTGTGATATAAATATTTTTAATGTGCGTCAGTTTAATAAAATTCGTTACAGCCAGTTTTGAGGAAAACAAACATTTCAAATGTAAAGGTTGGTTTATGGTGGGGATTTTTTTTGAAAATCTTCGTGTCGTAATCTTGGGAGAAAATAAACATAAATACCAAGTTTGGTATTTAACGGTCTGTTGTTTTTCAACTATGTTGTCCACTCACATACACACGGACCTTTTTTAAGAACGATTTTCTTCGGACTGAGGGAAACTCAAAACATATATTTTGGGTGAAATCTCGACATCGAATTGTTGGGTGGAATACCTTACTTCGATGGCTACTATAGATACTATATCATAAGTAATGTTTTTTAAGAAAAACAATTATTTGAAATGTATTCTGACAAGCAACTAACTAATCTTCAAAGTGCAGACCATTAGATTCTATGGTCTTGAGCCACCTTTCTGCGAGGTTTATCATCCCACGATTGTACCAGTCTCTGGTTTTTAATGCTAAGAATGCGGTGCGACCCACCTGCACTGCTTCAATGCTGTCAAAATTTCTTCCACGTAGAAAATGGGCCATGGATCGAAAAATATGTTAATCTTATGGTGCGAGATCAAGGCTGTATGCTGGGTGTGGTAGCAGTTTGATTCCTCCCAATTCCTGAATTCTTTTCATGGTTGTTCCTGCAGTTTGGGTATTGCATTGTCCTGTTGCAATAGAACTCTTTTTCGGTAAACAAATGCTGGGTATCTCCGTCTCAAAGATTCATGAACTCGTTCCAGTTGTTGAGAATAAGGATCCGCATCAATCGCCGCCCGTTTGGAACAAACTTCCAGTGAAGCACACCTTCAAAATTCCACCAGACACACAACGTTACTTTAAGACCGAGCCGATTCTTTTAACGATGACTTTGGCAGATTGGCGGTGATCAAACCACTGTTGCGAGGCATCAGAGTTTCGGTAATATACCCATTTTTCATCACAAGTGACAATTCTCCTGACAAATCTATCATCCATGGGATTACGGATAAGCTGATGACAGATATCCACTCCACGTTGAGCCTGTTGAGGTGTCAGTTCTTGAGGTACAGATCTACAGCTTCTGTATGATTTTCCAAGTGTCTTAATGTGGCGATGTGTGGTATCTTTTGATGCACCAAGTTCTTCTGAAAGCCTAGGGTACTTTTTTGCGTATTTTCTCGCAAAACTTGGCCTGCATCCTCAATATTCCATACTTTAGGTCTTCAAGAACGTTTTTCTTCAGTGTTTTCGTCTCCATTGTTGAAACGTTAAAACTATTGTTGTGCCACACGCTCACTAACGACACCTTCTCCTTCCACCACATTTTCTTCGAGCTGCGGCAGCGACTTTATAATCCTGTTTTCAGTAGAGTTTTAGGACTCTAAGTTCCAACTTTGTTATCTCCATTTTGTGATTGTTTATTAACAAATGAAGACTGATACATGCTCGCAATGTACGCAACACGAGCCATGGCATCCTGTAAATAGCATTGCCCAACCTAATAAATTGCGGTAAATAGGCATATATAATTCACTTGGGACATTAACATGGAAACCAGCTTTTAAAGGATTTGATTATCGCTTTAGCCTAGTGCATCCCTTATTTCCGTCTGCTTGGAAGGAAGCGAATAATAAGACACCTTCTGCATAGTGCATAGAGAAGGTATCGCACTCCACCCAAAAATTCGATACCGAGTTTCAACGGAAATATATATTTTGGTGTTCTCTGAGTCCGAAAAAAACATTTTTAAAAAAAAGCTTCGTGTGTGTGTCTGTGGACAGCATAGCCTCCAAAACAAAAAGACCGTTAAATACCAAACTTGGTATTTGAGTTTGGCATCTTCCAAGGATGCGACACGAAGTTTTTCAAGAAAATCCCCCCACCCCCAACTACCCTATACATGGAACTTTTTTCGAAAATGTTGAAATTTTCAAAAATTGCTCTAACGATTTGGATTAAAATGTCATATATTAAGGATATTTACCTGACAAATAAAATGTATATCTTGAATTTTCTGGGAATAGCCTCTGAAGACTACTTCATTCAGATTGAATTTTACGAAATTGTGCATATCTGGTAAACCGTAAGAGATAAATAAAAACTTACCACACAAAAATTGTATCGCACATTAAAACACAAAGTTTATGTTATATACATTTTTTTTCGTGGAGTTGATCGTTATTTAGATATTCCTGGTTTTTGGTTTCAGCCTTGAAAAACTTTTCTCATACAGGAATTCGTCAACTCGTGTCCATACGAACACAGGGACTTCAGTCACATAGCAACCATCTTTAGACTATATTTTTACTTTCTCTATACGTACTACGTACATAGTGAACAGAGAAGGTATTGTATTGCACCAAAAATTCGATACCGAGATTCCACTGGCAATTTATGTTTTGAGACCCCTTGAACAAAAAAAAAAATTTAGAAAAATGTCCGTGCGTGTGTGTCTATGGGCAGCATAGCTCAAAAATGAAAATACCGTTAAAAACCAAACTTGGTATTTAAGTTTGGTATCTTCCAAAAATGCGACACGAAGATTTTCAAGAAAATCTCCCCACCCCAAACTACCCTTTACCTGGAAAAAATTTCAAAAAATTTCATTTTCTTAAAAATGGCTCTAAGATTTTGATTAAAATCTCGTATGTTTAAGATATTTACTTGCAAAATAAAATGTATATCTTGAATTTTCTGGAAATAGCTTCTGAAGAGTACTTTATTCTGGAAGAATTTTGCATAACTGCTAAACCGTAAGAGATGGACAAAACCTTAACACACAAAAAATGTAGAGCACATTAAAACACATAATTTATGTTATATACATTTTTTTCGAGGAGTTGATCGTTTTTTCTAGATATTCCTCGTTTTCGGCTTCAGCTTTGGAAAACTTGTGGTTTTCTCATACACGAATTTGTCAACTCGTGTCCATATAAACAAAGGAACTTCAGTCACCTAGTAACCAGCTTGTGACTTCACTTTAACCTATAGTGGTCCCTTATTTCGCTTCTACTTGCAAGGAAGCAAGTAATAAGACTCTTTTTGCTAATATTTTGTTGATTAGCATGAAGTAAATAGAAGCATAAGCTTTTTAACAATAATTTGTTGCAGAGATGTAGAGAAAGTCATGTGAATGTAACTGTCTTGAGTTTTAAATAGGTCCTATGGAGACTGTCAACCGAAGGTTGAATGTGGTAATGATAATTTCAGCCAGAGTGATAAAAGTAATCATCTATAACACGGGCAGAGGTGTGACAGTTTGCCCCGCTCTCCCCTAGGCAGGTCGCAGTGTGAACCCTATCAGGTGCACGATAAAAATTTATCCTCTGTTTAACGATAGTGGTATCGGTGCAGTTAATGATCCATGTGCTTTTGAAATCAGGTCCAGCGACAAACACCCGCGGGGATTTTAATCCAGCTATCGACTGCTGGAGCGCGTTAGTTACTTTTGGCCTATTAGACGAGCTTCAACGCGCCACCACTTTTTCAGCTCTGGGTTCAATTAGCCATGGGTTTCCCATAATGCTTCGCAGATCGGACCAAGTCATTTCTGCTCAAGTTATTAATATTTAAACAGCTATACAGCAACGGGTGACCCTGGGAATTCACAGCACAAACTGCTCCAAAATCACCTTCACAAAATTTAGGATTCTCTGGCGGTACTAAATTACAATTATACCAGCTAAGGGCAAATATTCACTATAACAATTTAATTTCTTCCATTCTCATGACTTTCTCTAGGAAGTTTGTAAATTTACCTTTAATGTTTTTATTTTTCCTTTCCCTACACATACCATGTACATAGTTTATACAGAAGGTATTACATTCCACCCAAAAATTCGATACCGAGATTTCACCGGAAATACATGTTTAAGTAACCCCTGAATCCATAAAAAGCATTTCTGTGTTTCTGTGGACAGCATAGCTCAAAAAAGAAAACACCGTTAAATATAAAACTTGGTTTCAAGTTTGGTATCTTCCAAGGATGTGACATGAGGATTTTCAAGGAAATCCCCCCACCCCAACTACCCTTTACATGTAAAAATGGCTCTAGAGATTTTTATTAAAATGTCGCATATTGAAGCCATTTCCATCACAAATAAAATGTACAACATGAATTTTCTGAGAATAGCTTCTGAAGACCTCGTTATTCTAGATGCATTTTGCTGAACTTTGCAAAGGCAGTAAACCGCAAGGGTTAGACATAAACTTAGAACACAAAAAATGTAGATATCATTAAAACACACACTTTATGCCATATAAATGTTTTTCGAGGAGTTGACCGTGTTCGATATATTCCTTCCTTTTAGTTTCAGTTTTAAAATACGTATACATTTCTCATGCAGGAACGGGTCAACTTCTGGCCACGCAAAGAAATGGATTCCAATACCATAGCAACCACATTTTATAATATTTGACTCCCGGCTTAGTCCAGTGTATTCGCTTATATCCCTTCTACTTATAAGCAACTAAATAATAAGACCGTTTCTACTAGCATTTATCTCATTAGTATGAAGCAGATAGAAGAATACATTTTTAACAATAATTTGTTACAGAGATGTAGAGAAAGTCATGTAAATGGAGTACATCAGATATTTTCTGGTAGGGTTAACGGTTTCTTATTCTTTTATATTGATTTCAACTTTAAGCAAAGTTTCCTGCTACCGGAGGTTATCTTTCGTTTCATCTCTCTCTTGGTTTGGTCCTGGCCGTGCAAAAAAACGGAATTTCATTTGCTTCGCATAACGACCGTGTTTATAAAAGATCTGACTATCGCTTTAGCCTGTGTGTTGCCTTATTTTTCTCCTACTTATAGGGAACTAATACAACTAGTTCTGCTAATGTTTATCTCAATTACCACGATGTAGTTAAAGGAGTAATATTTTGGAACATACAGATGTTTATGTAGGTGCCCTCAAAACATGTATTTACCATAAAATGTGGACATTTGATTTTTGGGTGGTTTGCAATACTTCTCTACGTACTATGTGTATTGTGTATACGCGGTGGACAAAGTAAAATGGTAAATAAATACATTGAGATTTATTTATGGACTCTCTTTAACTGCTGTGGTTCTCAACGTTCCATTCTATGCTGGGCGTGAAAGACCGCTTAATTTGGTCTATCAGACTTGTTCTTTTAGGTACCTTAAATCCACGACGCGGGACTAACTGCTTTATTTCACTTCCAAGGAAGCCATACTAAGGATTTTTACGCCGCGACCTTGGGTATATAAAGTTAGCATGGTAACCATTGCACCACGGAGGGCGACAGTAAAATGGTAGAAAATGCAATGTTAATGTTTCTTAATGTATCTATTTCCGAACACATTTATCCCGATTAACATGAAACTGAGTGAAATATTAATGGTTGCGCGTAGAAAAAGTCCTGTGAACGCAAAACATCAGTTATTTATTTTCATCGAGAGAGTGTTGTCGAAAAATTACTTCACTCGTGACATTGGCTTCTGTTTCATGAACTTGCTTTAGTCAGCTATCACTTGTTTTACTCCCCTGCACTAAAAAGCTCCGTTTACATAACCGCTGAACAAAACACTGTCACTTCACGTTACAGAGAGAGTAGGTACTCGAGAGAGAGGGAGAAATGCATCTGTGGCGAGGGGGAGCCCGTTTTCAAAGGGGAATTTCCGCCGTTGTCAGCACGTTCCGTTTTAATTGGGACCGGACAGGTGAGGCACAGTTCTTAGGATACAAAGGATCTTGAGGACCCCAAACTGACGATAGGCGTACGCAATGTGGGACGTGAGGTGTTGACTAATTACTTTTCTACTCCTCTGATCATCTAATATGCCACGCACACACGATGTCTAACATAGTTAATTTTTAACTTACACCAAAATAAGTTTTTACCTTCTTAGAAAAATCAGATTATTACATCCACGTGAATTTCTTTACCCAAAATCCAATAATAACTTATACAAAGCACTCGAAAATTTAAACCAGTAACAAAGAATATCTCGGAAATGGTTAACTCCAGAAAAAAATTCATTTGATGTGAAATGGGCATTATAACGAGATCCACATTTTTTGTTTTAAGGGGAGCGAAATGTCCTCTTGCCAATTAAAACTTTGACCCTTTATCACAGCAACTACTTAACGCAATGAACTAAATTTTTCAAGGTAGATTCAGCGACACCTTTGCTGTTCATTGATAAAAAACAGAATGCTTCACTTCATTAGAAGGAAAGGTATACGTTTATTTTAATAACACTCTTAATATTTTATTGACAGTTTTGATTTCTAAATTTTAAAAAAATAAGTAATCCATAAACATGAAAAAACATTCGTCAAAATATAGTATATTTAGGGGCAAATGTGTGGAAAAAATTTCAGCCCTTAGTGCCAATTAGTTTTTGAGATAATGGAGCATATGTACAGGAAATTTCACTTCTTCAGAAATTGCTTTCAAACATAACATTGAAAAAACATCTCTGCAAAAAATTATTGTTAACAAGCTAATGCTTTTGTTTAGTTCTTACAAATCGAGAAAAAATTAGTAGATATAGTCTTATTACTCGCTTCCTTGTAGGTAGAAGCGAAATAAAGGAGTGCATAGGATAAAGTGATAGTCAAAAACTGGTTGCTATGTGACTGAACTTCCTTTGTTTGTATGCACAACAGTTGGAAAATTCCTGTTTCAGAAAAATATAACTATTTTAAAGCTGAAACCAATAACAAGGAATACCTAAAAAACGATCAACTTCACGAAAAAAACATACATAACATATAAGTCGTGTGTTCTAAAATGCTCTACGTTTTTTGTGCGGTAAGTTTTTGTCCATCTCTTATGGTTCAGCAGTTATGCAAAATTCGGTAAAATTCATTCAGAATAAAGTAGTCTTCAGAGGTTATTCCCACAAAATATAAGATATACATATTTTTGCCAGGTAAATGTCTTCAATATACGATATTTTAATCAAATCGTTAGAGCCATTTTTGATAAACTCAACATTTTCGAAAACAGTTCCATTTAAAGGATATTTAGGGTGGGGGGATTGTCTTGAGAATCTACGTGTCGCATCCTTGGAAGAAACCAAACAAAAATACCAAGTTTGGTTTTTAACGGAATTTTCGTTTTTGAGCTAAGCTGCCTACAGGCGCACACAGACAGACACACACACACATGGACATTTTTCTAAAAATGCTTTTTTTATTCAGGGTTCTCAAAACATGTATTTACCTGTGAAATATCAGTATCGAATTTTTGGATGCATTACAATACCTTCTCTATACACTATGTACATAGTACGTGTAGAGGAAGTACAAAAGTTATTTGACTTGAATGGGCATTATAACCAGTTCCACATTTTCTGTATTAAGCTTATGTATATTTCTTACAGTTTATCAGCTATACAAATCATACAGAATAAATAGGTTTTCAGAAAATTCAGGATATACTTTTTACCAATGCTAAAAATTCCTAAAAATATAGTATTTTAATCAAAATAGTGTAAGATATTGTTTTTTAAAAACACAAAACTTTCGAAAAATTCACAAGAAGGGTAGTTTGCGTTGCGGGGTATTTTCTTGAAATTTTGCATAGCATCCTTGGAAGAAACTGATATTAAAATAAATAAAAGTATTTTATTTAATGCACCTTTCGTTTTTCAGTTACGTTATTTAAACATACACACATATTTTTTTTACTTTCTCTACACGTAGTATGTAGATAGTGTATAGAGAAGGTATTGTAATGCACCCAAAAATTTGATACCGAGATTTCACCGGAAATACATGCTTTGGGACCCCCTGAAACAAAAAAAAAAAAAAAAACATTTTTAGGAAATTTCCATATGTATGTGTCTGTGTGTATGTGTGTGTGTGTGTGTCAGTGGGCAGCATAGCTCAAAAACGAAAAGACCGTTAGTAGTAGTCTTCAGAGGCTATTACCAGAAAATTCAAAATATACATTTTATTTATCAGGTAAATATCTTTAATATACCACAGTTTAATCAAAATCGTTAGAGCCATTTTTTAGAAAATCAATATTTTCGAAAAAAGTTCCATGTAAAGGGTAGTTTGGGGTTTTCTCAAAATCTTCGTGTCGCATCCCTGGAAGATACTAAACTTGAATACCAAGTTTTGTATTTTACAGACTTTTCGTTTTTGAGTTATCGTGTTCACAGATACACGGACACACACACATACACACAGGGAGCTTTTTCTGAAAAGTCTTTTTTTGGATACAGGGGACCCTACCAGTGAAATCTTGGTATCGAATTTTTGGGTGCAACACAATACCTTACATGTACATAATACGTGTAGAGAAAGTAAAAAAACACTTGTGTCGTAACACATCCTGAAAGAGTTTCCATGCTACTAAAATCCTGAGTTAGGGACGCTCATACCCACACTATTCCTAATACCCAAAACCTGCACCCGGAATACGAACCCGTAACCAGTTACCGCCCCACGGTATAGAATTTTTGGGTGAAATTCAATTCTTTTTATAACTACTATGTAGGTACTTAGTAGTCGCTAGAGAAATTAAACGCTAAGCATCATACGCTCATAAGGAGAAATGAGAATGAGGTAGATATTCTTTTGTCAGTTTGTTACCTAGGCAATACAATTTTATATGAAATTCTGACCCCAGCTTGTTAACGGACATCCTTTATACATCTGTCTGTGCACTGTCCACATTTCTTGCAGTGCTTTTCAAAACTTTCTCTTTTATAGTAAAGTCGGTTTCACAGAAATCTGCTTCTTTTCAAAATGAAAAGTATAATTTTCTGTTTCCTAGGAACGTCTGTTACACAGAAATCTGCTTCTTTTGCTACGTTTCTAATATCAGAAGCTGGACAAAGCTGTGATATTGAATTTCAGCTCTTGCAACGTGAAACTTTCATGGTAACGAGTATGAAAAGAACAAAAGACAATAGCTTATGTTTTCTCTTTATATTCCACGCAGATGCACCTTGCGTACGAGGAATTCATGTGGATTTCGTTCCATGAAGAAAATACAGCCTAACTTTCCAGCTTTTTCCACGAAATCAGGTTTCTCAGCAACGCGGTGTGATACTGCAAAAAAAAAATTCGGATGTGTTCCATACACATGACTTCCCCTACATCTATGTAACAAATTATTCTATTTATTTCATCTAATCGAGAAAAAAAAATAGCAGAAATATTTTTATTACTTGCTACTTTGTAGGTAGAAATGAAATAAGGGAGTAACATAGGTTAAGGTGATAGTCAATAGCTGGTTGCTACGTGGCTGAAGTTCCTTTGTCTGTATGGACAGAAGTTGACAAATTCCCATATGAAAAAATCTGATGTGTCCCATTCACATGCCTTTCTCTATATCCCTGCAACAAATTATTCTTAAAAAGCTTATACTTTTATTTACTGTATGCTCATCAGAAAAAATTAGCAGAAATAGTCTTATTACTTGCTTTATTGTAAGTAGAACCGAAATAAGGGAGTACCATAGGTTAAAGTGAAAGCCAAAAGCTGGTTGCTATGTGACTGATGTTCCTTTGTTTGTATGGACAGGAGTTGACAAATTCCTGTATGAGAAAAGTATGTTTTTCAAAGCTGAAACCAAGAAAAAGGAATATCTCAAAAACGATCAACTGCACGAAAAAAATGTATATAACATAAATTGTGGGTTTTAATGTGCTCTCATTTTTTGTGTGTTAAGTTTTTGTCCGTCTCTTACGGTTTAGTAATTATGAAAAATTCATCCAGAATAAAGTAGTCTTCAGAGGCTATTCCCAGAAAATTCAAATTATACATTTTATTTGTCAGGTAAATACCGTTGATATACGAAATTTTAATCAAAATCGTTAGAGCCATTTTTGAGAATATCGAAATTTTCGAAAAAAGTTCCATGTAAAGGGTAGTTTGGGGTGGGGGATTTCTCTCAAAATCTTCGTGTCGCATCCCTGGAAGATACTAAACTTAAATACCAAGTTTGGTATTTTACCGACTACTCGTTTTTGAGTTATCGTGTTCACAGACACACGGACACACACACACACGGACCTTTTTCTGAAAATACTTTTTTGGATACAGGGGACCCTAAAACATATATTTCCGGTGAAATCTCGGTATCGAATTTTTTTGTGGAGTGTAATACATTCTCTATTCACTAGCTACATAGTGAGTACAGAGAAAGTAAAAAGTATGTCTTTCAAAACTGAAACCAAAAATAAGGAATATCTTAGAAACGACCAACTCCACGAAAAAAAAGTATATAACATATATTGTGTGTTTCAACGCGTTCTAAATGTTTCGTGTTTTACGTTTTCGTCCATATCTTACGGTTTAGCAGTTATACAAAGTTCCGAAAATTTCATCCAGAATAAGGTAGTCTTCAGTGGCTATTCCCAGAAAATTCAAGGTATACATTATATTTGTCAGGTAAATATCTTTGAAATACGATATTTTAATTAAAATCGTTAGAGCCATTTTTAAGAAAATCAAAGTTTTCGAAAATTTTTCATTGTAAAGGGTAGTTTGGGATGGGGTGATTTTTTTAAAATCTTCGTGTCGTGTCCTTGGACGATACCAAACTTAAATACCAAGTTTGGTGTTTAACGGTCTTTTTATTTTGGAGCTATGCTGCCCACAGGCCCACATACACACAAACACACACGGACATTTTTCTAAAAATGTTTTTTTTTTGGATTCAGGGGGTCTCAAAACATATATATTACTTGCTACTTTGTAAGTAGAAGGGAAATAAGAGAGTACCAAAGTTAAAGTGATAGTCAAAAGCTGGTTGCAATGTGACTGAAGTTCCTTTGTATGGACAGAAGTTGACAAATTCCTGTATGAGAAAAGTATGTTTATCAAAGCTGAGACCAAAAGACAATGAATATCTTAGAAACGATCAATTCCACGAAAAAATATAACATAAATTGTGTCTTTTAACGTGTTCTACATTTTTTGTGTTTTAAATTTTCGTCCATCTCTTACGGTTTAGCAGTTATACAAAGTTCCGCAAATTTCATCCAGAATAAGGTAGTCTTCAGAGGCTATTCCCAGAAAATTCAAGGTATACATTATATTTTTCTGGTAAATATCTTTAAAATACGATATTTTAATTAAAATTGTTAGAGCCATTTTTATGAAAATCAAAGTTTTCGAAATTTTTTCATTGTAACGGGTAGTTTGGGATGGGTGATATTTTTGAAAATCTTCGTTTCGCATCCTTGGACGATACCAAACTTAAATATCAAGTTTGGTATTTAACGGTCTTTTCATTTTTGAGCTATGCTGCCCACAGACACACACACACATACACACATAGACAGACAGACAAACAAACATACGGAAATTTTTCTAAAAAATGTTTTTTTTTATTCAGGGGGTCTCAAAACATGTAATCTCGGTATCGAATTTTTTGGTGGAGTGCAATACATTCTCTCTATACACTATGTACATAGTGCGTATAGAGAAAGTAATAAGAGACAAAATTCGGTAAATAAACATGGTGGAATGCTTCATCTACCATTTGAGAACTAAAGTATTGCAATGATAAAATCTCCCTTCCTATATATTATAAATTATTAATAGTCTATTTCGCTGACTTGTCTTATCAAATACAACTCGTGTTTCATCTCTTAGGACGTCGCTTCACTCCGGTCGTGAACTATCGACAAGATGAAAACACTCCTGATATTACTTATGACATAATTTTTCATATACATTTTTACTTTCTCTAGCCCCGTATGAACAATGTACAGAGAGGTATTGTATTCCACCCAAAAATTCGATGTCGAGACTTCACCCGAGTCCAAAAAAAAGCATTTTCAAAAACAGGTCCGTGTATGTGTGTATGGGGGGGGGTCTGTGGACAGCATAGCACTAAAACGATTTTAATTGAAATATCACATATTAAAGCCATTTCTATCACATATAAAATGCATATCTTGATGGAATAATTTCTAAACACCTATTTATTGTGGATGAATTTTGCTTAATTTGGTATAACTAGTAAACCGTGAAAGATAGACAAAAACATACTGTTCAAAAATCGTAGGTCTTGTTAAAATACAGAAGTTATGTCATATACATTTTTTCACGTGGAGCTTACCGTTTTCGAGATATCCCTTGTTGTTAGTTTCAGTTGTGAAGTACTTATACTTTTCTCAGACGGGAGTGCCCGTTTTTCTTTTGTTCTACTCCTGGCTAAGAAAGGAAGCGTTTTGCAATGGAAATTGCAAAACGACAGCTTTTAAATCATTTGACTATCACTTTAGCCTTGTGCATTCTCCTAGTTCCCTTCTATTTATAAGGGACTAAGTAATAAAATTCTGCTAATGTTTATCTCGATTAGCAAGGTTTAGGAAGAAGAATTATCTTTTGTAAGAAGATTGTTTGTAGAGTAGCTAGAGAAAGTCATGTGAGTTGAATTCACGGTTTTTGAATTAGTCCTTATTCCTGGTTTCGCGTACAAATCCTTAGCATGATTTCCTTCGAAAGGGAAATAAATCCATTGGTCCCGTGTCGTAGATTTACGGTACGTAAAAAACCTTAAGCCTGATAAAAGAGGCCTCTGTGCAAAAGTAAACTATCTTTCACGCTGAATAAAGAATGGGACGCTGAGAAGCACAACAGCTAAAAAACTGCATTTCATTTCACTTCATTACATTTGTTATTGGTTTCAGTTTTAAACTAGCCTTTACTGTGTATAGTACGTATAGAGAAGGTATTGTATTGCACCCAAAAATTCGATACCGAGATTTCACCAGAAATATATGTTTTGAGACCCCCTGAACCCAAAAACCATTTTTAGAAAAATGTCCGAGTGCTGTCTTTCTGTCTGTCTGTGTCTGTGGGCAGCATAGCTCAAAAATGCAGAGAACGTTAAAAACCAAACTTGGTATTTAGGTTTGGTATCTTCCAAGGATGCGACACGAAGTTTTCAAGAAAATCATAAATCATAAATCATAAATAAAATATCGTAAAGTTAAGGTATTTACTTGACAAATAAAACCTATACCTTGAATTTTCTGGGAATAGCCACTGAAGACTACTTTATTCTGGATGAGTTTTACGGAATTTTGCATAACTACTAAACCGTAAGAGATGGACAAAAACTTACCACACAGAAAACTTAAGCACATTAAAACACACAATTTATGTTATATATACAGGAGCTTCAGTCACATAGCAACCAGCTTTTGACTGTCACTTTAACCTATGGTACTCCCTTATTTCGCTTCTGCTTAAAAGGAAGCAAGTAATAAGACTATTTCTGTTAATTTTTTCTCGATTAGCAGGAAGTAAATAAAAGTAAGGGCTTTTTAACAATAAGTTTTTGCACATATGCCGAGAAAGGCATGTGAATGGAACACATCAGATTTTTACGAATAGTTTGTATATGGAACAGCTATGTGAATGGAACACAGAGTTCTATGAGATGTTTTATGATCTTATAAGACTAACAACTTGAGAAAACTGGAGAAATAATGTAGAAGGCCACGTATGCATATTCCATTCTGTACATCGAAAGGATGAACCCTTCAGCTCAAGGGATTTATGGTAAAATTGGTGAACACAAAAGACAACTGACTGCAGTATATTTTATATTCCCTTTTTAGGGATGAGGGGGGAAAAGTAAATGAAAATGGGAGAGTGCTTCTACTATAAAGAACTTTATTCTGACGGAAATAAAATACTGCGTCTGCCAAAGTTGACGTGAAATATTATCCTCGCCTTTCCTTTATTTTTAAAATATTTCTGTGGAATATGCGAGTAGTACCTGACGTAAATTATGGTCGCCTGCACAGACAGATTCTGAAAATTCTTTTGCGGTATTTAGCGCCGCTCGGCGGTCTTTTGTCGCAGTGCGTATTTAATCACCAATACTGCAAATATTTCAGAAAGACGTCAATGATTCAGTGCTTTATGTAGCTTTTTACTCTAAGTGGACATACGCTGCGGTCCCTGTAGGTCCAGCTTCTATATTGTAACACCAAAATAATCATGCCACATTCAAACAATTTTCACTTTCTCTAGCCCGCATGCTCAATGTACATAGTGGATAGAGAAGGTGTTGTATTTCACCCAAAAATTCGTAGTCAAGATTTCACAGGAAATATGTTTTGGGGCCTCCTGAGTCCGAAAAAAGCATCTTTAAAAAGGTCCTTAGGTGTATGTTGTGTGTGACTCTGGACATCATAGTAAAATATCTGACATGGTCCAATCACATGACTTTCTCTATATCTCTGTATCAAATTGTTGTTAATAAGCTTATCTTTTATTTATTTCATGCTAATCGAGAAAAATTAGCAGAAATAGTCTTGCTTTATTGTAAGTAGAAGCAAAATAATGGAGTACCATAGGTTAAAGTGAAAGCCGAAATCTGGTTGCTATGTCACTGAAGTTCCTTTGTTTTTATGGACAGTAGTTGACAAATTCCTGTATGAGAAAAGTTTTTCAAAGCTGAAACCAAGAAAAAGGAACATCTCAATAACGATAAAATCCAGGGAAAAAATGTGTATAACATAAAGTGTGTTTTAGCGTGCTCTACATTTTTTGTGTGTTAAGCTTTTGTCCATCTTTTACGGTTTAGTATTTATGCAAAATTCATCCAGAATAAAGTAGTCTTCAGAGGCTATTCCCAGAAAATTCAAAATATACATTTTATTTGTCAGGTATATATCTTTAATACATTATATTTTAATCAAAATCGTTAGAGCCATTTTTTAGAAAATCAAAATGTTCGAAAATAATTCCATGTAATGTGTAGTTTGGGGTGGGGGAACTTTTCTCAAAATCTTCGTGTCGCATCCCTAGAAGACATTAAACTTAAATATCAAGTTTGGTATTTTACCGACTTTCCGTTTTGAGTTATCGTGTTCACGGACACACGGACACACTGACACACGGACACACACACACACACACACACACACACGGCCCATTTTCCGAAAATACTTTTTTTAGATACAGGGAAGCCTAAAACATATATGTCCGGTGAAATCTCGGTATCGAATTTTTGGGTGGAGTGCAGTATCTTCTCTATACACTATATACATAGTACGTATAGAGAAATTAAAAAACGAAAAGGCCAAAATTGGTATTTAGATTTAGTATCTTCCAAAGATGCGTCACGAATATTTTCAAGAAATCCCGACACCACAAACTACCCTTTATATGTTGAAAATTTCGAACATTTTAATTTTCTCAAAAATGGCTCTAACGATTTTGTTTAAAATTCCGTATATTAATTATATATAAACTCCAAATAAAATTTATATCTTGGAATTGTTGGTAATAGTCTCTTTATTCTGGATGAATTTTGCTTAACAGATAAACTATAGGAGATCGACTAAAACTTCCTGCACAAAAAATGTAGATCTCGTCAAAACATAAAGGTATGCGACACAAAGGTTTCCAACAAAAGCCCCTAACCTCAAACCATCCTTTACATGGAACATTTTCCGAAAAGTGTATTTTTTCAAAAATGACTAACGTTATGCGTTGAAGTGCTATAAGTTTAAGACATTTTTAGGCAAATAAAGTTTGTCTCTAGACTTTTATGGGCATGGCCTCTGAATAACTCTTTATTCTGGATGAGTTTTATATAATTGGTAAGCCATAAGACATAGAAAATAACTTATTGCACAAAAACATATATCTCCTCATAAAACAGATTTCATGTCAAATACCCTTTTTGCATAGTTAACCATTTGCGGGATGATCCTTTTATAAGTTTCAATTTTAAAATACTCTCAAACAGAAATCCTAAGTGTTTCATTTGTTTTGCTCCGGCTACGCAAATAGAACGGAATGACATTCACAGAGAAAACGCTTTTTTAAGCATTGGACTATCTCTGTAACCTAGTATATTCCTTTATTTACCTTTGAGTTATATGGAAGCAAGTAATAAAGACCATTTCTGTTAATGTTTATCTCGACTAGCATGAAATAGATAGAAGAATAGCTTTTGTAACAAGTTTGTTTCCATATTAAGTAGAGAAAGTCATGCGAATGAAACATTAGGTTTTTATTTTCTCTATGCGAACTATGTGCATAGTGGATAAGAAATATAAATAATGATTATTTACACTCCTTTTTACTTTCTCTACACATACTATGTACACAGTGTATAGGGAAAGCATTGCACTCTACCCAAAATTTCGATATGGAGATTTCACGGGAAATATATGTTTTAGGGTCCCATGCATCCAAAAAAAATATTTTCAGAAAAAGGTCTGTGTGTGTGTCTGTGTCTGTGTGTCTGTGTGTGTCCGTGTTTCTGTGTGCCCGTGTGTGTGTCTGTGAATACGATTACTCAAAAACAAAAAGTCGGTAAACTAACAAACTTGATATTTAGGTTCAGTATCTTCCAGGGATGAAATAGCGGCTCCAGGTCGTGAAGACCGCATTAACTGCTCGGGGGATCGAAGCGCTGCCCACCTCTCATTCCCCAATACTGCACCCCATCCATGACGCCTGTAATGGACCGAGATGGGGGACGCAGCGGCCGGGCGGTAAGCCAAGGCTCTTAGAGAGCTGTGCCATGAAGTTTTATCTTCCAAGGATGCGACACGAAGATTTTCAAGAAAGTCCCTCTGCCCGCAACTACCTTTTAATTGGAACTTTGTTCGAAAATTTTGATTTTCTGAAAAATGACTAACGATTTTGATTAAAATATCGTATATTAAAGATATTTACCTGACAAAGAAAATGTATACTTTGAATTTTCTGGGAATAGCCTGTGAAGACTGCTTTATTCTGGATGAATTTTACGGAATCTTCGATAACTGCTACATCGTAAGACATGGACAAAACCTTACTACACAAAAAATGTAGAGCAGGTTAAAACATACAATTTATGTTATATACATTTTTATCGCGAAATTGATCGTTTTGGGGATATCCATTGTTTGGTTTCAGCTTTAAAAGACGTATACTTTTCTCATAAAGGAATTTGTAAACTCATGTCTGTACAAACAAGTGAACTTCAGTCGCATAGAAACCAGCTTTTGACTATCACGTCAAACTATGGTACTCCTTTATTTCTTTTCTAATTACAAGGAAGCAAGCAATAAGACTATTTCTGCTAATTATTTCTCGATTAGCATGAAGTAAATAGAAGCATAAGCTTTTAACAATAATTTGTTGTAGAGATATAGAGAAAGTCGTGTAAATGGAACACATCAGATTTTTAAAAATAGGTAGAGAATGTTTAGTTTAGGAAACACAGAGTTCTTATGCTTAGGGCGTATCTAGAACGAAATGTTTTAAAAATAATTAAATAAAAACGTCTACAGCAGAGGATATAACCCCGAGAGAAACGTGAACGGATTGCAGAATGACCCTTCTTTGTGCTAAGCCGCTGTTAAAAGTTTGGGTATAAATTAAGCCCTATCATAAAAACACATTACCCTGAGCCGGACGATAATCCATTTATAGTCAACACTGGGCTTAAAGGATTCAGCCCTTATTAGCGGTTTCAGTGAGCAGAGACAGACATAAACTGTAATAGAAACTGAGGTACGGCTCATGTGTTCATTCACATGACTTTCTCTACATTTTTGTAATAAGCTTATTCTTCTATCCACTTCATGCTAATCCAGACAAACTTTAGCAGAAACGGTCGTATTACTTGGCTCCTTATAAGTAGAAGGGAATACACTAGGCTAAACTGGCAGTCACATGTTTTAAAATGTGGTTATAGGATTAAAACCAGCTTCTTTGCATGACAAGGCGAAGACTAATTCTCGTATGAGAAAATTTTAAGCATTTTAAAACTGAAACGAATAGCAAGGAACACTTCAAAAACTGTCAACTCCAGAAAAAAAAACGATATATGACATAAATTCTGTTTTTAGGAGTTCTACACTTTCGTTTATCTCTTATGGTTTACTACTTATGCAAAATTTAAAAACACATGACCTTTTCTACATCTGTGTAACAAACTATTGTTAAATGCTTATGCTTCTATTTACTTCATGCTAGTGAAGAAAAAAATAGCAGAAATAGTCTTATTACTTGCTTCAGTGTAAGTAGAAGGGAAATAAGGGAGTACCATAGGTTAAACTGATAATCAAAAGCTGGTTGCTATGTGACTAAGTTCCTTTGTTTGTATGGACAGCAGTTGACAAACTCCTGTATGTGAAAAGTAGAAGTTTTTCAAAACTGAAACCAAAAACAAGGAAAATCTCAAAACCAATTAACTTTACAAAAAAGAAATATATAACATAATGTGTGTGTTTTTACGTGGTAAGTTTTTATCCATCTCTTACGGTTTAGCAGTTATGCAAAATTCAATAAACTTCATCCATCCAGAATAAAGTAGTTTTCGGGGGCTATTCCCTAAAAATACAAGATACACATTTTCTTTATTATGTACATATTTTAAATATTAGAGCTTTTAAACCACAAATTTAAAGCTATTTTTGAGCGACTCAAAATTGTTGAACTTTTTTCCATGTAAAGGGTAGTTGGGGGTGGAGGAAGTTCATAAAAATCTTCGGAGATACTGAACTTCACTGGTATTTAACGGACTTTTCTTTCTTGAGTTATCTTGCCCACAGACAGACATACACACGTACATTTTTGTATAATTATTCTTGGACCCAGGGGGCCCCAAAACATGTATTTCCTGTGAAAACTCGGTATCAGATTTTTAGTGTAATTCAATACCTTCTCTATACACCATGCACACTGTACGTGTAGAGAAAGTAATATACGTGCGTCTAAGTTAGCAGATAATATACATGACTGATTAAAATACGGTATATTTAAGATATTTGCCTAACTAATAAAATGTATTTCTTGAATTTTCTGGGAATAGCCTTTGAAGACTACTTTATTCTGGATGAATTTTACTGAAATTTATATAACTGCTAAATCGTAAGAGATAGACAAAAACTTATCAAAAAAAAAAAATGTAGGGCACATTAAAACACTCAATTTATGTTATATAATTTTTTTTCGTGGAGTTGGTCGTTTTTGAGGTAATCCTTGTGTTTAGTTTCAGGTTTAAAAGAACTTATACTTTTCTCATACAGGGATTTGTCAACTCCTGACCATACAAACAAAGGAACATCAGTCACATAGCAACCAGCTTTTGGCTTTCACATTAACCTATGGTACTCTCTTATTTCGCTTCTACTTACAAGTAAGCAAATAATAAGACTATTTCTGCTATTTTTTCTCGATTAGCATTACGTAAATAAAATTATTAGCTTTTTAGTAATAATTCGTTGCAGAGATGTAGAGAAAGGCATGTGAATGGAACACATCAGATTTTTTAGATAGTTATACCCTCTTTTTTGAAGTGATAAGTGTTTTTATTCTGCCCTCTCATGGTCGAAAAAGAACATGGTTTTTCAAAGTCATCATATGGGAGCATTCTTTATAAAAATATGGCCTTTCGTTTTAATGTAATGCTGTTTACAAACACACACACAGAGATTCTGGTGTTAAATGGAACTCAAAACATTTATTTTCGGTAACATTTCCACTCAAGGTTTTTGGGTGAAATACTGACTTGTAATACCTCGGAGTCTATCACCCCAAGGACCACCTGGACACGATCCCAGCATAAAACGTGCAAGGGACGGTCGAGGTATGGCCGCTTGATAAACACAACGTAATACCGCCAGCAAATAAACTTACAAAAACCAGGCAAGTACCTGGATCCAATATACGGGCTACAACAAAGCAATAACGGCGACTCCCCGCTGCTAGTGTAGTGCGCATTGCAGGCAAGCTACCCTTGTGTTCGCTTCTTTACGTAAAGCAAGAAACAACAGCAGTATACAAAACTCTAGAACAGAAAAGAAAACATTTTCATTGATATCCATGTACATTCCTCCTCTGCGGAATAAAATACCTGATATTGTCGCGTACGACGTGGGGATAGCTATTTGAGGGTGGTAAAAAGAAGGCAGGTGGTAGAGCAATGATAACAACGAAAAGGGAATCCTGATAATACAAATATATTGACAAATAGCGAAAGGCAAATATACTTTACAATAAAATAGTAAGATACCTTACAATAAACAAGACAAGCGCGTCAGGCGTTTCGTGTCGACCGAGAACTGATTCCAAATACCAAAGGCAAGAATTGGTAAAATAGTTAATATAGAACAAAAGGTTCTTACCTTTTAGGTTGATTAGCTCGACGAGAAGAAATATGTGTGTCGGTATAGTAGCCAGTGACCCGGGGTGGGGCCTCGGACGTCCCTCGGGCAGCGAGTCTGTCTCTGTCAAGTACTGAGAACCAAAAGGGCCCGGAATTCAAGATTCCAGACAATTTTATACTAGACAATTGTCTCTAGGGGATACTTCAGAATCTACGCCCAGGCTCTTAATAAATCCACCAATCAAAATACAGTATTTAAAAGATAAGACAGGGCTTCCCACGTGACGTTCTTGGGATTAAAGTCTGTCCTAGCCTACGAAATGTCACGTAGGTTCCGGGAAGTGGTTGAAAGCTCACGGAAGCTCATAAGTTGCAGAATGTGGTAAAATGTTGCATTTATCAGAGGAAGGCACATCCGGTTATAATAACAAATAAAATCATAAGGCTCCCCTTATTCAACCCAAGAATCCGGTTGTTAAGAAATACAGAAATTTATAAGAAAGTGGAATTCTAAAACATTTACAATAATGTGACTTAAAACAAACAATAAGCTAATTTAAAAATACTCATTAATCACATACGTGACATTATTTTCCATTCACACGACTCTCTACCTATTCTGAAATTACTACTAAAACCTAGAGGCGTTCAAAAAGTTGCCAAAGTAATCTCCTTGAAACATATTCCAGCTAGAATCAGATCCTTATGGTTTCAAGTTGTACATGATATCCTACCCACTCGTAGTAAATTACATCAAATTCATCTCACTGCCCGAAATGCAACGGAGAAGACACAGTAAAACATGGGTTGTATGAATGTTCTGCTATACAAGAAATTAAGATCCACTTTATGGATTCCCTGAATAAACTACGGTTAAATCTCTATAAATGGTGCACTCCAAATATTCTTCAAGTTTACATTGTGGTTAATAGCAAATATAATGTATTATATATTGCAAAATTATGAATACGTGAATTTAATGGAGTATGTAATGTATATGAAAACAGAGCATGCTGAGCTCTTCTGTAATACTTACTCTGCAAAATCTTACAAGATGTATAAAAACTTTTTTGATTAATCTTAATTTATTAACTATATTCTATAGTAATGTGTTTGTAACCAGTTAAATATGTGATACCAAAGTGATGTATATTCATAGTTTCTATTGTTATGTATAACAAAAGTAAAGTATATTAATATAAAGCATATATTGCTATTTCAATCGTTAGTTTGTACATATTTAATATAAGAAATATCTGCTTCAGTAGAACGTAGAACCTTAGCGTGTATAAGCTCGTATTGTATTCTTCAAGGCTACCTGCTTTGTTAAATATAACAAGAATTTTAGAGCTTTAGGGACACAAGTAACAACCCTTGGGAGGAAGGAAGGTTCAGCCTCTTATATTTTGGAAAGAGGGAATTTCTCATTATAGAAAAAGGTCACATGGGTGGAAAATAAAGAAAAATCCCAGACAGTCATGTGACAACGCTACTTTGCGCGCCTTTTTTCAGTAAATCAAAAAGGAGGGCAATATTAGGATCTTTTTGTATATAAGTGATGCAATTATAAGAAATCGCGCGGCGCCCAGTGTAAGAAATCGGCGTGTTATAAGTACTCTGACGGGCAATTATTACCATATATGTTATACGGACTGGGAAACTCAAGATTACGGTGACGATTGTAAAACTATAATAATTCAGTAAGAGTGGAACTAGCACTTATAAAGATCATGTAATCAAGTTTGCGATCGTTTATGTCGGGAGTTGCTCGCAGAGTTAGTGCCTCAAACCAGCAACAGATCATCAATAAAAGAAATCACCAGTGAAATCAAGGAAATTTCTCTTTTATTTCTCTTTGTCATTGTTTATCCCCTGAGTAAGAGACAACGCATGGTCTACAAGAACGAGCCTAGCCAGTGCAACAAAGTGAATCTGCAAGGTGTACACTCTTAATGTTGAGAAATTCATGAGCATTAACCCTCGACCAACTCCAAGTAGACTCAAATGATAGCGCCATGCTGCTGCACAAGCGAAACAGCAACATGTTTGCACCAACGTGCCGCACAAATATAAAACCACGACAAAGTCTTTAGAAAATCTAAGATACACTCTTAATATCAAAAAAACTTTGTATTTTGTAATCATCGTGTCTTTCTAGACCACAGTTAAAGTTGTATCTATATCCATCACGTGGTTTCGTTGCCATAGCGATTGAATCAATTCCTCCATCATCACTTTTCGTATCGTACATTTCGCTTTCATTTCATATCATTCACTTCCTCATTCCGACCACTCGTGACTACCAGTTGCTCCCAGAGAGACTTCTACCCCTAGACACATGCTGGTAAGTCCTAGGGGAGTGTCAGTTTTAAATGTGGAGAGGTTAATCTGACTACGAAAAACGAAAAAAATAAAAATAACATTATCTGAATTCTAAACTTTAAGAAAATATATCGTTTTTTCATGTAGCACAATTCAACTACAAATTAACTTAAGGTAATCGGCGCTTTCATTAATTTTTTAGAAAATCCAAGAAATTACACTCCTTGCATTGAAAAAAGCTTGTATTTAGCAGCCGTCGTCTCCTACATGATGGCACTTAAACTTTCAGCTGTATCCATCACGTGGTTTTCTTGCTACAGGCGATTAAATCAACAATCATATGTTTCTTTAGAAACATGGGCGTGCGTGATTAAACAGTTCTATTTAAAAGGCTTAGCACAGAAAGAGATAAAAGCAGAGCTGCTGGAAGTTCATGGCATATATGCTCCTGCGTTTGCAGCAATTTATAATTGGATACGTAGACTACAGCCACAAATGGTGAACCATGTTCCGGACGTCCAGTGGACGGGACTTCCTCCAAAATGATTGTCAAAATCCAGCACATGGTTTTACGCACCCTGATTCAGTAAGGGGTAGTAATGTTCGCGCACCAATGAGAGCAAACTCCCCAAGCCTGGATTAATACCTCCAGTTAGGCGTGTTACATTCAAATCTTATTTGTATATTTTCCCCGAGAGCGTGGGACGGAAGACGTAAAATAGAATAGGCAGGCTTCCCGGAAACGCATGTAGAATCGGAACTGAGTCATAGTCAGGTCAACGACCCCACACAATCTAGGTCATCAGGTCATGAATTGAGATGTGATTAGTGGAAGCAAAACGGACAATCTATACTGATAGACGTTCATTCACGTCGCATATACGACCATGTAAAACATCAGGTATAAATTATTTAATTGGTTTTTGGGAAATCTGTTACACGAAAAGAAAAATAAATAAAGAAAAACTAACTTACACATCCAAGGAGGGTTTATAGGTATTGTAACAAATGAGAACAAAAGTTTATGTTAAATTCGCTTTATTGTTCACTAGAACAATAAAAGTAAACAACACTTACACTTTGGGTGCGCAAATAACTGAGTCACTGCGTTCACCACCCTTCTTAGAGCGCATCATTCACTCCTTCCCGACACTTATGGCCACCTTATATAGTCCGTACCGGCCTCCGAAAGTTCCAGTTTTAGAAATTATGAGAATATTACGTTTTGTGCATCAGAAAGATATAACTCTGGAAGAAGAATGTTCTCGGCCTGGGCAGAAAGAAGGTTTGGGAGATCCTGTAAGGAAACACACAAAGGCATTTGTTTATTCTGCTAGTGTGTTCGTTCACTCTATTGTTACAATGAGATAGGCCACGATCTGCTCAGCAGTCGCCGGTCCCACGCGCCACCGTTACGCTCTTATACTCTTTATTTCTTTCAACTTATTACAAACAAAAGTATGTTTACAAATAAATGTCTTTATTCGATGCTTTCGCAACTACACGCTCCAAACTTCCCGTTGAAATTGACCCTCTCCGTTTTTTTTTTTTGTTTTTTTTATGAGTGGAGGAGGAAAATCCACCTTAAGGACTGACCCGGGCAAGCCTGGAGTGTCGGGGTCTCCCCTGTGGGCATACCGATTTAAAATCCCTCCACCGGTAATTAGAAGGAACAAAGGAGAGGTGGTACCGCATGATTGCACCCGCGGATTCATGGTGATAGCTATCTGACTGCAGAACGCAGCCAGAGGATTGAATGAGGGCCTGGAGACAGCCTTGACCGAGGCCCAAATTGTCACCGCGGAGGATTCTGGGAGAGAAATGGAGGAATTTAGAGGTGCAAGATGGAATTAGTGTTGGTTACTGTTCTTCTCCAGTCGTATCTGTCTTGAGCGTTGAAGCCAAGACTCAGTGCTGGTTCTTGGAGGAGTCCCGTTGTGTGATTAGCCCCTGGCGAGGGACCGCCTTGGCGGAATGGAGCTGCTGCGACTGGAGGTCCTGCTGAAGCTGAGCCTGGACACTGGCCATCCGGTTAGACAGCTCAGTGATGGTGGACTGTAGTATGGAGATGGCGGTGGTGGTGGCAGCTTGAAGGTCCCGTAGTTCTCGGTGAGCCACCGCACAACTCTTCAAGGGCAGCTAAACTCCGCGTGCAGGTCCTGAATGGCGTCCCATGTCGCTGCGTCTATCAAGGGTGCAGGTGGCGTGGTGTCTATGATGGTGTAGTCCGGACTGGTGCAGTAGGGGGCCTGCTCCTGGGCTTGCCCGGTGAAGGGCACAGCAACGTCGGAGGGCTGGTGGCGTTCCTGCCTCGACGACCAGGAATCGCCCTAATAAGAGCAATCCTGACGCCAAGACAGCTTCAAGGTGAGCATCTTCACTCGTATCAACGGCAGTACCGGCGAGACTGCGGCGGCGAAGCGGAGCTTGCCCCGACCGGTGATGACGGAGGTGCTGCTTCCTTGGATGCAGCCTTAGCAGCGGCGGCTCTGCGCTGTCTCTTCCAATGTAACGTAATATATAGAGAAAGTGTTGCATTCTACCCAAAATTTCGATACCGAGATTGCAAGTGCAGCAATTTTTTTGAGACACCCTCAATCAAAAACAAATTTTTAGAAAAAGAGTATGTGTAAATATGACTGTGGACAACCTAACTGAAAATGAAAAGTGAAGTTTCCAACTATCCTTTACATAGATTTTTATTTTCTCAAAAATGACGCTCAAATGTTGATTAAGATATAATATAGTAAAAATAGTTTTATGGCAAAAGAAATGTAAATTGTTTTCTTTTTTTTTTTCCTTAAAAATTACTTCTTTATTTTCTTTACAATCTGATTAGAATTCACAAAGTTTAGTTTCTTCTCTAGGTTCGTAGTAGCGACGAAACAGCTCGCTACAAAATTCCCGTTGAACATACTCACTGTTGTGCGCGATGTATTTACACTGAAAACTGCCCGTTGAACAGGGTTTGTTTCCCCTTTTTATATATGTTGGTTACGTCACTGGAAACTTCTAGAAACAGCCATATATGTACATATCAACTAAGGCTTAACAGTGTGCGTCAAAGAATCTTCCGAAAGAACACGTGTCCACTCGCTCATGTGTAACAGTCATAGATGCGATATCAAATGAACTTACTCATGTGCGGTGATTACTACCGCAGGGTGTAATCACAATATCTTGAATATTTTGAGACAGTAGCCTCTGAGGATTTTTTATTCTGGATGAATTTTTTGTAAGTGGCAAACCGTAACAGATAGATAAACATTTACTACACAGAAAATGTACATTTTTTATAAAACATACAATTTAAGTCGCGCTTTTATTTTTATTTGAAGTTAACCATTTCCGAGATATTCCTTGTTATTTCTTTCAATTTTAAATTGCTTAAATTTATTTCAAACAGGAAGTAATCTCTTGTTTCATATATATTTTGTTTTGTCCAGCGACTAGCTTTTAAAAGATGTGATTACCGGTTTAGTCCAGTTTTTTGCCTTATTTCTCTTATGCTCACAAGGAAGCAAGTAATAAGATATTTCTGCTAATGTTTATCTTCATTACGATGATGTAGACAAAGGAATAATGTTTTTTTTAAGAATAGTTTGTCTGCAAAAAAAAAAGTATAGACGGTAATGTGAATGGAATAAATACATTTTTTCTACGACCGAGTTTAATTCTGAAGTTTACGAGCTCATTTCAGATCGCAAACTTGATTTTTATGTAAGTCATATGTAAAGAAGTGCAGCAAGTGTAAAATGCAAATGTAAAGTAATTCACGACATTAGTGTGTATACATCAACAGACACCACTTCATAAATTTCTCATGTTGTGCCTGAAACTTTTCGGGATTTAGCAGGTAGTAAATTTGATTCTGCTTCTTTCGCAGCTCTAAGGATATCACAATTCTCGAAGTCTGTCATTTTCTCAAAAGACATCACAGAACGACATTAATATTGGTTTGTCACGGCCTGCTATAACCGTACCTCTTCGCACCCAGCAACTACAAAGCGAAATTATACCCACTGAACGCACCCTATACCAACGCTGCGAAATAAATAACGAACCATAACCCTTGGTGAATGGCTTACGAGGGCTGATGAACAAAGACTAAGACTGATTTTTTCCTGTAACTTCCTGATAGCTTCGTATCTGTAACATACATATTTGAAAAGAGCGGGTTTTTATGTATAACGTCGGTAGTTGGCAGCACTCTCGTATCGGTAGGTTGGTAGTAATGCTCAATGTTGTAGACCCTATGTGAATTTCGCTTACCAGACAATGGAGGTGATGCGAGAGGAGCAGTACAGCGCAATCAAATTCTGTTTTCGTTTAAACCATACAGCCACCGAAACTTATGAAAAGCTGAAGCAAGCGTACAGTGAAGATGCACTACCTCGTGCAACAGTGTTTAGGTGGTTCTCCAACACTAATAAAGGCAAAAGTTGTTCCATCAGCAGGGAAAGTGATGGTGTGCACACTTTTTGACTGTAATGGAATGCTTTACCAGCATTCAGTTCCTCCTCAGCATACTACACGTCAGCATTGGCTACACTGAGGAAGCACATTGCAAAGAAACGACCAGAGCTTTCTCGGATTGGGTGGCGACTTCATCATGACAATGCACGGCCAGTTTCTGGCTCGACTCAAAATTACCTGTGCACGACATCCAACTTATAGCCCTGGTCTTACACTCTGTGACTTTTTTTTTATTCCAATCACTAAAGGCAAAGCTTAAGGGTATTCAATTTGAGAACTCTGAAGCAGTGCTCAAGAAAAATGAGGCGATTCTCAAGTACCTCACAAAGAATGGTCTGCAGCACGTGTTCAAGGACTGCCAGAAATGCTATACTACTTTGCAAAAGATCATGTAAACATTGAATTGGAGTAATAAACATCTGTGAAAAAAATCAGTCTGTCTTTGTTGATCAGTCCCGTAGCTATTCTTTAATATCAAAAAATTCTCAAGGAAAAATATTATGTGATACGCGAGCGACTGCGTCTCATTTCACAATATTCACACTCGAATAAAAAACCGTAGCTTTACGCTCTTAAATCATAAATATCTATTTTCGGACTAAGAATCCTTAGCAAGGTAGGAAAGTAAAGCCGTTGGTCCTATGTAATATTTACTTGCACGTAAAAGAACCTAATACCTTGAAAGTAAAGTCTTTGGGCTAAATCCGCGAAAGTTCAAATCCACAAATTGTGATTTTGTCCTACAGTGCCATCTATGAGGGATGGGTTGATCCCTCATCATGCACACTGCGGCGGTAACTGGTTGCGGGTTCGATTCCCGGGCGCAGGTTATGGGTAGTAGGAATGGTGTGGATTGATGGTGCCCTAGCTCAGAGTTTTTACAAGCTTGGAAACCCTTTCAGGGTGTGGTATGACACAAGTACTTTATTAATTAATTCGGCCTTTTTCCGCCGTCGAACACACGCGTAAGTTACACTTTATCCGACCGCAAATATTATTATTTATTCATTTTGATGTAGTGATCTCGTCCGTACTCTGGTGGGTATTACAATATCTATTTCAATCGCAACTAAAGGTAACCAGTTCGGCTCCACCACGGACTGTAAATATCCTATCTTGGTTGGGCTGAGATTCTTCGTCAAGAGCCTCAAAAAGCGTCCCCCTGACCAGCGGAGAGCATTGTTTACTATCCCGTCATGTTCCCTCGGGCAGTGTATTCTCAAACCCTTATCCTCTGTTCAATGCACTACCGTAATGGTATGCGGTGCTTTCGGGGTCGCTCGTCGGTTACTTGTACGTGTTTGAAATCTCTCTTCCCTTCCCATTTTCAACGTACATTTATATTTCCCTTCTTAATAACTCTTTGCCCCTTGATAGAAAATGTACTGTCACAACACATAGGGCGAACTCGCATATTAGAAATTCCCTGATCAAGAAACCACTGTAAAGGTGACCCAACGTGCACCGAAATGGCCAAATAAATGTTTAGTTGAATTGGTGCATTGTCAAAATATGTGATTATATACCCATGACATCCTGCATTGCTGTCTAGAAGGCCTTGCTATACACAAGGAGGGCAAAAGGCCCTCCGTCCTTAGAGCCACGTTATCGACGTCATCTCAAAGGCCTGGCCAGGTAATGGCGAGTGCTACGCGCTAAAAAACCCTCCCTTTTTCACGTTGATGCGCGCGCTCTCTCTGTCTGTGGAAATATGAACTTTAACTAAACAAGCTTTGTACTGCAGCTACCTGACGGGCATAAAAGGAGAACAGCATAGCATTTTATGCCCGGGGAAACACTGGGAAAAAGTAAATTAGCGTACCTTTACGCTCCGTACGAATATTATAGCGTTTGTATTCGCGTCACGTTCGACACAGATCTGACTGGCTTTTGTTTCCCATCCTTTAGGCTTTTCTCAGAAAATCATCCCAGTAACTGAAACGAATACTTTATAAAAACAAACAACACAAATTAATTGTTTCCTTGTAACAATATCGGTGTTAACCTAGTCAGAGGTTTTCAAAACATGGAGCGCGAGAACCAGGAGAACGTAGTTTAGTATTATAACAGAATCATTACAGGAGGTCCATAGAGAATACGGCATATGGCCAACATTGGGAAAATTTGTAATATGACTTTCTCTGAATCTCACATGGAGTGAGTTTCCCGGATAAAGTTTTTTTCGGGGTTTTCCCTTACTCTGAGAACACGAATATCAAGTAACTTAAAGATTTAAGGATCCCAAGATTATTTGAGCATCATTTCACCAATTTCATTTATCGTCCAATATGTCCAATCAGGGAAAAGGACGTTAAACTACAAAAAACAAAACTGATCTGTTCCATTCACATGACTTTCTCTACATCTCTAAAACAAATTTTTGTTAAAAAAGCCTATGCTTCTATTTACTTCATGCTAATCGAGAAAAAATTATCAGAAATAGTTTTATTATTTATTTCCATACAAGTAGAAGCGAAGTAAGGGACTACCATAGGTTAAAGTAATAGGCAAAAACTGTTTGCTATATTACTGAAGTTCCTTTGTTTGTGTGGACAGGAGTTAACAAATTCCTGTATGAGAAAAGTATAAGTTTTTTAAAGCTGAAACCAATAGCAAGGAATATCTAAAAAAACGATCAACTCCACGAAAAAAATGCATATATCTTAAATTGTGTGTTTTAACGTGTTCTACATTTTTGTGTGGCAAGTTTTTGTCCATCTCTTACGGTTGAACAGTTATGCAAAATTCCGTTAAATTCATCCAGAATAAAGTAGTTTTCAGAGGCTATTCCCAGAATATTCAAGATATACATTTTACCTGACAGGTTAACATATTTAATATACGATATTTTAATCAAAATCGTTGGAACCACTTTTAAGAAAATCAAAATTTTCGAAAAAATTATATGTAAAGGGTAGTTTGGGGTGGGGGGATTTTCCCCAAAATCTTCGTGTCGCTTCCTTGGAAGATACTAAACTTAAATACCAAGTTTAGTATTTTACCGACTTTTCGTTTTTGAGTTATCGTGTTCACAGACACAGGGACACACGTACACACACATGGGCCTTTTTCTGAAAATGCCTTTTTTATATACAGGGCACCTTAAAGCACATATTTCCGGTGAAATCTCGTTATCAAATTTTTGGGTGGAGGGCAATACGTTCTCTATACACTATGTACATAGTACGTATAGAGAAAGTAGACATTTTTTCAAAATATTATTCTTCAATCTACTCCATGCTAATCGAGATAAACATTACCAGAATTTATTTACTTCATCATAAGTAGAAGGGAGGTAAGGGAACTAATCAGGCCAAAACGATATTCAAATCTTTTAAAAGATGGTTGCTATGCGATTGAAATTGAAATATGTTCTCTTTGCAAGGTCAGAAGTAAAAGAAACCGCGTCACAACTTCCTGTTTAAGAAAAGTATTTTAAAATGGAAACCAATAATAAGAAATATTTCGGAAATTATTTACTCCACAACAAAAATGAATAGGACACAAATTGTACAGTTTGACGAAATATGCATTTTTGTGCTGTAAGTTTTTGTCTATGGATTACGGTTTACCAGACATGCTAAAGTCGTTCAGAATAAAAAAGACTTCAGAGGCTATTCCCAGGAAATATAAATATATTTATTTGTTATTTATTTGTAACTTAACGTCTAACGCAGGATTTATTATTAAATACATCAAGTCAAGAGAAAATGAAACAATACTGCCCTAAAGTAATGTTATAAGATAATAAAGCATATTGTTTTGCAATGTAAGCCAAAAGAATTGTAGGTATAAAAATGGCAGCGTGACGTCATCGCCTTACGATACGCACGAAAATAGCCTAAAATGGCGTGCTTTTACGAAAATAACATAGTCAAGGTTATGTAACGAATACAACGTTTAATAATGTATAGCTAAAACTTTATTTTTAGAAAAGTATCTTACTAATAAAACATAATTAAAGTAGTAATATGAGAGAAGAAGAAGAAGAATAAAGGCGAACGAGATACCGGATACTATAAATTGTTTATACCGGTAACAGAGTAAATTAATAATTGAATTAGAAATGCTAGCTATGTATAAAACATTTTCAAGTAAATTATACAAAATTATTAATTTTAATACGTATTTCACGAAATGTGGAATAAGGAACTTTGTTGTCCCTATGGTGACGGACAGATTACAATGTTAGAAAACAACGATCTTCAACTTTTGAATATATATGACATTTTTAAAAGGTTCCGGGAGGTTTCTACAAGCTAGAAGACAAGGATACAGACGCTAAGAGTTAATCTCGTAAATTTAGACCTGTAATACAGCAATTTAGTGTGAAATATTGTATATTACTAATTATCAACTAGTACATTGCAAGTACATATTAAAAAGTAAATATATGACACAGTTTTCTCAAAAAGAGACCAGTTTAAGTAGCATTCACAACATTGCTCCAACGATTTAGGAAATAAAAGTTTATAATTAAGAAGAAAGCTTTTAAATTAATTCTCTACTGCATTAAATCCTACCATCCAAGCAAGGGGATTAAGATTATTTAACTCACCGACTGAAGCTAGCAAACATAAAAGGAAAATGTGGTTGGGCTGTAAATGAATAATTCGCCACCGATAATAATCTTGCAATGCTTCAACAATCAAGCCTGGCGCAAATAGTTAATTCCAGTCTCGCCAACAGCAAGCGTGACCAACTTCACATACAGCGGCAAATTTAAAATTCCAAAAAGTTTAAATAAATAACACAACGAGACGCCCAGCCGTACAGCAGCCCTGAGACTCGCACCAGAGACCCAAAATCGCCCCACGCCCTTTATCCTGGTTGGTCACATCAGACAATGAATGAAATTGGCGAAATGTTGCTCAAATTATCCGGGGGTTTCTGGAGCTTAAAATTACTCTAGTCAGGATAAGGGAAACGCCCGAAAAAAACCTTATCAGGGTGCCCACTACGGGCGAGACTCAATCTCGCGACCTGTTGAACGTGAAGCAGACATACTACCCCTACGCTACCCAGGCAGACACATTTTATCGGTCATGCAGATTTCAAATATTCATTGATGCTATAGTTCGTGGTTACTAGGAAACAAAACCTATACTTTATATTCTAACAAAACACAAAACTTGCTATTAAAACATAAAATATACTTTTGTGATGATCGTCTATATGTTATTATAGAGTTGTTCTCACCATAAAATATTCATTCCAAAGATTCGAAGCTTTAATACCTTCCGACTTCTGATAAAAATACCCAAGAAAGAATCTTCATTTACGTCTGCTTAATTTGAATTCCGTATAACAACATAAATAAACTTTCCTTGAACTTTTTTACTTTCTCCATACGCACTATGTACATAGTGTATAGAGAAAGTATTGCACTCCACCAAAAATTCGAGACCGAGATTTCACCGGAAATATATGTTTTAGGGTCCCCAATATCCAAAAAAAGCATTTTCAAAAAAAGGTCCGTGTATGTGTGTGTGTGTGTGTGTGTGTGTGTGTGTCCGTGTGCCGTGAACACGATAACTCAAAAACGAAAAGTCGGTAAAATACTAAACTTGGTATTTAAGTTTAGTATCTTCCAGGGATGCGACACGAAGATTTTGAGAAAAATCCCCCCACTCCCAACTACCCTTTATATAGAACTTTTTTCGAAAATTTTGATTTTCTCAAAAATGGCTGTAACGATTTTGATTAAATTTCGGATATTAAACATATTTACCTGGCAAATGAAATGTATATCTTGAATTTTCCGGGAATAGCCTCTGAAGAGTAGTTTATTCTGGATGAATTGTACTAAATTTTGAATGACTGCTAAACCGTAAGACATGGACAAAAACTTACTGCACAAAAAATGTAGAGCACCTTAAAACACACAATTTATGTTATATACATTTTTTTCATGGAGTTCGTCGTTTTTGTGACATTCCTTGTTTTTGGTTTCTGCCATGAAAAACGTATACTTTTCTCATACAGGAACTTGTCAACTCCTATCCATATAGACAAAGGAACTTCATTGACGTAACAACCAGCTTTTGACTATCACTTTAACCTACGGTTGTCCCTTATTTCGCTCCTACTTACAAGGAAGCGAGTAATTAGACTATTTCTGCTACTTTTTCTGATTAGCATAAA
Source organism: Hymenopus coronatus (assembly GCA_030762935.1). Lineage (NCBI taxonomy): Eukaryota > Metazoa > Arthropoda > Insecta > Mantodea > Hymenopodidae > Hymenopus > Hymenopus coronatus. Next base: position 13,537,349 of record CM060882.1, on the reverse strand, counting down.
ATAAATAAAAGTATAAGCTTTTTAAGAATTATTTGTTGCAGGGATATGGAGAAAGTTATGTGAATGGTACACATCAGATTTTTACTCTCTCTACACATACTACGCACATAGCGTATACAGGAAGTATTGTATTCCACCCAAAAATTCGATACCGAGATTTCACCGGAAATGCATGTTTTAGGACCCCCTGAATCTAAAAGAAGCATTTGCAGAAAAATATCCGTGTGTGTCTGTGGACAGCATACCTCAAAAACGAAAAGTCGGTAAAATACCAAACTTGGTATTTAAGTTCAGTATCTTCCAAGGATGCGACACGAAGATCTTCAAGAAAATCCCCCCATCCAAACTACCCTTTACATGGAGAAATTTTAGAATATTCTTAAAAATGGCTGTAACGTTATGTTTAAAATATCGTTTATTAAAGATATTTACCTGACAAATAAAATGTATATCTTGAATTTTCTGGGAATAGCCTCTGAAGACTACTTTATTCTGAATGAATTTTGCATAACTGCTAAACCGTAAGAGATGGACAAAGGCTTACCATACAAAAAGTGTAGATCACCTTAAAACACAAAATTTATGTTATATAAATTTTTTTCGTGTAGTTGGTCGTTTTTGAGATATGCTTTGTTTTTGTTTCAGCTATGAAAAACTTACACTTTTGTCAAACAGGAATTTGTCAACTCCTGTCCATACAAACAAAGGAACTTCAGTCACATAGCAACCAACTTTTGACTATCACTTTAACCTATGGTACTCCCTTATTTCTCTTCTACTCACGAGGAAACAGTTAATAAGACTATTTCTGCTAATTTTTTCTCGTTTAGCATAAAGTAAATAGAAGTATAAGCGTTTTAACAGTAGTTTGTTGCAGAGATGAAGAGAAAGTCATGTAAATGGAACAACTTCAATTTTTTTTCCAAATCCTGCATTAGTCTTCTTCTAAACATATAGTTTCCATAATAAATACATTTCATTAAATATACTAAATATACAACCTATACTAAAATGCTCTGAGCTTAGATAAAATATTGTAGACAAAACGTTACAAACTTAGGTTTAGTAACTGGTCCTCTAAATAAGGATTAATATATGGTATTTTAATCAAAATCTTTGGCAACTTTTGAGAAATTATAAATTTTTCCAAACTGTTCCACGTAAAGGCTAGTTTGGGGAGGGGAAATTTTCTTCAAAATCTTCGTGCTAAAATAATGAAGAGAAGTTGTAATAATTAAAATAATTTAAATATTTGTATGATTCGCATATAGTCGTCTTCTTAGCGCGTGGTAGCGTTGCTGCTTGCCAAGCGGGAGACCTGAGTTCGATTCCTAGTACCGGCCTGGAGAGTTTTACCAGGGTGGGGGGCCAATTGTCCTATACACGGCTTGTGTGAAAAAACAATTAATCCAATATGATAGAAATTTCTGAGAAGGATAAAAAGAAAAACATAATCGATACAACTGCCAGGTTTGAAATGCATAAATTACGTAGAGAAACAAAAATTAGATCTCAAAATACAATTTTCTTAGTCTGAAGAAGACTAAAACAAAATATATCAGAGCCCTTAGAGGGTCAATAAATGTACTGTCAACCATTTATTCATCATATGTGAATCATGACACTTTGGCACAGCTCATTAAGAGCCTTGACCTACCGCTGCGTCCCCCATCTCGGTGACTTCATGGATGGGATGCAGTATTGGGGGATGAGAGATGGTCAGCGCTTCGATCCGCCTCAGTCAGTTAATGCGGTCTTCACGACCTGGAGCCTCTACTTCTTTATCAAGTAGCTCCTCATTTGGCACCCCAGGGACCTCACCAGGCTGAGTGCACCCCGGTCCAGGCCTCCCAGTGGGGTAAACTCTCCAGGCCGGTACTGGGAATCGAACCCAGGTCACCGCGCTAAGAAGACGACCATATGCGAATCATGCAACTATTTAAATTATTTTTATTATTACTGCTTCTCTTCATTATTTTAGCACGAAGATTTCGAAGAAAATTTCCCCTCCCCAAACTAACTTTTACGTGGAACGGTTTGGAAAAATTTATAATTTCTCAAAAGTTGCCCAAAGGTTTTGATTAAAATGCCATATATTAATCCTTATACCAACACCACTTGACCATAATGGTTTGCTATGCTATGAATCGTGGGACTTACAACATTGTACGTCGCCATTGGGGTTGTGATCTCATAATAATTTGAGATCACCTTGTGGTTTACCAGGAAACATGCGAGTCAGTTGAGAAATTTAATGCTATGCTGGCATATTGCCATGGGAAAGCAACCAGCTAGAGATTGGGAGATCCGTGGTTCAAATCCCGGCTATGGTATTGAATTGTTAAATCTGACTCTACCTATCCAATTTCTTTCATAAAGATCCTTCTAGTGCTGCCTTCTGAAGCTAGAACATGATTTTCGTCCTGTAATGTTTACGTCATTGGAATATTTCTTTTCAGGTATAACTTCGGTTTTAAATTCAGTGATGCGACATTTGGACTTTCTGCAGCTCGCCTCTCATCCCATTCTCTAGATGGACCAAGAACTAAACGTCATATCCCTTATCCATTACGAGGTTGGTCCGTCCGTCTCCAACTTTTTCCCTCATCGAGTATTCCAGCGTCGGTCTTGACATTACGCTGATATAGATGGATTGAGATTAAAATGTTTTTCGAGTGCCCAAGAGTCGAGGGAAGAATTCCAAATGCAGCCGCTAGGGAGCAGCATTAGACAACACACACCCATCTACTGTAATATTGTAACGTGTTATAAATCGATGTGTGTACCTCCGAAACACGTAACTAAGTACAACTGTCGAGCCGGACAGTTGCCTGATTTGTTCCTTTGTTTAGAATCGTGGCCGGTTTCATGTCTAGGCGGGTTTTCTCTGGGTTTTCCTGTTTCTCTCGCCATTCATTCCTCCAACTGCTCCGCCATCACCTTTCCTCACGTTTACATCCTGGATACTTCTCTGATCCATAGGCAGTCCGTTTCTCAACAGGCACTAACTTTTAAGTTCTGGGGGTTTTCAGGTTTTCAGATTGCAATTAGATACCTACAACATCTGTTTCACTTTTAGCTGAACGGCTTACAGCTTGGTGTATTTGTGTTAACATAAGACAAAAGCAAAAATCTGATGTGTTGAACTCACATAACATTCTCTAGCTGGATAAATAGACTGAAACATCTTATGTGTACCATTCACATGACTTTCTCTATATCTCTGCAACAAATTACTCTTAATAAGCTTATACTTCTATTTACTTCATGTTAATCAGACTAAAATAGCACAAATAGCCTTATTACTTTCTTCCTTGTAAGTAGAAAGCAAATAAGGGACTAGCATAGGTTAAAGCGATAGTCAAAAGCTGGTTACTATGTGACTGAAGTTTCTTTGTTTGTATGGACATGAATTGACAAATTCCTGTATGACAAAAGTTAAGACTTTCGACCCTAAAAACAAAAACAAGGAATATCTCAAAAACAATCAACTCCAAGAAAAAATTTATACAAAATAAAGTGCGTGTTTTAATGTACTCTACATTTTTTGTGTAGTAAGGTTTTGTCCATCTCTTACGGTTTACCAGTTATTCAAAATTCGGTAAAATTCATCCAGAATAAAGTAGTCTTCAGAGGCTATTGTCAGAAAATTCAAAATATACATTTTATTTGTCGGGTAAATATCTTTAATACACGATATTTAATCAAAATCGTTAGAGCCATTTTTAAGAAAATCAACATTTTCGAAAAAAGTTCCATGTAAAAGGTAGTTTGGGGCGGGGTATTTTTTTTTTCAAAATCTTCGTGTCGCAACCCTGGAAGTTACTAAACTTAAATACCAAGTTTGGTATTTTACCGACTTTTCGTTTTTGAGTTATCGTGTTCACAGATACACTGACACACGCACACACACACACACACTCACACACAGACCTTTTTGTAAAAATGCTTTTTTTGGATACAGGGGACCCTAAAACATATATTTCCGTTGAAATCTCGGTATCGAATTTTTGGGTGGAGTGCAATATCTTCTCTATACACTATGTACATAGTGCGTATAGAGAAAGTAAAAATTCAATGCCATACCCGGGATTTCAGCCGCGGGTCTCCCGTCTCCACCACTGAGCTACCGTAGCAATATGCCGGCATGACATTAAATTTCTCCACTGACTCGCATGTTTCCCGGTAAACCAATTATTTAGCGACTTACAATGTCTAAGTACTTTAAGTCCCAGGATTTATAGTTTAGCCAACTATCATGGACAATTAGAGTTAATTAAATTGTGTTTTTTCACACAAACCGTGAATAGGACAGGGGTTGGATAGGTAGATTCAAACTCTCTAGTTGTTCAGTATACAAATTATTCTTATTAACGATTTTTCTTCTATCTACCACATGCTAATCGAGATAAACATTAGCAGAAACGGTCTTAATACTTAGGGAATACACTAGGCTAAACCAACAGTCAAATGTTTAAAAAGCTGATCGTTGTGTGAAAATAGAGGTTTGGGTCGTTTTGCATAGCAGGTAATTTAAAACTGAAACCAATAACAAGGAATATTTCGAAAATGGTCAACTCTACAAGGAAAATGCTTATGGCCTAAATTAGGTGTTTCAACGAGATCCACAATTCTTATGTGGTAAGGTTTGTCTATCTCTTATACACAATTAAATACAATTCATCCAGAACAAAGAGGTCTTCAGAAACTATTGCCAGAAAATGTATATATACGTTTTATCTGTGTTGTAAACATCTTTAATATACGGTATTTTAATCAAAATCATTAAAGCCATTTTTGAGAAAAACTGAATTTTCAAAAATTTCTCTATGTAAAGAGTTGCTTATGGTGATGGGATTTTCATGAAAATCTTCCTTGGAAGATAACAAACGAATGTAAATACCAAGTTTGGTATTTAACGGTCCTAAACATGCTTCTTTAGACCTGGGGACCCAAAAATATATTTCTGTAGAAACCTCAACATGGAATTTTTGAGTGGAATACAATTGTTTTTCTAACTACTATTACGGTGTGTGCACATACGTGCTAGAGAATAAAGTATGCTTTCTCTACATCGCTGTAAAAAATTATTGTTAAAAAGCATATTCTCCTATACACTTTATGATAAATTTAGAGCAGAACTTGTTTTAAATATTTGCTTTCTTGTAACTAGAAGGGAAATAAGGAAACACACTACACTAAAACGATAGTCAAATCTTTTAAAAGCTGATTGCCAAGTGATTAAAATCAGTTTCTATGCAGGGTTAGGAGTTTGCAGCTTACCGCTTCAGAAAAATTCAAGTATTTTAATTCTGAAACAAATAACAAAGATTATCTCAGTAATGGTCAATTCTACTAAAATAAACGTATATAATATAAATTGTGTATTTTAAGGTTATTTGCATTTGTTGTGTGGTAAGTTTTTGCCTATCTCTTATGGTTTATCAGTTACACAAAATTTCGTAAAATTTAAGAGGTCTTCAGACCCTATTCCCAGAAAATTCAAGATAACCATTTGATTTCCCATGTAGATATATTTAATATACGATATTTTAATCAAAATGGCATACCTGGAAGGTAATACACTTAAATACAGAGTTTGGTATTTTACCGAATCTTCGTTTTTGAGTTACCATCATCAATGACAGACAGAGGTTTTTCTAAAAATGCTTTTTTTGGATACAGAGGACCCTAATTAATATATTTCCAGTGAAATCTCAGTATCGAATATAATATGTACATAGTACGTGTAGAGAAAGTAAAAAGGTTTATGGATATATCTCGCAGTATTGTTTCTAAGAAGCTGCGTTAATGAAAACTTTCCAGGAAGAATAAACGTGACTTTATTTATTATGAAAAATGAGACTCTGATCTCATTAATATTCCGTATATTAAGTTGCTTTGTTTTAGGCATTCTTTCTACAAATAAGGCAAGGAAGATATTCGAGATATTTATATAACCTACATTCTGTTTTAAACAGAAGAAGTACAAGCAGAAAATGGAAGAACAGCTGAATAAATAATTCAGCGAGATCATTCCGTTCCTACACGGGAGAAAAAAAAAATACAGGAGTAACCTTAACAAACGAACAATCGACTGTTTTATTCTTTTACCTGACTCGAACCATTCTAAAACTATTCTTTAAAGGCGTTGTTGCGTTTTCATTACGTAGGTTAAATATGCAAATTATTGCATTCCACCCAATAATTAATTTCTCTATACGCACTATATGCATAGTGTATAAAGAAGGTATTGCTCTCCATCCAAAAATTCGCTACCGAGATTTCACCAGAAATATATGTTTTAGGGTGCCTTATATAAAAAAAAACATTTTCACAAAAAGGTGTTTAAGTTTAATATTTTTCAGGAATGCGACAAGAAGATTTTGAGAAAAATCCCCTCTACCCAAACCTACCCTTTACATGGAACTTTTTCGAAAATTTTTGTTTTCTAAAAAAAGGCTCTAACCATTTTGATTAAAATATCTTATATTAAAGATATTTGTCTGACAAAAATAATATATATCTTGAATTTTCTGCGAATAGAATCTGGAGATTACTTTATTCTGGAAGAATTTTACGAAATTGAGCATAACTGCCAAACCGTAACACTTAGATAAAAACTTAGTACATAGGAAATGTAGAGCACATTGAAACACACAATTTATGATATACACATATTTTTCGTGGAGTTGTTCGTTTATGAGATATTCATGGTTTTTGTTTCAGCAATGAAAAACTTACTTTTCTCATATAGGAATTTGATAACTCCTGTCCATATAAACAAAGAAACTACAGCCACATAGCAACGAGCTTTTGACTATCACTTTAACCTATAGTACTCCCTTATTTCGCTTCTGCTTACAAGGAAGCAAGTAATAAGACTATTTATGCTGAATTGTTCTCGAGTAGCAGGAAGTAAATAGAGCCTAAGTTTTTTTAACAAAAATTGGTTGCAGAGATGTAGAGAAAGTCATGTGAATGGTACACTTTAGATTTTTTTTCAATTCTTTCTCATACTTTTAAAGAGTTTTAGATTTATAGTTGTTTCTTACAATTTCTATAACGAAATGTATAATATAGATATTTCTGTAAAGGTAAATGTCCATTAAGATAAAGTTGACATAAAAAAATCTGATCTGTTCCATTCACATGTCTTTCTCTACATGACTGTAACATATTATTGTTAAAAACAAATTCTTCTACATACTATATGATAATAGATATTTACATTAGAAGAACTTGTCTTAATTAATTACTTTCTTGTAATTATAAGGAAAATAATGGAACACACTAGGCTAAAACGATAGTCAAATTTCTAAAACCCGGTTGCTATGTGGTTGAAATCCGTTTCTATGCAGGGGCAGGAGAAAAATGTGGGAAAAGTTTAAATATCTTAAATCTGAAACAAATAAATTGCAATATCTCAAAAACGACCAACTCTATGAGTAAACTGTGTATTACATAAACTATGTGATGGTAGCATTTGTGCCTCATATTGTATAGATCGCGAGTTCGAATCTCGAACAAGGAAACCTGTCTAAGGTTTGTTTTTGTTTTTATTTTTTTTTTCGGTGTTTTCCCTTATCTTGAGTGGAAGAATGTCGAGTAACTTTAAGCTCCATGGATCCCGATTTCATTCAAGTATCATTTCATCAATATCATTCGTTGTTAATTTCCAAAATCTGATGTGTTCCATTCACATGACTTTCTCTATATCCCTGCAACAAAATATTCTTAAAAAGCTTATACTTCTATTGACTTTATGATAATCAGATAAAATTAACAGAAATGGTCTTATTACCTGCATCCTGGTGAGTAGAAGCGAAATACGGGACTACCATAGGTTAAAGTGATAATCAAAAGCTGGTTGCTATGTCAATGAAGTTCCTTTTTTTGTATGGATCGAAATTGACAAGTTCCTGTATGAGAAAAATATGTTTTTCATAGCAGAAACCAAAAATAAGGCATGTCTCAAAAACGACGAACTCCACGAAAAAAATGTATATAACATAAATTGTGTGGTTTTAAAGTGCTATACATTTGTTATGTGGTAAGTTTTTGTCCATCTCTTACAGTTTAGCAGTTATGCAAAATTCCGAAAAATTGACCCAGAATAAAGCAGTCTTCAGAGGCTCTTTCCAGAAAATTCCAAATATACATTGTATTTGTCAGGTAAATATCCTTAATATACGATATTTTAATCAAAATCGTTAAAGCCATTTTTTAGAAAATCAAAATTTTCTAAAAAAGTTCCATGTAAAGGATAGTTTGGTTTGGGGGGGATTTTTCTCAAAATCTTCCGTGTCGCATCCCTGGAAGATACTAAACTTAAATACCAACTTTGGTATTTTACGGACTATTCGTTTTTGAGTTATCTTGTTCACAGACACACGGACACACACACACGAACCTTTTTCTGAAAATACTTTTTTGATACAGGGGACCCTAAAACATATATTTCTGGTGAAATCTCGGTATCGAATTTTTTGGTGGAGTGCAATACCTTCTCTATACACTATTTACATAGTGCGTATTGAGAATGTAAAAAGTAGATGTATTGTGAACCTAGGGTTTTACTATTAGACCAACATTTTAAATTATTTGTCGCAAGGGACCTTTTAGTGACTTGACAAAAACATATACAAATTTTACAAAAATGTCCAAACCATTAAAGCAAAATAAATGACTGTGGGTTATTTGTAATACATTACATCTGTGGTATACATTTCAAAAAGCTAGTATTAGTTGTTTAGAAAAATCTGATGTGTTACACTCACATGACTTTCTCTAGCTGTTCTACAAGTCTTCTTACATAAGATTATTCTTCTTTTTGCATCTTTCTAATTGAGGTACTCATTAGCACAATGTTCTTATAACTTAGTTCCTTATAAGTAGAATAAAATAAGGGAATACACTAGGCTAAACCAATAGTCAAATGTTTTAAAACTGTCGTTATGCGACTGTCATTACAAATCCCTTCTTTTCTTGGGCAGAAGTAGAACAAAGAAAACCGCAAACTCCCGTCTGAGAAAAGTATAAGTACTTCACAACTGAAACTAATAATAATGAATACCTCGAAAACTGTAAGCTCCACGAAAAAAATGTATATGACATAACTTGTGTATTTTAACAATACCTACATTTTTTGTAGAGCAAGTTTTTGTCTATCTCTTACGGTTTACTAGTTATGCCAAACTGAGCAAAATTCATAGTAAACAGCTCTTTAGAAGCTATTTCCAAAAAATTCAAGATATAATTTTATTTGTCAGGTAGATATCTTTGATATACGATATTTTAATCAAAATCATTAGAGCCAATTTTAAGAAAATCAAAATTTTCGAAAAATGTTCCGTGTAAAGGCCAGTTTGGGGTGGGAGGTGTTCCTCAAAATCTTCGTGTCGCATCCCTTAAATACCAAAAACGAAAATTAGGTAAAATACCAAACTTGGTATTTAAGTTTAGTATGTTCCAGGGATGCGACACGAAGGTTTTGAGAAAAATCCCCCACCCCAACTCCCCTTTACATGGAACTTGTTTCGAAAATTTTGATTTTCTCAAAAATGGCTCTAACGATTTTGATTAAAATTTCGTATATTAAAGCTATTTACCTGACAAATAAAATGCATATCTTGAATTTTCTGGGAATAGGCTCTGAAGAGTAGTTTATTCTGGATGAATTTTACTGAATTTTGAATAACTGCTAAACCGTAAGAGATGGACAAAAACTTACTGCACAAAAAATGTAGAGCACGTTAAAACACACAATTTATGTTGTATAACTTTTTTTTAGTGAAGTTCGTCGTTTTTGTGACATTCCTTATTTTTGGTTTCTGCAATGAGAAACATACATTTTTCATACAGGAATTTGTCAACTGCTGTCCATACAAACAAAGGAACTTCAGTGACATAGCAACCAGCTTTTGATTATCACTTTAACCTATGGTGCTCCCTTATTTCACCTCTACTTACAAGGAAGCAAGTAATATGGTTGTTTCTGCTAATGTTTTACTGATTAGCAGTTTTACTGAAGTAAATAGAAGTATAAGCTTTTTAAGAATAATTTGTTGCAGGGATATAGAGAAAGTCATGTGAATGGTACACATCAGATTTTATACTGGGTGTGAAAGACCGATTTATTTTGCTCAGAGGCCTCTTTGTTGTGAATCTGTGACTCTGGAACAACGGGTTTATTTCACTTCTCGGAGGAAGCTGTGCTAAGGATCTTTACGCCCGAAAAAATCCATTGTCCTCCGTCGGATTTCAACTCGCGACCACGGAGGGCGTTAGGATGGATAGACAGATGGAGAGATTGCACGATGCAGAGTTAGAGAAATGGATTGAGAAAAGGGGAGATAATGGAATAGAGTGATAGAGAAATAGGTAGATGGGGTTTAGGAAATTTCATTGTTTCCATGCTCAATAAAAAGGGAATAAGTCTAATGGAGTCAACTCCAAAAGGCAAGAAACAGGCGAGCATGATGGATAAAGAAAGGAATGGATAGACAGATAGTTTGGAATTTCAAAATTTCAGTCATGTCCTTAACTTGCTCCACGTGCGTAGAGAAGGTTCTGTAAGCCCCTGGTTTCTATTGAGTCAACTCTCTGCGGAAGGTGTTGTTAGATGAAGAAAAAATTGGGTGGTGTTTTGACGTACAAGTTTGAAGTGATGGATCATCCCTTCTCACCTCTTCGGGCGCGAGGGGGGGTGGTTAGTGACAAGCGAGGCAAGGGAAAAATGTCCCAGGAAAACTTTTTATAGAGCGTTTACTTATCACGGGAAGTAATATTGGGATGATGTAAGGGAGCGCTTTATCATGTCCCGTTTCTTTATGGTCCAAGATCTCGCAGCATCTTCCAAGTCGTCTTAAAACATTCCGGAGATAAAACACAAGGTGTCTTCTGCACTCATTTACTAAAAGTTTGATGTGTTACATTCACAAAGCTTTCTCTACCCGCTCTGTAACAATCCATTCTTACAAAAGCTTTTCCTCCTATTTACTTAATGATAATTGAGATAAACGTCAGCAAAAAAACTTGGAATAGGATGGAACATTATGTAAACACCATAGACAAAACTTTTAAAACTCAAAACGGTATGGCCAAAGTTCGCATCCCTTAGGTCCTGTTCAAGTCCCATAGACCGGCTATACTTTTTACTTTCTCTATACGTACTATGTACATAGTGTATAGAGAAGGTATTGTACTCAAAAATTCGTTACCGATATTTCACCGGAAACACATATTCTGAGGCCACCTGAATCCAAAAAAAAGCATTTTTAGAAAAATGTCCATGTGTGTGTGTCTGTCTGTCTATGTGTGCCTCTGTGACTGTGGACAGCAAAGCTCAAAAACGAAAAGACCGTTAAATACCAAACTTGGTATTCAAGTTCAGCATCTTCCAAGGATGCGACAGGATGATTTTCAAGAAAGTCCCCCCACCCCAACTACCATTCACATGGAACAATTTTCTAAAATTTTGATTTTCTAAAAAATGGCTGTAACGATTTTGATAAAAATATCATATATTAAAGATATATACTTGACAACTAATTTGTATATCTTGAATTTTCTGGAAATAGGCTCTGAATACTACTTTATTCTGGATGAATTTTACGGAATTTTGTATAACTGGTAAACCGCAAGAGATAGACAAAAACTTACCACACATAAAATGTAGGGCACATTAAAACACACTACATTTTCCTCGTGGAGTTGATAGTTTTTAGATATTCCTTGTTTTTTGTTTAAACATTAAAATAGTTTCTAAAAACCAGTTTATTATGCATTAATGTTGTTTAATTTGGCATAATAGTAAACCGTAAGAATAGACAAAATCTTACTACACAAAAAATCTGATGTGTACCATTCACATGACTTTCTCCATATCCCTGCAACAAATAATTCTTAAAAAGCTTATCCTTCTATTTACTGTATGCTAATGAGAAAAAAAATTAGCAGAAATAGTCTTATTATTCGCTTCCTTGTAAGCAGAAGCGAAATATGGGACAACCGTAGGTTAAAGTGATAGTCAAAAGCTGGTTGCTATGTCAATGCAGTTCCTTTGTTATATGGATAGGAGTTGACAAGTTCCTGTATGAGAAAAGTATACGTTTTTCATAGCAGAAACCAAAAATAAGGAATGTCACAAAAACGACGAACTCCACGAAAAAAATGTATGTAACATAAATTGTGTGTTTTAATGTGCTCTACATTTTTTGTGCAGTAAGTTTTTGTCCATCTCTTACGGTTTAGCAGTTATTGAAAATTTAGTAAAATTTATCCAGAATAAACTACTCTTCAGAGGCTATTCCCAGAAAATTCAAGATATACATTTCATTTGCGAGGTAAATATGTTTAATATCCGAACTTTTAATCAAAATCGTTAGAGCCATTTTTGATAAAATCAAAATTTTCGAAAAAAGTTCTATGTAAAGGGTAGTTGAGGGTGGGAGGATTTTTCTCAAAACCTTCGTGTCGCATCCCTGGAAGATACTAAACTTAAACACCAAGTTTGGTATTTTACGGACTTTTCGTTTTTGAGTTATCACACACACACACACACACACACACACACACACACACACACACACACACGGACATTTTTGTGAAAATGCTTTTTCTGGATATTGGTGACCCTAAAACATATATTTCCGGTGAAATCTCGGTATCTAATTTTTGGTGGAGTGCAATACTTTCTCTATACACTATGTACATAGTGCGTATGGAGAAAGTAAAAATGTAAATCTTGCTGGCATATACATTTTTTTTTCTCGTGGAGCTTACCGTTTTCGAGGTATTCCTTGTTATTACTTTCAATTGTGAAGTACTTATTCTTTCTCAGACGGAAGTGATCGTTTTTCTTTTGTTCTACTCCAGGCCAAAAAAAGAAGCGATTTGCAATGTCAATCGCATTACGACAGCTTTTAAAGCACTTGACTATCACTTTAGCATAGCGCAAGTAATAAGAACATTCTGCTATTGTTTATCTTAATTAGCAATGGTGTTGGAAGAAGAATTATCTTTTCTAAGAAGCTTGTTTGTAGAGTAGATAGAGAAAGTCATGTGAGTGTACTATATCAGATTTTTTGAAAAAGAGCCATTTGTGTGTGTGTGACTTTGGACAGCATAGCTCAAAAACGAAAAGTCCGTTAAATACCAAACTTGGTAGTTAAGTTCAGTATCTTCCAGGGGTACGACACAAAATTTTCAAGAAAATCTGCCCAACCCAAATACCCTTTACGTACAACAATTTTGGAATAGTTTAATTTTCTCTAAAAAAATCTCTGACGATTTTGATTTAAATATCGTATATTAAATATATTTACTTGACAAATAAAATGTATATCTTGAATTTTCAGGGAATAGCCTCTGAATAATACTTTATGAATTTTACAAAATTTTGCATAACGGGCAAACCATAAGATATAGACAACAACTTACTACACAAAAAATGTAGATTAGGATAAAACAAACAATTTATGCATATATATTTTTTTGGTGGAGTTGACCGCTTTTGAGATATTGGTGGTTTTTGGTTTCAGCTTTTTCTCATTCAGGAAATTGTCAACTCCTGTCCATACAAACAAAGGAACTTCAGTGACATAGCAACCAGCTTTTGGCTTTCACTTTAAGCTATGGTACTCCCTTATTTCGGTTCTACTTACAAGGAAGCAAGTAATAAGACTATTTATGCTAATTTTTTCTAGATTATCATGAAGTAAATATAACCATAAGCTTTTTAACAATAATTTGTTGCGAAGATGTAGAGGATGTCATGTGAATGGAACATATCAGATTTTTTACTTTCTCTAGCTCCATATGTACAATGTACATAAGGAATAGGAAAGGTATAGTAATGCATCCAAAAATTCGATACCGGGATTTCACCGGAAACATATGTTTTGGGGCCCCCTGAGTCCGAAAAGAACATTTTTAAAAAAGGTCCGTGTACTTGTATGTCTGTCTGGCTGTGTGTGTCCGTGGACAGCATAGCCCCAAAACAAAATACCGTTAAATACCAAAGCTGGTATTTAGGTTTAGTATCTTCCAAGGATGCGACACGAAGATTTTCAAAAAAATCCCCCCACCACAAACTACCCTTCACAAGGAAAAAATTTCCAAAATTTTGATTTTCTTAAAAATGGCTCTAACGATTTTTATTAAAATCACGTATATTTAAACTATTTATGTCGGAAATAAAATGTATATTTCGAATTTTTTGGGAATAGCCTCTGAAGACCTCTTTATTCTGGATGAATTTTGCTGAATTTTGCTTAACTGCGAAACCGTAAGAGATAGAAAAAAACGTACTACACCAAAGATGTACAAAACATACAATTTTTTTCATTTATGTTTTTTTTATTTTTGTGGATTTAACCGTTTTCGAGATATTCCTTGTTATTGGTTTCAATTTTCTCACACATTAAGTGTCTGTTTTTCTTTTGTTCTACTCCTGGCCAAGCAAAGAAGTGATTTGCAATGACAATCGCATACCGATATGTTTTAAAACATTTGACAATCACTTTATAATAGCGCATTCCCTTATTCCCTTCTACTTATAAGGAACTAAGTAATAACATTCTGCTAACATTTATCTTGATTAGCATTCTGTACAAAGAAGAATAATCTTTTGTAGGAGTTTTGTAGAGCAGCTAGAGAAAGTCATGTGAATGGAACATACCAGATTTTTTGTATGGTTTCTCCAAGCCGTCAAGGTAAATAGCGGATTTGATATTTAACACCATATATCAAAGTTCAAAATTCTTGTATTAACTATTTATTTAATCGTAATTGTATTAAACAATTAAAAAAAACTTTATGTATTCCATTCTTATGACCTTTTCTACAGCTTTGTAACAAATTGTCAAAAAATTATTCTTCATACTAATCGGGATTAATATTAGCTCAAAGGATCTTATTACTTGCTTCCTTGTAAGTAGAAGATAAATAAGGGAATACTCTAGGCTAAACCGACAATCAAATGTTTCAAAATTTAGTTGCTATGGAATTAAAATCCGTTACTTTGCGTGGGCAGGACTTGACAAGTTTCCATTGAAAAAAGTTTTAAGTATTTTAAAACTGAAACCTATAACAAGAAATGTTCCTATTCAAAATAAATGGTCCTATTCAAAATAAAAAATCTAATGTGTACCATTCACATGAATTTCTCTACATCTCTACAACAAATTATCCTTAAAAACTTATACATATATTTACTTCAAGCTAATCAGAAAAAAATTAGCAGAAATATCTTACTTGCTTCCTTGTAAGTAGAAGTGAAATAAGGGAGTACCGTAGGTTAAAGTAATAATCAAAAGCTGGTTGCCATGTCACTGAAGTTCCTTTGTTTGTATGTACAGCAGTTGACAAATTTCTGTATGAGAAAAGTTTTTCATAGCAAAAACCAAAAAACAAGAAATGTCTCAAAAACGAAAACACCACGAAAAAATTTATATAACATAAATTGTGTGTTTTATCGTGCTACATTTTTTGTTCAATAAGCTTTTGTCCATCTCTTACGGTTTAGCAGTTATTCAAAATTCCGTAAAATTCATCCAGAATAAACTATTCGTCAGAGGCTATTCCCAGATAATTCAAGATATACATTTTATTTGCTAGGAAATTGTCTTTAATATACGATATTTTAATCAAAATCGTTAGAGCCATTTTTGAGAAAATCGAAATTATCGAAAAAGTTCCATGTAAAGGGTAGTTTGGGATGGGGGGATTTTTCTCAAAATCTTCGTGTCACATCCCTGGAAGATACTAAACTGGAGTACCAAGTTATGTATTTTACCGACTTTTCGTTTTTGAGTTATCGTGTTCACAGGCACACGGACCTTTTTGTGAAAAATCTTTTTTTGGATATAGGAGACCCTAAAATATATATTTCTGGTAAAATCTCGGTACCCAAATTTTTGGTGGAGTGCAATACCTTCTCTGTACACTGTGTACATAGTAAGTGTAGAGAAAGTAAAAAGTATATATTTATACACATATATGATAAATGGTGTGTTTTAACGAAATCTATATGTTTTGTGTAGTAAGGTTTGCGTATCTCTTACGGCTTATTAGTTAGGCAAAATTCATTAAAATTCATTCAGAATAAAAAGAAAGCTTTTCCCAGAAAACTCAAAACATATATTTGTCGTGTAAATGTCTTGCATTTAAATCAAAATCGTTAGTAATGTTTGAGAAGACCAACATTTTCGATATCCTTTTTCCTGTAAAAGGTAGTTGGGGTGGAGAGATTTTCTTGAAAATCTTGGTGTCGTACCCTTGGAAGACTATGGACTGCATAAATAAAAAAAAAAAATAAAAAAAATTACTAATAAATACCAAACTTAATATTTAAGTTTAGTATATTTTAAGGATGTGATATGAAGATTTTCACGAAAATCTCCCACTCCAAACTACCCAATACATGATTTTTTTTTAATTTTGTTTTCTCAAAAATGTTTATAATGAGTTTGATTAAAAAACCCTATACTGAACATATTGGTTTTTCATATAAAATTTATATCTTGAACTTTCTAATCATAGCTTCTAAAATACCTGTTCATTTGAACGAATTATGCTGAAGTGGTAAACCATAAGAAACAGGCAAAAAGTTACAGCACAAGAATGTAGAGCTCATTAAAGCTCACAATCTTTATCATTTACTTTTTACTTTCTCTACACGTAATATGTACATAGCGTGTAGAGAAGGTATTGTAATGCACCCAAAGATTCAATACCGTGATTTCAAAGGAAATATATGTTTTGGGGTCCCCTGAGTCCTGAACTTATATATAAAGTTGTACAAAGTTTGGTGTTTGATACTTTTCGTTTTTGAGTTATGCTGCCCACACACACAAACACACACTGAACTTTTTATAAAAATGCATATTTTGGATTCAGGGGGTTTCAAAACAAATATTTCTGGTAAAATCTCGGTATCGAATTTTTGGCTGCAATAGAATACATTCTCTATACATTATGCACTACATAGTACGTGTAGAGTAAATAAAAAGCAATAGAAAAAAAAATTAAATCCCGACGTGATGGCTTAGGCCAGTATTCGGAAGGTCCTGGGTGCAAATACCAAGGGCCGACAATTTTTTTTTTTTTGTCGTTTCTCTAAGCCGCCAAGTTAAATAGCAGATTGACAATTAATACCACGATTCAAAGGTCTACGTTCAATCAAAAACGTTCTCGTGGTTTTGGAATAGCATGCTAGCCCCTTGTTTCCAAGGTCGGGTTTAAATCCGGCAGATGTGATGGAATTTTTCGGGGTAACGTTTTAACTTAGCGCATTTCTTAGGTTTCCTTCTACTTACAAAGAACTAAGTAACAAGAACATCCTGCTAATGTTCATCTTGACTAGCATTGTGTAGAAACAACAATAATCTATTATAAGAATGCT
Source organism: Hymenopus coronatus (assembly GCA_030762935.1). Taxonomy (NCBI): domain Eukaryota; kingdom Metazoa; phylum Arthropoda; class Insecta; order Mantodea; family Hymenopodidae; genus Hymenopus; species Hymenopus coronatus. The sequence continues at coordinate 13,519,942 of CM060882.1, read as the reverse complement.
TTGTTTGTACAACAGGTAGAAATAGTCATGTGAGTGTAACACATCAGATATTTTCTGCAATAAATCCAAATTTTCATAAGTTTTATTATGAAAATATATATCATAGTTTAAATGTTTCACACGCCTCTAAATTTAAAAAATAATTGTTTAACATTTTCTGAATCGGAAATTTGATGTGCACAGAAAAATATTAAAGTTTATATTTAAATAACTTTATTTGCTGAATTATTATAATTTTTAAAAAAATAGATCAGAAAATTTAATCTCAAAAATCAAAACAAATTATTACTACTGGTACTAGGTTAATTTTGTAATTTTACTTTCTCTATACGTACTATGTACATAGTGTATAGAGAAGATATTGCATGCACCCAAAAATTCGATATCCAGATTTCACCGGAAATACGTGTTTTGAGACCTCTTGAAACCAAAAAGAGATTTGTGTGTGTGTGTGTGCGTGTCTGTGGCTATGGGCAGCATAGCTCAAAAACTAAAGTCCGTTAAGTACCAAACTTGGTACTTAGGTTAAATATGTTCCAAGTATGCGACACGAACATTTTCATAAAAATTACCCCATCCGAACCACCATTTACATGGACAATTTTTCGAAAATTTTGATTTTCTCAAAAATGGCTCTAACGATTTGATTGAAATACCGTATATTAAAAATATTTATTTGGAAAACAAAATATATATCTTGCATTTTCTAGGAATAGCCTCTAAAGACCTATTTACTCTGAATGAATTTTGTTGAATTTTGCCTAGCTGATAAACCGTAAGAGATAGACAAAAACTTACTACAGATAAAATGTAAGAGCTCGTTAAAAAAAAAAAAAACTATTTATGTACAATGCATTTTTTTTTCCTGCAGTTGACCTTTTTTTAAGATATTCCTTTTTATTGGTTTCAATTTGAAATACTTGTGTTTTTCTCAAACGGGAAATTGTTAACACCTGGACACGCAAAGAATCGTATTTCTATACCCTGGCAAACATTTAAAAGCATTTGACTGTCTGTTTGGTCTAGTGTATCCCCTTATTTCCCTTTTATTTAAAAGGATCTACGTAATAAGAACATTTCTGTTAATGTTTATCTCAATTAGCATGAAGTAGATAGAAGAATAAGCTTATTAACAATAATGGATACTTCTGCACATTATGTGAAATTTTAGTAGTTTTAATCAAAAATTAAGACACCTGGAATATTTTAAAGTGTGTAGTTTTGAGAAAAAGGGAAGGGAAGGACAGCTAAATGTTAATTCTCTAAGGTTGCCCAAAGGTTCCTAGGTATTTTCGGTGAAATCAAGACATCGAAGTTTTAGGTGGAGTGCAATACCTTCTCTACATCTTGTACACGAGAAAGTAATAGTGTATGTTACACACGTGTTTATGTTGTTGGTAGGATTCCTGTACTCGGTCTACGGCCTCGTTTCGCAAGCTTCCTACTTACAATATAAAACACCATTTTTACTTTCTCTACACGCAATGTGTATAGAGAAGGTATTGCACTCCACCCAAAAATTCGATACCGAGATTTTACCGGAAATAGATGTTTTAAGGTCCCTTATATCCAAAAAAATCATTTTCACAAAAAGGTCCGTGTGTGTTACTGTGTGAGTGTGTTTGAGTGTGTGTGTGTGTGTGTGTGTGTGTGACAGTGAACACGATAACTCAAAAACGAAAAGTCGATAAAATACCAAACCTGGTATTTAAGTTTAATATCTTCCAGGGATGCGACACGACGATTTTGAGAAAAATCTCCCCAACACCAACTATTCTTTACATGGAATATTTTTCGAAAATTTTGATTTTCTAAAAAACGGCTCTAACGTTTTTGATTAAAATGTCGTGTATCAAAGACATTTACCTGACAAATAAAATGTATATTTTGAGTTTTCTTGGAATAGCCTCTGAAGACTTCTTTATTCTGGGTCAATTTTACTGAATTTTGCAGAACTGCTAAACCGTAAGACATGGACAAAAACTTACGCACAACAAATGTAGAACACTCTAAAACACACAGGTTATGTTATATGCATTTTTTTCGTGGGGTTGATTGTTTTTGAGATATTCCTTGATTTTGGTTTCAGCTATGAAAAATTTATACTTTTCTTATACAGGGATTTGTCAACTCCTGTCCATACAAACAAAGGAACTTTAGTCACATAGCAACCAGCTTTTGACTATCACTTTAACCTATGGTACTGCCTTATTTCACTTCTACTTACAAGGAAGCAAGTAATAAGACTATTTCTGCTAAATTGTTCTCGAGTAGCATGAAGTAAATAGAAGTCATGTGAATGGTGCACATCAGAATTTTAACTTGTATAGTTTGTGACCGATTACAGTAAAATTTTCATTCAGTGTATCTCTTTAGATGTGTAAATGTGAATTAAAATTTTATCTGGATTAACAAGAAATAGGGAGAATAATTTATAGAATAGTGGTGCAGATTAATTTGGTACTTAGCATAGAGTTGCCTCGGTCTGGACGTAAAGAAAAGAAAGAAAGAAGCAGGATACAAATGGGACCATGACTGGTAAATAATGTGCTAGTAGTATGGGCTATAAAACTCTAGGGACCACCTAATGGAGACAAACGCACTCTCCGCGCTGGACACAATAATTCTCCCTTGAGACTGTTTAAAACAAACAAGAGATTCTGGCCGTAAGGACACGCAGCACCTTAATTACACTTGCTTAAGATGTTTATACATCCTCTGCAAACTGTTAAATGTTAAACAAAATCTTCATCCACCCCTAAATGGGCTCAAACCCCGAAAACTGGACAAAATCTCTGTTTCTAAGGAAATTAAATATGGTGTGTTCCATTTACATGACTTTCTCTACATCTCTACAACAAATTATTGTTAAAAAGCTTATGCTTCTATTTACTTCATTTTATTCCAAACAAAAAATATAAGAAATAGTCTTATTACCTGCTTCTTTGTAAGTAAAAGCAAAATAAGGGAGTACCATAGGTTAAAGTCATAGTCAAAAGCTGGTTGCTGCGTGACTGAAGTTCCTTGGTTTGTATGGAAAGGAGTTGACAAATTCCTGTATGAGAAAAGTATGTTTTTCAAAGCTGAAACCAAAAGCAATGAATATCTTAAAAACGATCAACTCCACGAAAAAAAAATATATATAACATAAATTGTGTATTTTAGTGTGCTCTACATTTTTTGTGTGGTCACCTTTTGTCCATCTCTTACGGTTAAGCAGTTATGCAAAATTCTGTAAAAGTCATCCAGAATAAAGCAGTCTTCAGAGGCTATTCCCAGAAAATTCAAGATATACATTTTATTTGCCAAGTAAATGTCTAAAATATACGATAGTTTAATCAAAATCGTTAGCCATTTTTAAGAAAATCAAATTTTTCGAAACTTTTTCCTTGTAATGGGTAGTTTGCGGTGGGGAGATTTTTTTAAAAATCTTCGTGTTGCATCCTTCGAAGATACTAAACTTAAATATGAAGTTTGGTGTTTAGCGGTATTTTCATTTTTGAGCTGTGCTGCCTACAGTCACACACACATACACACAGCCACCCAGACAGACAGACAGATACACGGACATTTTTCTAAAAATTCTTTTTTTTTTGGATTCAGGGGTTCTCAAAATATAGATATCCGGGGAAATCTTGGTATCGAATTTTTGAGTGCAATAAAATACCTTCTCTATACACTATGTACATAGTACGTATAGAGAAAGTAAAAATCTGATGTGTTCCATTCACATGAATTTCGTTACCTGTTTCGCAAACAAACTATTCTTACAAACACTTATTCTTCTAACTATATCGTGCTAATCGAGATGAACGTTAGCAGAAATAGTCTTATTACTTGCCTTCTTGTAAGTAGAAAGGAAATAAGGTAATACACAAGGCTAAAGCAACAGTGAAGCTTGAAATGCATTTGTTTGCATTGCCAGAATAGACAAGCTCGCGTATGTGAAATGTTTTACTATTTTAAAACTTAAACTAATAACAAGGAATATCTCAAAAACGGTCATCTCCATTCGTCATGTATATAAAAAATTGTGTCTTTTAACAAGATCTAAATTTCTTGTGCAATATATTTCTGTCTATCTTTTAGGGTTTACCAGTTATTAAAAATTCAGCAAACTTCATCCAGAACAGGGAGATCTTCAAAAGCTATTCCCAGAAAATTCAAGATATACACTTTAATTGTCTTGTAAATATATTTAGTGTAACTATGTATTAATTAAAATCGTCAGAGCCATTTTTGAAAAAATAAAATTCGTAGGTTCGGGTGGAGGGAGTTTTCTTGAAATCGTTGTGTCGCATCCTTGCCAGCAGTTGACTTATTACGTGTTGTTATACTGAATAATATGTAGTTAGGCATTTCAAAAACAATGTATGTATATAGTATGTTGGTTATATAATTTTTTATAATTTGTATTACTATTATTAACTGTAAGACCATTATTGTAAGTGAATTTTGTAAATTTAACTCTGCCACCAGGCAGTACACAAATGCAGAGAATGAAAATCTATGTACGTACCTACATACCTTACATACATTACATACATAACTTACATACATACATAACTTACATACATACATAACTTACATACATAACTTACATACATACATTACATACAATGCATACCTTACATACATTACATACATACCTTACACACATACATTACATACATGCATTACATACCTTGCATACATACCTTACATACATTACATACATACCTTACATACATACATTATAAACATACATTATATACATACCTTACATACATACCTTAATACATATCTTACATACATACGTAATAAACTTAAAGGCCGAGTTTGGTATTCTACCGACTTTTCGTATTTGAACTATCGTGTTCACAGACAAACGGACACACACCATAAAGGAATAATCAGAAAACACCAACAAAATGACAGTATCAAGTAGCTGCTTTAAAACCGAAATGATGATTTAATAAAAAAATGACGTGTTATTTATGGACACTTTTTAACTACTGCGGTTCTGAGCGTCCCATTCAATACTGGGCGTGAAAGACCGCTTAATTTTGCTCAGAGACATGTCTATCAGGCTTGAGGTTTTGTTACGTGCCGTAAATCTGCGACACGGGACCAACGGCTTCACTTTCCTTCCGAAGGAAGCCATGCCAAGGATTTTACACCCGAAAAAATCCATCGTCCCACGCCGGGTTTGAACCCGCGACCTTGGGTGTATGAAGTTAGCACGGAGGGCGACTGATGATTTGATGTGAAATGTGTTGATAATATTATATAATACCTTTAAATTGATATTTACTATTGTCTTTTTTCAATCATATTAATCATCTAATACAATATATTATTACGCATCCTATAAATTAAAATCACAAATACTTTTTTTTTCATTTATATAGCCCCTGTAACATCTTAGATTATATCGGGGCTTTGCACTTGATACAACTCGTTATCAGTAGGTTTCAGTACTTTTACTTTCTTCAAGCTCACACACAGACACACATTCCTCTCATATATATACTTCCAGACTCTGTGGGGGATAGGGAATTATTCTGGCTAAAGAAAAATTCTCCGCCCCAGGCGGGAATCGAACCCTTGACCTCCGGGTGAGAAGTCAGCTCGCTGAACACTCGACCACGGAGGCAGTCAATAAAAATGTTTGTTTATATAGGATACCCTAAAATGTGTATTTACGGTGAATCTTGTAATTCATTTTTTCGGTGAAATACAATACCTTCTTTATACACTATACATAGTACAAGTAGTACGTTCTCTACACGAACTATGTACATAGTGTATAGAGAAGGTATTGCACTCCACCAAAAAATTCGATACCGAGATTTCACCGGAAATATATCTTTTAGGGTCCCCTTTATCTAAAAAAAGTATTTTCTGAAAAAGGTCCGTGTGGGTGTGTGTGTCCGTGTGGGTGTGTGTGTCCGTGTGTCTGTGAACACGTAAACTCAAAAACAAATGGTAGCTAAAATACCAAATTGGCATTTAAGTTAAGCATCTACCAGGGATGCGACACGAAGATTTTGAGAAAAATCCCCCCACCCCAAACCACCTATTACATGGAATTTTTTTTTAGAAAATTTTGATTTTCTTAAAAATAGCTCTAACGATTTTCATTCAAATATCGTATATTAAAGATATCTACCCGACGAATAAAATGTATATTTTGAATTTTCTGGGAATAGCCTCTGAAGACTATTTTATTCTGAGTGAATTTTCCGGAATTTTGTATAAGTGCTAAACCGTAAGAGATGGACAAAAACTTACCACACAAAAAATGTAAATCGCATTAAAGCACACAATTTATGTTGTATGATTTGTTTTTCTTGGGGTTGATCGTCTTTGAGATATTCCTTGTTTTTGTTTTCAGGGTCGAAAATCTTAACTTTTCTCATAGAGGAATTTGTCAACTCATGTCCACACAAACAAAGGAACTTCAATCACATAGCAACCAGCTTTCGACTATCGCTTTAACCTATGCTACTCCCTTATTTCTTTTCTACTTACAAGGAAGAAGGTAATAAGATTATTTCTGCTATTTTTTCTAGATTAGCATGAAGTAAATAGAAGCATAAGCTTTTTAAGAATAGTTTGTTACAAGGATATAGAGAAAGTCATGTGAATGGTACACATCAGATTTTTTGATAGTGTTTAACGCACACTTTTACTTCTTGTGGTACCGCAGGCGCTGACATTAATGATACATGGAAGGAACCGGTGAAATGCAATGGCGTGGAAAACCGAAGAACCCGGAGAAAACCCGCCCCTACGTCGCATCTCGCATGTGGGGATTGCACATGGGCCGTAATGTAAGAAGCAAGTGCTCTAACCACTCTGCCACGGCGCGGTCTCCATTATGGCCACCGGAGTAGTACCCTACCCCAGCTGAGTAAAGTAAAACCCGTGTTAAGTTTCCATCAGTTTAAAGAGAATGAATGAGATGTAACCGACGCCAACCTCTCATAGGCGGCAGCACCTGCACAATGGAAATAATTACCGACGGAAACTCGTATAATGAACATGATTTATGATCTATAGACGTAACAAGGTTGTACATTTGTTGAAACAGCTGTCTAACGAGACAGGGGTGTGTTAACCTCGCGGCGCCTACCTAGAACAGGCCACTTCAAAATGACGTGCAGCGTTAATAAAAACAAATGATAACCACACTTCACATGTATAGCATGTCTTCATGTAGATATCAGCGAAGCAAGTGTTTTATAAGGAATGTATTGTTTCAGAAAATCAGGCTGACCGCCTCCGTGGTCTAGTGGTCAGCGGGTTCGAAACGGGGAATTTTTCTTTAACCAGAAATATTTCCTATCCCCAATGTGTGTGTGTGTGTGTCTGTGTGTGTGTGTGTGAGTGTGAGGAAAAAATCTGATGTGTTCCATTCACATGACTTTCTCTACATCTCTGTAACAAATTATTGTTAAAATGGTTAGGCTTCTATTTACTTCATGCTAATCGAAAAAAAATTAGCAGAAATAGCCTTATTTCTTGCTTTATTGTATGTAGAAGCGAAATAAGGAAGCACCATAGGTTAAACTGAAAGCCAAATGCTGGTTGCTATGTGACATGTTCCTTTGTATGGGCAGGAGTTGACAACTTCCTGCATGAGAAAAGTATGTTTTACAAAGCTGAAACCAAGGTAAAGGAATATCTCAAAAACGATCAACTCCACGGAAAAAATGTATATAACATAAACTGTGTCTTTTAACGTGTTCTACATTTTTGTGTGTTAAGTTTTTATCCATCTCTTACGGTTTAGTAGTTATGAAAAGTTCATCCAGAATAAAGTAGTCTTCAGAGGCTATTCCCAGAAATATTCAAAATAGATATTTTATTTGTCAGGTAAATATCTTAAATATATGATATTTTAATCAAAATCATTAGAGCCATTTGTTAGAAAATCAAAATTTTCCGAAAAAGTTCCATGTAAAGGGTAGTTTGGGGTGAGGGGATTTTTCTCAAAATCTTCGTGACGCATCCCTGGAAGATACTAAACTTAAATACCAAGTTTGGTATTTTACCGACTTTACGTTTTTGAGTTATCGTGTTCACAGACACACGGACACACACACACGGACCTTTTTCTGAAAATACTACTTTGGATATAGGGGACCCTAAAACATATATTTCCGGTGAAATCTTGGTATCGAATTTTTTGGTGGAGTGCAGTACCTTCTCTATACAATATGTACATAGTACGTATAGAGAAAGCAGAAAAGAATAAACCCAACGTAAAGATCCTACAGACGAGTTGTTTCTTATGCAAAGCCTCCGATATTACCTTAGCTATTAAAGGGGGCTATATAAATGAAACAATAAAAACAATCTGATGTGTTCTATTCACATGACTTTCTATACATCTCTACAATAAATTATTGTTAAAACCTTACTGTTCTATTTACTTAATGCTAATCGAGTCTATTACGTGCTTCTTTGTAAGTAGAGGGGAAATAAGGGAGTATTATAGGTTAAAGTGATAGTCAAATATTTTAAAGCTGGAATATCTGTGTTTGTATGGACAAGAATTAAAAAATCCCGTTTGAGAAAAGTGTACCCTTTGTTGCTTGTCGGTAATTATAAGTTCTACTTGTTTTAAGCGAAACTATACGAATAGGGTTATACTATAGGATTAATTACATGTTATATTAACCTTTAACTATAAACGACATGTAATCAAAACTGTTTTATATTGTTAAATTATATACAATTTTTGCCCAAAATTGCAGTGATTTTTAGAGAAAACCGACATAACTACAGCCAAATGTAACCCAATTAACTTCCAAGCATCACACCGATTATTTTACTTGGGCTCTCCCCGTCCTTTACCACAATCACTGGGATTTGATCTTGCAACATCTGGCTTTGAATGATGGCCAGTCCATTAACTATCACCTAACACTCATGGCCATTTGAACTTCTTTTTGGGTATTGCCTTTGGCAGCATTATGAAAACCGTTCTAAAAGAGTTTAAACTTTTAATTGAAAAGATAAATATTTTTAAAGGATCTACCTTAATTTTCATTTCTATTTCCTCTATTATTTTATATAATAACTAGCGGACCCGACAGGCCTTGTCCTGTAGTCACGTATTTAATTCGAAAATTTAAAATCTTTTTCGTAGGTTAGGGTGGCTGTTTATTAACGTACGTGTACATTTGCTAGAAAATTATACAAAGTACTCACATCCATTCCACACTGAATTTGCAAAATGACAGTTCTTTTATGCACACTTTGAAACTCTTGAAACAATAATTGAATCTTATTGTAATATTTCAATTAGCACACTTTTTTTTTTTTTTTTTGTAACACAATAATAACACGAAGTTATAAAATATTTTTTCTGAAATTGATCGTAGCACCACCTGTCGGGAAAAACTGGAATAAAATATTATTGAATATTCGATACTGCAATTGTAGCGCAGTCTGCCGGATCCAATCTAAGACATTCCGAAATCAACAGCAACAATTTATAAATAACAAATTAATTAAATGAACAATTTCCATTGAACCGAACTGAGAATCTAACCATTCTCGAATCCACTGGAACACACAAAAAATGTCATTAAAATCGGTCCAGTCGTTTAGGAGGAGTTCAGTCACATACACACGCACAGAACAATTTTATATATATATATAAATGTCATGTGACAAAAACGCCCAACTCCAGAAAACATTATAACATTATACATTATGTATATAGCATAAATTGTGTGTTTTAACGTGCTCTACATGTCTTCACAGACTATTCAAACAAAATTGAAAAAATACACTTTATTTATCATGAAAATATATTAAATACAACAGACTTTTAAACAAATCGTTAGAGCCATTTATGAGAAAATCAAAATTTTCGAAATTTTTGCAAGTAAAGGATAGTTGGGAGTAGGGTGATTTTTTTGAAAATCTTTGTGTCGCGTCCTTGCAAGATCCCGAACATAAATACCAAGTTTGGTATTTAACGGTATATCCGTTTTTGAGCTATGCTGCCCACACACGCATGGACATTGTTCTAAAAAGGCATTTTTTTAGAATCAGGGAGTCTCAAAACATGTATTTCCGGTGGTATCTCGGTATCGAATTTTTGGGTGTAATACAATACTTTATCTATTCACTATGTACATAGTACGTGTAGAGAAAGTAAAACTCAGCCGGATACTTGTCTGGTAATGCAAGCATTAAATGAAGTTACACAGGCTATAAAAGCTAAGTAAAGTAATTCTATGTTAATTTTACTGCGTATCGAGTAAACTAGAAATATATTAAAATTACGAGTCTCTTAGCACTGCAACTCAAAATATTGTAAATTCACGTGAGTAGTTTACTCTGTGGTCGTCTGAGTTCGATTTCGGTACCAGCGTGGGAAATCCCCCCCCCCTCTGGGATACCTGATCCGTGGTGCACTCAGCCTCGTGAGGTCCCTGATGGAGAAGTAGCGGCACCAGATCGAGAAGATCACATCAACCGGCCGGGAGGGACTCGAGGCGCTGATCACGTATCACCCACCAGCACTGTACTCCATTCAGGGAGACTTCGGAATGAAGGCCGGGCGGTAGGCCATGGTCCTTTACGGACAGTCGTGCCTTGGAGTTACGGTGGCTTGATGGATATTTTCGGAGGCAAAAAACCTTAGCATGGCTTTCTTTGGAAGGGAAGTAAAGCCAGTGGTTCTATATAATATTTATTTGCATACCTTGAGAGAAGATGGTTCCTGGGTAAAATTTCGCCATTTTGCGTCCACAATTTGTGATTTCTTTCTACAATGATATCTGTATAATTACTTTTGAAAGGAATAACTAACCATTTAAAAATTACATTATCAAATTTTTATGTAATATTTAATATTTTGAGAATGAAGCCCTTAACATTAATTTTGGGCACTTTTGTATAAAATCTGACGTATTTCATTCACATGACTTTCTCTACATCTATGCAAATAACTATTGTTAAAAAGTATATATTTCTGTTTATTTCATGCTAATCGACAAAAAAATTAGCAGAAATAGTCTTATTACTTGCTTCCTTGTAAGCAGAAGGGAAATAAGGGAGTACTATAGGTTAAAATCTGGTTGCTATGTGACTGTAGTGCCTTTGTTTGTATGGACTAGAGTTGACAAATTCCTGTAAAGCTGAAACCAAAAACAAGGAATATCTCAAAATGGTTCAACTCCACGAAATAAAATGTATATATTATAAATTGGGTGTTTTAATGTGCTCTACATCTCTTGTGTGGTAAGTTTTTGTCTATCTCTTACGGTTTACCAGTTAAACAAAATTCTGTAAAATTCATCCACAATAAAATTGTCTTCAGAGGCTACTCCCAGAAAATACGCGATATACATATTATTTGTCAGGCAAATATCTTTAATATACGATATTTTAATCAAAATCGTTAGAGCCATTTTTGTGAAAATCAAAAATTAAAAAAAAAGTTCCATGTAAAGGGTAGCTAGGGAATTTTCTTCAAAATCGTCGTGTCGCATCCTTGGAAGATACCAAACCTAAACACCAAGTTTAGTTTTTAACAGACTTTTCGTTTTTGAGCTATATTGCCCACAGATACACACACACGCGGAAATTTTTTCTAAAAATGCCCTTTTTTGGATTCAGGGGGATCCAAAACATGTATTTCCGATGAAATCTCGGTATTGAATTTTGGGTGCAATACAATATTATCTCTATACACTATGTACATAAGTAAAACGTGTATTAAGGAACTACATCCTTATACATCACAGTCTGTTATGTTACATAGCTTCTGACATAATGGATCATGAATTTATGGGATTATAATTTTTATCCTACAGATACTTGTAATAGACGCCGTTACTATGCAGAAACGACATAAGAAAACTTGGACTTTAAATCAAAGTGATAGTTATTAGCGCACGGGTGGGATAAAGTAAACAAAATTCACTCGTTGCTCCGGTAACGAGATGGATAAAGTAAGCCAAATTCACTCGTTGCTCCGGTAACAAGTGGGATAAAGTAAACAAAATTCACCCGTTGCTCCGGTAACGAGTGGGATAAAGTAAACAAAATTCACTCGTTGCTCCGGTAACAAGTGGGATAAAGTAAACAAAATTCACTCGTTGCTCCGGTAACGGGTGGGATAAAGTAAACCAATTTCACCCGTTGCTCCGGTAACGAGTGGGATAAAGTAAATAAACAAATGGTTCATAACTACAAATTTTCTATAGTCTTCTAACATCAGTAATGCTCTGAACATTTCTTTGTATCTGCCAATTCTTAAATAACTGAAACTCTTTTTCGTATAATTTCCGTGAAGTCTACGGTAATAAAGCCTCAACTGCTTCTTTTGCTTCTTTTAATATATCATTTGAAAACCGATATATTAACGTTGTCAACGTCCATCGTAAACTTAATCGATTTGAAACTAGCAGCAATAAAAATAAGATTAGTATTCGTGCATGGCTTACTATATTTTATAACAATAAGAACACCGCAATTCAATGCCTTATTCCTTATTTAATTTACTACTATCTGTTGTAAAATCATTAACTGAATATTTGTGATATATTGATTTATCGCATCTGTAGCATAAAATAATGTATTATACAATGTATTACACAGGGCTTTTAAGGCCTCTCTTAAGGAGTACCTTTGCAATAAATCATTTTACTCTGTAGATGAATACTTAAGTGACAAATCTGTCTGACAATACCGTTAATAATCATTGTATTTATAAATATTACAATGTATTGCATTTTGTGTATATTAGTGTGTGTGTTTTATATTAAAATTAAACTGATTTATACTTTGACTTGCACGAATGTGTCAAATGAATTTTTTTAGTATTTAGCAATAACACAAGGTCTGTAAAGCCTGATGTTTTGATATTTTACACTCTAGTACATAATTGTAAATCTTTGCATTGGAAATTCTATAACATATTTGTAAATATATATTGTAATTTGTTGACATTTATGAAGAGTACATAATACAGTAATCATGTTTTAGTTTATATAATTACTACTAGTAACTAGTATATCGATAATTTGAAAACTATCATTAGTTTTATATATAATGAAATGATATTTATTTATACATTTTAACACTACATTTTGATACTCTTTGTTTTTATGTGCATGCAAAAAAAAAAAAAATAGTATTCTGTTGTTTTTGTAACCTATGCTTTTAGCACTAGAGCTTTATACATTTTTTTTTCATATTATATGGTGTATAAACATATGTATACATGTATATGCCTTGACAAGTTCTATGTTCAGTGGCTTTCTGGCCTAAACGAACCTACAGAATGCTTTCTAATCTAATCTAATCTAATCCGCTATTATCCAACCCTTCGGATCGCGTTTTAAATTGTTCTACTCATGGATAAACTCTCTGTTTATCCACTTGTAGAATAAACTTGCTCAAATACTCCATGCTATTTTAGACTATTTCTGTTACATGTTGAAGAATCGCGATCTGAAAAGCTTTTTGAAAGTTTCTCTAACTGTAATGTGTTTTACTTTTCCACAGGTTGTATCATTTCTTGATGTAGTAAGTATACTACTTGTGCATAGCAAATTAATAGGACATATAACAGAAGTAAATATGTCGTAAATAAGCACATAAGACGTAACAACGCGCTTTACTGTCACGCAAGGGAACTTTTACGAAACTCGATGACTGCCCAGGAAAACCTGTTCCCTCCTAATTCCACGTCGCTTCTCCCGTTACCCGTTCTTTTATTTCACTGCTCTATTTCTTTTTTCTCATTTATTTGTGCTCCGAAGCTTTCATGCAGCTTTTCCTTCCTTCGCTTCTTCCTCCTCGTAGCGTTCTTTCATCCCTTTAAAGGAAAGCTAATATGTTTCGTTTCGGATTTACAAGGGAAAAGTGTTCGTGTTTTAAACTGCGACAGATTTGCATTTCTGTACATTTAAAAGATGAAAGAAGCGATAGAGGGAAATGCGATTCAATTTAGCTCCGTAAAAATCTGATGCGTTCCATTCACATGGCTTTCTCTACATATATACAACAAAGAAGCTTATGCTTCTATTTATTTCATGCTAATCGATCAAAAATAGTCTTATTACTTGCTTCCTTGTAAGTAGGACAGAAATAAGGGAGTACCATAGGTTAAAGTGATAGTCATAAGCTGGTTGCTATGTGACTAAAGTTCCTTTATTTGTATGGACACGAGTTGACAAATTCTATATGAGAAAAGTATGTTTTTCAAAGCTCAAACCAGAATATCTAAAAAACGATCAACTCTACGAAAACAAATTATACAACATAAATTGTGATTTTAAATGTGCTCTACATTTATTGTGTTGTAAGTTTTTGTGCATCTCTTACGCTTCAGCAAATATGCAAAATTCCATAAAATTCACCCAAAATAAAGTAGTCTTCAGAGGCAATTCCCAGAAAATTCAAAATATACATTTTATTTATCAGGTAAATATCTTTAATATACGATATTTTAATCAAAATCGATAGAGCCATTTTTGATAAAATCAAAACTTTCGAAAAACAGTTCCATATAAAGGGTAATTTGGGGAGGGAATATTCTCAAAATCTTCGTGTCACATCCCTGGAAGGTACTAAACTTAAATACCAAGTTTGGTATTATACCGACTTTTCGTTTTTGAGTTATCGTGTTCACAGACACACGGACACCACGCACACACGGACCTTTTTCTGAAAATCCTTTTTTATTTTTTGGATACATATATTTCCGGTGAAATCTCAGTATCCAATTTTTTGGTGGGGTGCAACACCTTTTCTGTACACTATGTACATAGTACTTATAGAGAACGTAAAAATAGCACAACCTGTTTGGTAATTTCCTATTTATTTCAAGTAGCCTATCTGAGTAATGGAAGATGTTTTATATATTAGAATAATACGGTAAGTTAAAATGGGTAATGTTCTTAAAACTCAGATATGTTATATTCCCATGATTTTCTGTACCTATTCTGCAAACAATTTTCCTTCATACATTTCGTCCCATTCGAAATAAACATTAGCAGATATAATTTTATTAAATTATATTTTTTAAAAGGTACAGGGACATTAAGGGATTACACTAGGTTAAAGGTAAGTCAAATGTTTTAAAAGCGGTCGCTATAAGATTAAAAGAAAGAAATTAAAATAATAATAAGGATTATATAGTAAAATTTTAACACCAGAGCAAAATGTGTTTAATATATATTATACCTCTTAAATACATATACATGTTTTGTGCAGTTCGATTTTGTATATCTCTTACGCTTTACAAGTCGCATTGGACCGCTTAAGTCAAAAACTAAAAGTCAGTTTGATACCTCTACTCCAAATCCTTTAAAAGGAACATTTTTGGGCATTTATAATATTGTAAAAAATGGCTGTAATGATTTTGATTAAAATACATGTGCTCAAAATATTTACACTAAAATAAATTGTATATATTGAATTTCTTGGGGATAGCTGGTGAAGTTCTGTTTATTCTGGATGAAGTTTTCATACCGGTACACCGTTAGAAACGGACAAAAAGATACTGCACTTGAATCTCATTATAACACACAAATAATGAATTCATAGAATGTGTTTTGTTATGCTAAAACTAACCGTTTCCGAGATATTATGTGTTCGTGTTTTAAACTGCAACAGATTTGCATTTCTGTACATTTGAAAGATGAAAGAAGCGATAGAGATGGCGGAATATTTTTGATAATTTCATGTTTATTTCAAATAGCCTATCTGAGTAATGGGATATCTTTTATGTATAAGAATAACTCGTTAACCTAAAGTGAGCCTATTCTTAAAACGCTGATGTGTTTCATTCACATGATTTTCTCTACCTTTTCTACAACATACTATTCTTTCGTACACTTCGTCCAAATCGAGATAAACATTTACAGAAATAAATTTAGTATATGTATTTCCTAGTAGGTATAAGGAAAATAAAAGAATACACCAGGTTACAGTTAAGGTCAAATATTTTAAGATCGGGTCGCTATATGATAACTTTAAAAACACGTCGCCGTTTGCAAGGTCACGAAAAAATATATAAATTAAAAGAAATAATAATAATAATGAATATATAAAAAATGTTATCTCCTCAACAAAATGTATTTTATACAAGTATTGTCTCTTAACGACAGCATAATTCGGTTGGAATTTAAGTTGAGTATCTGGCAGGAAGACTTTCATGCTTACTCTCCCGTATTTAAGGCTGACTCCCTCTCGTGTGCCAACTTGAAAAAACAGAAGAAATAGCCTGGAAGGAATGGTCGGCCCGTCGCCAGGCATGAGCGTGAAGGTGATGATGGAGCAGTTGGTGGAATGAGTGGCGGGGGAAACCGCTTCGTCCACCACAAATCCCAATTACGGGCGCTTGGGTGGGAGACGGTTGGTCTAACCACTCGGTCACGGCGTCGTCTATCTTATTATCAAACAAATTAATGCTGTCCCGCCTGGGTAGTGTTGTGGTAGTGTCTCTGCGTCACATTCAAGAGATCCATTCTCGCTTAGGGCGAGTTACCCGGATAAATTATTTCCTGAGAAGATGAATTCGAGTAACCTTAAGCTTCCATGGACCCGAGATCATCCGAGTATCATTTCACCTTTTTCATTCATCATCTGGCATGACCAACTAGGTTAAAGAACGAAAAGCTTAAAAAATAAATAAATAATAATTTTCACAATTTGGGTCACTTTTCTCAGATGCATCATCGTAAAACTTAGTGACGACTTTTCGCTGTACGTAACACAATATTAATAGATTTAATTTTTGCAACAGAAAAGCGATTTTTGATCGAAAATGACAATTTGACAACCATTTTGCCCCTCAACTACCGACTTTTCAAAATGTTGGGAACAGTAAATAGCCGATGACCAGCTGAAAGAACATGGCTTTTCAATAGTGAAAGTGGAGTTTCAGTTATAGGCGGTCCTTAATTACTGTGCGTTCCATTCTATATTGGGTATGAAAGATCGTTTAATTTTACTCAGAGGTCTCTTTTATCAGGCTTGAGGTGCTTTTACGTGCCGTAAATTTACAACATGGTACCACCGCCTTTACTTCCCTTACGAAGGAAGTCATGCTAAGGACTTTTACGCCCCAAAAAGTCCATCGTCACCTGCGGGTTTGAACCCACGACCTTGGCTATTTGAAGCTTGTTTAGTATAGAGGGTAATTCAGTAGTGAAAGCTTCAACAAAATTTGTTGCGCCCGGCTGGGTAGTGTGGTAGTTCTGCCTCACATTCAACAGGTCGTGAGTTCGAATCTCGCTTAGGGCAAGATACCCGGATAAGGTTTTTTTTCGGTGTTTTCCCTTATCCTGAGAAGACGAATGTCGAGTAACTTAGCGCTCCATGGACCCCGAGATCATTTGAGCATCATTTCACCAATTTCATCCATCGTACGATATGACTAAGCAGGTTAAAGGATTAAGCTACACAATAAATAAATAAATAAATAAATAAAAATGTGTTGCGTGTTTTTTTTTGTGGTTATTCTACGTACCCAAACAAATTTTCTGAAAGAGATGTAGTATAGAAAACCTCATCAACATAGTTTGTTTTGAAGACGCGCAGTTAAGCCTGATGTTTCTCATAGCGTGAAGTTTGAATGTTTAATTTGTTGTATGAAAGAAGCCTCGGCTGGGGTTGCTCTGTTGACGAGCTGTAAGCCGTGCAGAGATTACGGCATTAATCCCGGCTGCGATACTTCCACGCTCCATGTTACTCCATTGTTTTCCTGTTTACCTTTTGTTTTGCTATACTAAGCTAGGATTGTGTTCGTGTTTGTACTGCCAACTGCTAAACGAGCAAAAAAAATATGGCCTTTACAGTGTTTTAAAATCCTTTAAAAATGCTCCCAAACTTCCTGATGGTTTTATGCTTTTTGTGTTTCGCAATGACTGACGTGTATCTCATGTTTGGTGAATTCTCAGTCATTTACACTAATAGACGTATTTGTATACAGGGCTTTCGTTTTAAACATCTCGATCTACAAGGGGCGTTCAATAGGTCCTTAGAAAATCCAAGAAATTACACTCGTTGCATCCAAAAAAGGTTGTATTTAGTAACCGTTGTCTCTTTCTAGATGACAGTTAAAAGTTTCAGCTGTATACATCACGTGGTTTCGTTGCCATAGGCGATTGAATCAACTATGAAGTGGTTCTTTAGAAAGATGAAAAATAACGAGTTTCGTGCGGTGATTAAACACTTCTATTTAAAAGGCTTAACACTTAAAGAGATAAGAGCCGAGTTGGATGAAGTTCATGGCACATCTGCTCCTGTGTTTGCAATCATTTACAATTGCATAAATGAATTTAGACGTGGATGCACATCCGCAAATGATGAACATCGTTCCGGACTTCCTCCAAAATTGTTGACAAAATTCAGGATATAATTTTTTTTGAGCAACGAATCAAAGTTCGACAAATAGCAGAGGATACAGGCAAATCACAAGGTACAGTGTTCTGAATTTCGCACCATAAATTAGGGCTACAAAGGTCTCCGCAAGATAGTTACCGCATTTGCTCTCAATGGAGATTAAACGAGAGCGTGTAATCGATTTGGCACTTTTTCGTCGCAATCCCGGTGAGTTTCTGCGTCGATACATAACTGTGGATGAAGCATGGATACACTACTATACTTCAGAGACAAAAGTGCGATCGAAACAGTATGTTTTTAAAGGCGAACCGGCTCCGAGGAAGGCAAAGGTGGTGAAACCTGCAGACATGGTGATGGCCTCGGATTTGTGGGAAGCACGCGGAATTATCTACATTGATTACTTACAGAAAGAAAGAATGATAAGTGGAGAGTATTATGCAGCGTTATTGCCACGGTTGAACTGAAAAATCAAGAAAAAACATCATCTTGCAAAGAAATAGATTCTCTTCCCTTAAGACAATGCAAAGGGGTACACCTGCGCAGTATCAACATTGTAGAATGAAGGTTTGAATTACTACAACATACACCGTATTCACCAGATATGGCTCCCAGTGACATTTTTTATTTCCATACTTGAAGAAGTGGCTCGGCGGAAAACGATTCATTTTAACGAACAGCTCATTTCCCAAACAGATGTCTATATTGAGGATCTTCCGAAATCCTCCTTTTTGGAAGGATTAAAACATTTGCAGAAAGACTGGGGTAAGTGTATCGACCTAAAACGAGATTAGGTTGAAAAATAAAAAAATCTGATGTGTTCCATTCATATGACTTTTTCTACTTTCTGTCACAAGTTATTATTAAAAGCTTATGCTTCTATTTACTTCATACTAATCGAGCAAAAATTAGTAGAAATAGTCTAATTACTTGCTTCCTTGTAAGTAGAAGCGAAACAAGGGAGTACCATTAGTTCAAGTGGTAGTCAAAAGCTGGTTGCTATGTGACTGAAATTAATTTGCTTGTATGGACAGGAGTTGACAAATTCTGTATGAGAAAAGTATTAATTTTTCATAGCTGAAACCAAAAACAAGGAATATCAAAAAAGCAATCAACTCCAGGAACAAAATGTATTAAACATAAATTGTGTTTTAAAGTGCTCTACATTTGTTGTGTGGTAAGTTTTTGTACATCTCTTACGGTTTAGCAGTTATGCAAAATTCCGTAAAATTGACCCAGAATGAAGTATTCTTCAGAGGTTATTCCCAGAAAATTCAAAATATACATTTTATTTGTCAGGTAACTATCTTTAATATACGATATTTTAATCAAAATCGTTAAGACTTTTTAGTAAATCAAAATTTTCGAAAAAAAGTTCCATGTAAAGGGTAGTTTAGGGTGGGGGGATTTTTCTCAAAATCTTCGTGTCGCATCCCTGGAAGATACTAAACTTAAATACCAAGTTTGGTGTTTTACCGACTTTTTGTTTTTGATTTATCGTGTTCACAGACATACGGACCTTTTTCTGAAAATCCATGTTTGGATACAGGGGACACTAAAACATATATTTCAGGTGAAATCTCGGTATCGATTTTTGGTGGAGTGCAATACCTTCTCTATACACTATGTACATAGTACGTGTAGAGAAAGTAAAAATAATCTACCAAAAATAATTATTTGCTTTGTTTCTAAGGACTTACTGAACGCATCATATAAATATTTTTTAAATTTAATTTAAACAAAATTATGAGGTCACATTCACATGACTTTCTTTACCTAGCCTGCAAACGAGTTTCTTACACAAGATAATTCGTATTTCTATTTCATTCTAATGAAAAGTTCTTCATGATTTCGCCAGAGGGAAGCCTTTTCCGAGTCGTGTCCCCTCCGTTCCATGGCAACATTCATAGCAACTTTTTCAAAAGTAGTTTAATTTTACATTGATTTGAACCAACATCTAAATATGTCGACACATCTGATTAGAAATTCATACAGTCGCCCTCCATGGTGAAATGGTTACCATGCTTGCTAACTTCATATACACAAGGTCGCAGGCTCAAACCCTGTGGAGGACGATGTATTTTTTTGGGGCATAAAAATCCTTAGCATGGCTTCCTTCGGAAGGGAAGTAAAGCCGTGGGTCCCATGTCGTACAAAGAAACTCAAGCCTGATAGAGAGAGCTCTGAACAAAAGCGGTCCTTCACGCCCAATGTAGAATGGGACGCTGAGAACCACTACAGTTAAAGAGCGTCCATAAATAAAACGTCATTTCCATTTCAAGTCCATACATGTTGAATTATTTTGGCGGTGCCGTCTAGACTGCTCGTCTTGCACGTAAGCGGCCCGGCTTCAATACCAGAGTACATGTCAGGGAGTTTTGGTGGACAAAGCGGCGTCTAGGCAGGTTTCTAACCAACACATTTCCTATCAACAATTTCGATTGCATTTCATATCATCCAATTCCGCACGCTCATGCTTGGTTGCGAGCCAACCACTCATTCCAGGTTCTCCATTCTGCGGTTACATGCCGTTGGCTCCCCGACAGGGCTCTGATCCCTAGGTATCCCCTTGTAGCTCCTAAGGGAGTGTCAGTCCTAAATATTGGGAGGGTAAGCCAATTACGAACAAGCTATATACATTTTTTTTAGTTTAACGTTCTTTAACCTGGTAGGTCACATCAAACGATTAATGAAATTTGTGAGATGATGCTCAAATGAGCATGGTACATGGAGCTTATAGTTACTCGACATTCGTTGACCCCGGGTAGCTCACCCTAAGCGAGATTCGAACTCACGACCTTTTAAACGTGAGGCACACTACCCACGCGGGCTTTATATTGTATATTGCTGAAGGTCGTTTGTGCTTACGGACGGACAAAGCGATCAACTGGCCCTCCGCCAATAACATGATATAAAGCAATCTCGTCCAATTAAACCTGCACAGAAAATTATTTTCTTCCTTTTACCTGTTTCACGATGTTGATTGGCTAGTAACTGAACACTTTCAAAGGGTTGAAAAAAAGACACCTTAGGGAATGGCGAACAATTGTGAAAAAACTTAACTCATATTTTACATAATAAAGTAGTATCAATTCTAATTTTGAGCATCTTGACTACCAATTAACCGAAGATATAAGTGGACAGAAGCATGCTTATTCATAGGCATGTCCAATTGTATAAGTACCTTGTTTTCTTACCAACATTTTGGATAGTCAAAGTTATACACGCGATGACACTTTTTAACCAATTAGTCTTAACATATTAGTACCGCTATATAACAGTAAATTAAAGAAAATGATGTGTTCCATTCACATGACTTTCTCTACATCTCTACAACAAATTATTGTTAAAAGCTTATGCTTCTATTTATTTCATACTGATCGAGAAATATATTAGCAGTTATAACCTTATTACTTGCTTCCTTGTTAGTAGTAGCGAAATAAGGGAGTACCATAGGTTAAAGTAACAGTAAAAAGCTGGTTGCTATGTGGCTGCAGTTATTTTGTTTGTATGGACAGGAGTTGAGAAATACCGTATGAGAAAAGTATAAGTATTTTAGAGCTGAAACCAAAAACAAGTAATATCTAAAAAAAAAAAAATATTAACTGCATGAAAAAATGTATATGCCATAAATTGTGTGTTTTATCGTGATCTACATTTTTGTGTAGTTTGTGTGTATATCTGACGGTTTTCAAGTCATGCTAAATTCCGTAAAATTCATCCAGAATAAAGTAATCTACAGAAACTATTCCCAGAAAATTCAAGATATACTATACCCCAGTCAGCATGTTCACGCTACAAACTCCAGGAGCCAGGAGCAGGAACTAGTCGCCCGAGTGTACTCGGGCGGAGGCAAATCACCACGGTACCTATCCGCTTACTACAAACTCCTGCCCACTGCTCTCTCTTTATACCTCTGGAACCCCAAACCGACCCATGTCATGATCGATTCAATTGTTTTCCATATATGGCTCAACAAGCTTCAGGAGGTTGTACAAGTGAAATAATGACAAATGAAACAGTTTAGTATTGACGTAAACTACGTGTTTTTTTATGCAATGAAGAAATGTACGAATAATATTTACTTTTGTTTCAAAACTCACTAACTGAGGATTAACACCTCGGGGATACAATTTCTATATGTTGCTCTTTTGCTACAAATAGGTTTTTGTTTTCCTTTTTTTATAAAATTAATTAATATTCCCTTGTAACTTTGTTTATACAAACACGTACCTTAAGGGTTTCAGACTTTTAATTATTTAAAAATATACCTATATAAAAATTACTTACAAAAGATTACTTCATGAACTTAATGAAATTAAGTAAAACGAAATGTAAGTATTTTATATCTCAATTGTTGTAAACAGTTAAGAAATATAAATAAATAAATCTGCAATGATAACATCCTGATATTTTGTTTGCTATAGCAGGACGTAATATCCACAGATTAAAATCTATTTACCAAGCGTTTTGAAGTTTTACTTTCTCTAGCACATACGTACAAGTTATTGTATTCCAATCAAAATTCATACCATGATTTCGCCGAAAATACATGTTTTAGGTACTCCGGAATCTAAAAATAGCATTTTAAGAAAAAGGTCCGTGTGTATGCCTGTGTGTATATACAGGCCGTTTCAAAACGACCCCAAACGAAAATAAGAGTTGATTAGCTTACTCTTTGACTTGTCCGAAACTTTATGTTGCAACTTTCAAACTCTTCTATTTAAAGTTTTATGTATGATTAAAAATCGCATACATTTGAGATTAGGCAGCGAAGAAACAACGGTTGTCAGACGCCACACCTACATGATACGTCTTCTATTACTAAGGTGACCAGTGCCGCGCCGGCGTGTCTATCAAACCACGCCTAGAACACGCGACTGGGACCTTCGCTACCAACCGGCATCTCTCTTGGAGTGGGCCAGGCACGTGACATTTGGTTATGTACGACTGCCTAATCCATGGTGAATTTATGGCAGGTTTTGTATGTGCCGAATTTAGGGCTGAACATTTTATTCACATATCACGTACAGTATGACCAACAAGGTGAACACCTTCGTTTGGTGTCGTTGAAACATCCAGTATATATATATATATATATATATATATATATATATATATGTGTGTGTGTGTGTGTGTGTGTGTGTATGTGTGTCTTTGGACAGTACAATCCGAAATCGAAAAGTCAGTTAAATACAAAACCGACAAATGCCCTTATTAGAAACATTTTTCGAAAATTTTGAATTTCTTAAAATATGGTTCTTAGGATATGCTAAGGATATTTTCATAACTAATAAAATTTTCTGGTAAGAGCTTTTAAAGAACTCTTTATGCTGGATGACTTTGGTGTAATTAGTAAACTGTAAATACAAAATATGTAGAACTCATTAAGCGTTTTCGAGATATTATTTTTTTAAATTTTAAATTACTTAAACTTTTCTCCGACGGGAAGTGAACTTTCATTTCATCACTTTTGTTTTATCCCAAGAGTGCGAAAGAGGATTGAATTTCAATTTTTTCACATAACAACCAGCTTTTAAAGGATTTGACTATCGCTTTAGCCTAGTGTATTCCCCTATTTTCCTTCTACTTTCAAGGAAGCAAGTAATAGGACCAATTCTGTTTAGCATCATGTAGATAAAAGAATAATCATTTCTAAGAAAAGTTCGTAGCTATATGGAACAGCTAGAGAAAGTTATATGAATGAAACACACAAGATTTTTTCAAATGTTCTCTCTATTTAGGCGGTAGTAAATTGCACGGGGTTTCTATAAATTATCAAGTTAATTAAAAATATCATATTTGAGTCCGCGCAGCTCACGCCTTCAACTACTTCCCCCTCTTTCCGCTTTAGCCGGTCGATTTCGGAGATGCAGGAATGGTGGGGTTGAAGGGAGACGTTACAACACGGACGTGGATGCTGAATGTAGGACAAGAACAAACACTTGTCACAAATAAGTGGAGAGAATGCGTGGTGTGGGCTGTCTTACTGGGGTTTGATTGGGCCATTCTTTTTTGACGGCACAGGTACCGGTGAGGTGTATCTTCAGAAGCTTGAGACATTCATTTTACCTGCCATCCGAGACTTGTATGGGGACGGAGGGTTTTACTTCCAACAAGATGGTGCACCAGCCCACTATCATAATGAGTATGTCAACGAAAATCTACCTGCACCTTGGATAGACCAAAGAGGTGCTGTAGAGTATCCACCACGCTCCCCAGTCTTAACACCTCTGGATTTTTACCTATGACGAACACTAAAAGATGTCGTTTATGGACAAAATCCACTCACCTTGGATAATCTACGAGAATGTATCGTACAGTCGTGTGCTGATATCCAACTGAACACGTTGCAGTCGGTAGTTTGTTGTGCAGTTCGGCGGCATCGTCTGTGTAAGAATGTGACCATTTCGAACACATTAGTAAGTTGAATTTTAAGCTACACTTTCACAAAAAATGAGGCATTTTCGCCAATTAGTTTGCAAACTATGGACACTCCATCACTCTATCCCTTCATCTCTCGTTTCTCAATCTCTCCATCCCTCGATATCTCCTTTCGTTTAACTCTCCATCCCGCCATCGCTCACTCCTTTTTCTTCCCATCGTCACTCTGTCTGTCTCCACTAGATGGCTAACTCTCTACCACAAATATAAGAGGGTTATATCTTGTTACACTAATGACGTAATCATCCAGTATATAGAGCGAGTATTGTTATTATTTAATCATTTGCAGTCAGGTTGGAATGATGAGGCTTGTCAGCTAATTATTGCAGGAAGCGGTCACCCTAATTCTGTCATGGGACGCGGCAGGTCGAGTTTAGAGTCGATAATGTTTAGTTAACATTCAGTCAACAGCTACCAGATAACTGATTACAACCTGATCCTGTGTATATGCAGTATTAATGGCTTTGTCCCGAGCCAATCTCTGTCCGTCGTTTAAGGCACGCAACACATCTTGCCTTTCTCACACCAACTTCTCTACCCACTTTCGCTCTAAAAACATTTCGTACAAAAACTTCTTACATTCTCAATCATGTAACATGTATATAGTAGGTAGAGTAGGTATTGTATTCCACCACCAAAAAATCAGATGATCAGACCATTCTAGATAAATAATATATTTTTCTTTAATATTTTCCTGTATTTCCCATGGCATGGAGATATAGGAAAACAATTACAAATTACAGTTTAATAAAATGTTTATTTTACTGAAAACAACAGCTGGTCAACTAATTAAAATATTGTATACAACTCCTTCTAGTCTTTATTTAAATAAACACATAAACAAACAAATATATAAATCTGCTCATTCTTCCATGTAGGTATGTTTATTTTGTGAAGAATATTATTTATATACAACAGAATAAATAATACATTTAATTTCCCTTTTATAATGTGATTTTTATATTTGTTTCCTTGTAAGTAGAAGGGAAATAATGGAATAAACTAGTCTACAGCGATAGCCAAATTATTTTTAAAAAGTGGTCGCTATGTGATTGATATCCGTTTGTTTTTTTTTTTTTGTTTTTTGTTTTTTTTTTTTTTTTTCATTGGCAGGAGTTGACAAAATCCCGTGTGCCAAGAGTTTAAGTATTTTAAAAATGAAATAAATAATAAGGAATATCTCCAAAATTGTCAACTACACGAAAAAAAAATGTATATATGTATAAATTGTGTATTTTGAAAGATCCACATTTTTTGTGCGCTAAATTTTTCTTTCTCTTACGGTTTACCAACTATGCAAAATTCATTAAAGTTCATCAAGAATGAATTGGTCTTCAGAGATTATTCGCAGCATATTAAATATATACGTTTCATTTGCCATGTAAATAAGTTTAACATGTGGTATTTTAATCAAAATTATGGAAAGTTTTTGCGTATAAAAATAGTTTGATTTGAGGTGATTTTCCTCAAAATCTTCGTATCACATCCTTGGAAGATACTAAACATGAATACCAAGTTTGGTATTTAACAATCTTTTCGCTTTTGTGTGATACTGACACACACTCCGGACCTTTTTCTACAATTGCTTTTTTTCGGACTCAGGGGATCTAAATACATATATTTCCGGTGAAATTTCGACGTCGAATTTATGGGTGGAATACAATATCTTATCAACTCTGTACATCATATATATGGCCTATAGAAGGTAAAAGTGTTTCTTTTTGGATTCTTAGGACTATAAAGCATGCATTTCCTGTGAAATCTCAGTATTGAATTTTTGGGTGGACAACACCTTCTCTATCAACTTTGTACATTGTACATACGTGCTAGATAAAGTAAACATGTAGACCTTTAAAAGTTCTCTGCAGTGTTCTTAATGAAGACCTTTATAGACTCATTGTTAATTTGGCAAACAAAACATAGACGGTATAATTGAAAAGTGGGGTAATTAACCGAATATGGGTCCTATTGGATGGCTTCAAAAACCTCATTATTTTATGCGCCCATTTAAGCAGGGGGTGGGGGGCTAATGGTGCCTGGGAAATCAGTGGAATTGGTGCTAAGAGGTCTGGCAAGGTTCCAGCAGGAAGCTATTGATTTCATGAGGCGCAAGATAATTGACATAATTTTATTAAACGCGTGAACACGTTTCCAAATTGTGTCTTAATATCAGCAATACAGGAAACAAGTTCGTCTCAGGAGCAGAATGGTATTGTTTTGTCAATGGGAATGACTTAGCAGGATTCACAGTCCCGCACGAGGTACTGCTCCAAAGAAGAAATTCTCCTTGCTTCCTTCTCTCTCCTTCTCAGAGGCAATGTGCTACCAAGCTCTAGGCTAGCTTTGGTTTTTGTCTTTTTCTTTATTTTTGCATGGCAAATTATATACTAGGTATGCTACTACACATAGCAGCTACATATTGCAGCATACCCAGTAGGGGAACCACCCCTACACTGCGCATACTAGGGGAGTAGTAATACAGGTAAAAGCTAATCACGCCTGTGACAGGGAGGCAGGTACTCTCAGAGTTTAAGGTGCAGATAGGTATACACTTTATATATCAATGGAACTGGTGCTAAGAGTTTCCATTAGATTTCATGAGGCAAAAGATAATTGACATCATTTTATTAAACGCGTGAACACGTTTCCAAATTGTGCCTTAATATCAGCCAATACAGGAAACATACTGCTCTCAGGAGAAGAATGTCATTGTTTTGACAGTGGGAATGGCCGAGGTCAAACAAGGATTCGCATTCCTGCTAGCGGAACTGCTCTAAAGGAGAGATTCTCCTTTCTACCTTCTCTCATATTTATTCTCTCTCCTTTTCAGAGGCATATGTGCGATCAGGCTCTGGGATAGCTTGTTTTTTTTGTTTTATTTGTATTCTTCCTTGGAAAATTATATATGTATATATAGAAGCATACCCAGTGTGACATAAGAACCACTGCTACACTGCGCATACTAGGGGAGTTGTAATAGAGGTAAAAGATGGTCGCGCCTGCGAGAGGAAGGCAGGTGACCTCAAGGGTGAAGGTGCAGCAGGGTGAACATTTGATAGATCACAAACTATGAATAAATACATCAGAGAGTGAGGAGAATCAAGGCTTTTATTATCAAGGGATAATTTATGACTAGGGATGAGAAAACCCGAAGGTTTCCCAAACTCCATTTAGCACTAACTTGTACATTATTTTCTTTCCTACTCAGAGTCATACTTGCGACCAAGCTCTGGGCTATCTTTGTATTGTTTTGCTTTTTTTTTTTTTTTTTTTTTTTTTTTTTTTTTTTTTTTGGCATGGCAAATTATATATATATATACACATACATAAATAAAGGAAGGAAAGCCATTATATTAATTTAAACCAGTGATAGATCTTGGTATTTGAAACATATTCTTTGTCTTTCGTTTTTGTCTGTGACCATTTCCTATAGGAATATTTTAGTTTTGTCGAAAACAAGCTGACCAGATACACACGGACCTTTTTCTAAAAAATGCTTTTTAGGAACTCAGGGGACCCCAAAACACGCATTTCCAGTGAAATCTCGGTATCGAATTTTTGGGTGGAATACAATGCCTTCTCTATACACTACGTACACTGTACATACAGGGCCAGAGGAAGTAAAAAGGACAGAATTAAACTGGCAATAGCTTTCCTTTCGAACACAAACATTAAATGATCAATTAAGTAATGAAATAGTTGACAGTCATCGCAACATATCAGAGATAGTATCGGCGTAGAGTTGTGGTTTTGTGCCAAATAATACTGTTTGTTGATGGCTATGCCGCCACCAAAACCATCCATATATAGCAGTGGTGTAAACACGGATTGATCTGGCAAAAAATATACCTATTACTTTAAACACCAGAATCGTTCATTGACGCCGATTATAACGCTAATCTGCTAGTAGAAATTTAAACACCAGCAGTCAACATTACCTTTTTCAAACGTGAGCTCTAATTTTTGAGCCGCGGGAGGTTCGCTTTCGGGAGGTCCTCAGTTGAGCCACTTTCATCATATTTTTCTTTTCGTAGCTTCCCCGGTCGTTAGGCGAATTCTATGGTGGCTCCTTTAAAACTACGAATTTCGTGTTATCATTTGGTTTTGTGTGTTTCAGAATTGTAGGTTGGTGTGCTGCGGCAGGGAGTAGATTTCCTCTTTGTAGCTTTGAGAGATTATGTCCCAGGTTACAGTAAGTGTTTTTAATATACGATATTTTAATCTTTGACAGAATCAAAGTTTTAGAAACTTTTTCTACATAAAGGATAGTTTAAGGTTAGGTGATTTTTCTCAAAACCTCCGTGTCGCATCCTTGGAAGATGCTAGAGTTAAATACCAAGTTACATATTTAACTGACTGTTCGTTTTTGAGTTATTGTATTCACAAGCAAACGAACACACACTTGGGCCTTTCTCTAATTTGTTTTATACAGCAGAACCCAAAAAGTGGGCTAGGTACCAAATTTGGTATTTAAATTCAGTATCTTTCAAGGGATGTCACATGAAGATTTTCAAGAAAATTGCCCTACCCCAAATACCCGTATCATGGAACATATTTTTAAAATGTTGATTTTCTCAAAAACTTTTCTAACGATTTTGATTAGAATGTATTATATTTAAATTCATTTCATGACAAATTCAATAAATATCCTGAATTTTCTGCCAACACCTCTGAAGACCTTCTGGATGAATTTTGAGTAACTTTGTATAACCGGTAAACCGTAAGGGATAGACAAAACTTACGACACAAAAATATGCATCTTGTTAAAACACACATGTGCATTTTTTTTTAAAATTTTTGTACAGGTAACCGTTTTAAACTATTCTCAAATGGTAACACATCTTTCTTTTCGTCTCGCGTTTGTTTACTCCTAGCAGGCAAAGGAGAGCCAAATTTCAATTGTTTCACATAGCGACCGACTTTTAATAAAGTTGACTATTGCTTTAGCCTGGTGCTTTCCCTGATTTCCATTCCACTTACTAAGAAGCAAGCAATATCTACGAATTCTGCTAACGTTTTTAATGATTATCATAATTTAGATAAAAGAATACAGGAAAATTTGTATTCATTGGAATAGATTATGATTTTTATATATTATTTTTTATTTAGGTTGATTTAAGTAAAAATGCAAAAAAAAAAAAAAAATCATTATAATGTCATTCTTGGCATCAAATTTAATAACCCTTTATTAATTAGTAATCTTGGTCCACCTAAATGTTCATAACTTTTGTAATAATGTTTTGTCAGCCAGAGAAAGTCATGCGAATGGAAAATATCAGATTTTATATATGTATTTTCTTATAAAAAGAAGTTACAGTATACTCCAAATTATCTGGGGTAAAGTGGGGCAGATAAATCACGAATAATCCAGAAACCCGTAACTTAATGCTTTTAAGGTACAACATATATATGGGTGTTAAAGAACTATACCGAAATATTTTCACAGAATATGTAGATTACTTACATAGTAATTTGAGATAGATGACTTATGGCCTGTTTATTGAAATTTCGAAGTAACGGATATAAGTTTCTGAAGTGCCAGTACGCCACGTATCGCGGAGCTTGTCTGCAATGAAAATAAATAAATAAATAAATAATAATAATAAATATTTACTCTATGACACGAATCGAACTCATGACCTTTGGGATAGAAGCTTCCCGCGTTATGCATTAAGCCACCACAGCAGTTGAAAAAAACACCTCCAGAGTAGCTTACATAACTCAAGAACGTAGTTAATGAATGCTCAGTGTCGCACTGTCAAATGATTAGTTCGAGATTTTACAGATTTTTGCGACATTAAATCTTGAGAACGCTAGTAACGAGCTGCTAATATCGACATTTCTATACTCGGGCAGCAGTTTTAAAGACATTTTTTCAACCTGCTTTGCTTTAACACCGACTTATCAGCACCTGATACCCACCATTTAACGTTATGTTTATCCGGGACCATGCATCGCCGATCTCAAATTACTTATATCAGTCACATGCACAATCTCGCAAATTATTTCGGTGTAGTTCATCAACGCCCTGTATATATATATTGTTTTTCTTTAGGAAACAACAATAAAGGACCCCCCACGTGATAATGAGTGTCATTGCTGATGTTTAAACAATCACCACGTGACAGAATATCGTTGCCATTGTTATTGGCCATCCTCTTTCGTGTAAATTAAAAACAAATTCAGTTTTTCTGATGTAAATCAGAAGCAAGTTAAAAGAAAATTATAAAGATGGCGGAGAAACGAAAAATCTAACGTGTTCCATTCACATGACCTTCTCTGCATCGCTATAACAAACTATTGTTTAATGGCATATTCTTCTATCTACTTTATTATAATCCAGATAAACATTAGCAGAAATTGTCTTAATACTAGCTTTCTGGTAGGTAGAAAGAAAATATGCGAATACACTAGACTAAACCATAGTCAAATCTTTTAAAAGCCGGTTGCCATGTGGTTCAAATACGTTTCTATGCAGGGCCAGGAATTTACAGGTTTCTCTGTGAGAAAAGCTTAAATATTTTAAATTTGAAACA
This sequence comes from Hymenopus coronatus, assembly GCA_030762935.1. Classification (NCBI taxonomy): domain Eukaryota; kingdom Metazoa; phylum Arthropoda; class Insecta; order Mantodea; family Hymenopodidae; genus Hymenopus; species Hymenopus coronatus. The sequence goes on along the minus strand of CM060882.1, from coordinate 13,488,599 downwards.
AATAACAAGGAATATCTCAGAAATGGTAAATTCAATGAAAAAAAGTATAGGGCATAAATTGTGTGTTTTAACGTGCTCTATATTTTTTGTGTAGTAAGCAGTCTCTTACGGTTTGCCAGTTACGCAAAATTCATTCAAAATAAAGAGGTCTTTATAGGATTTTCCCAGAAAATTCAAGATATACATTTTGTTTGCCATATACATTTCTTTAATATACAGGCATTTTTGAGAAAATTACTTAAATAACTTAAATACCAAGTTTGGTAATTTATCGAATTTTCGTTTTTGAGTTATCGTGTTTACAGACACACGGATCGTTTTCTGAAAATGCTATTTTTGGTAAGAGGACTGTAAAACATTTATTTCTGATGAAACCTCAGTATCGAATTTTTGGATAGAATGCAATACCTACTCTATACACTATGCATATATTACGTGTAGAGATAGTAAAAATAAGTGTGTTAACAATAAAACAAAATATTTTGGGTTGTGGGCGAGGATGCACGGATAATTTGGAGTATAGTCTATTAGTTTAATCTAGAACAACTTCCTGAAGGTTTTTCCTTGATGAACAAAGAAATATCCTGTGATGCAAGATGACGGAGCAGGTTTACAATATATGTTGCATCAAGTATCAAGACCTGACACATAAGGAAACTCTATTAAGCCTTAAGCACCACAACGACACAGGAAATTAAGCCCCAGTCAGCAAATAGATGACGATAATTGGGAGCACACAGCCCCAAACAAAAGCTTCTTGGTGGTGAAGAAGTTGGGGGCAAATTAAACAGCAGAAAATCACCCAGTCAACATACATTCCTGCAAGCGTAAAGGGAACAAGCAGATATCTTCCAGTGCTGTACAAACAGACCTAAAAATTCTTGTGGTACATTCACAGGCTTTCTCGACAAATTCCGCAATATATTATTCTTCCAAAAATGTATTCTTCTAACTACAGTGTGATCCATATACGCCTGAACCATTTTAATAGGCCATAAATTCTCTCTGAAAGCTCGTAGAAATGTGAAATATGTTTTAATGATCTCAGTGGCTCAGGGAGAATCATCAACAATCATGGCAAACATAGATATCAATCTCAGTGGCTCAGAGAAAATCGACAACAATCATGGCAACGATAGATGAATGTCCTCTGTTGACTATATCGATCTTAGTGGCTCAGGAAGAATCGACAACAATCATGGCAACAAAAGATCAATGTCCTCTGTTGAGTATATCGATTCAGGAGAATCGAAAACCATCATGGCAAACATAGATCAATGTCCTCTGTTGAGTATATCGATTCAGGAGAATCGAAAACCATCATGGCAACAATAGATCAATGTCCTCTGTTGAGTATATCGATCTCAGTAGCTCAGGGAGAATCGACAACAACCATGGCAAAAATAGATCAATGCCCTTTGTAGACTATATCGATCTCAGTAGCTCAGGGAGAATCGACAACCATGGCAAAAATAGATCAATGCCCTTTGTAGACTATATCGATCTCAGTAGCTCAGGGAGAATCGACAACCATGGCAAAAATAGATCAATGCCCTTTGTAGACTATATCGATCTCAGTGGTTCAGGGAGCATCGAAAACCATCATGGCAACAATAGATCAATGTCCTCTGTTGAGTATATCGATCTCAGTAGCTCAGGGAGAATCGACAACAACCATGGCAAAAATAGATCAATGCCCTTTGTAGACTATATCGATCTCAGTAGCTCAGGGAGAATCGACAACCATGGCAAAAATAGATCAATGCCCTTTGTAGACTATATCGATCTCAGTGGTTCAGGGAGCATCGAAAACCATCATGGCAACAATAGATCAATGTCCTCTGTTGAGTATATCGATCTCAGTAGCTCAGGGAGAATCGACAACAACCATGGCAAAAATAGATCAATGCCCTTTGTAGACTATATCGATCTCAGTAGCTCAGGGAGAATCGACAACCATGGCAAAAATAGATCAATGCCCTTTGTAGACTATATCGATCTCAGTGGTTCAGGGAGCATCGAAAACCATCATGGCAACAACAGATCAATGCCATCTGTTGACTATATTGATGATTTAAATAGAAATTGCGAGCATTTTCATGGCATTGTTGACAGCTTTTCTTTGCAGTCATAACAGCAACATGCAGTGTTCACTTGCAGAGCGTGTTTTCATTGTGAAGACAAATTCCTTGCAACAACATAACGGGAATTTCCAAGAGAATGTAATGTACGGGACAAAGGCAGCAATTTTATCGCTGGCAAGAAAGCTGGAGAAAACTGGTGTACTCATTAGTGAGAGTGGAAAACATAGACCACCATTGAGTGCAGAGACTGTTAGAAATGTTCGAAGAAGGCTAGTTAGTGAACTGTCCAAACAAATCGTTGCGTCGATTGAGCCAACAACCAGGCTATTCATACGGCACATGTCAAAGGGCTGCGACTGTCTACAACGCCATTAAAATGCCCGTAATTTCCATCGAAATCATCAATATTGTCCACAGATGGCATTGATCGATTGTTTCCGTGATTGTTGACGATTTTCCCTTAGCCACTGATATCATTAAAAAGGAATTTTACATTTCTCCGAGCTTTTAGAGAGAAATTATGATCTATTAAAATGGTTCAGGCTTATATGGATGACAATGTACTTCGTGCTAATCAAGATAAATATTAACAAAGCATCCTTAGTACTCATTTATTTTTGGGTACAATGAAATAGTGGAATGCACAAGACTAAAGCGATAGTGATATATTTTAAAAGCTCATCGCTAAAAAGGTGAAGTTGAAATTCTCTACTCTTTGCTTGAACAGCAGAAAGAAAAACAAATAAGGACTGCCAATTTGAGAAAAGTGTAAGTATGGGAAAATTGAAACCAATAACGAGTAATATCCCCGAAAATTTGTAACTCCACAAAGACATTGTATTTGACACATAAATTGTATATTTTAACATCTTCGTTTTTTGTAAAAATAGTTATCTATTTCTTTCGATTTATCAGTTATACAGAATGAAAGAACCTTTAGAGGATATTCCCATAAAATTCAATACATACATATACAGGGTGTTAATGAACTATACCGAAATATGTAGAATACTTAAATAAGTAATTTGAGATAGGAGACTTATGGCCTGTTTATTGAAATTTCGAAGTAACGGCTGTAAGTTTCTGAAGTTCCAGTACACCACGTATCGCGGCTCTACGTCTGGAATGGAAAAAATAACAACAAAAACATTTACTCTGTGACAGGAATCGAACTCATGACCTTTGGGATAGCAGCTTCCCGCGTTGCGCATTAAGCCAACGCAGCAGTTGAAAAAATGTCTTCAGAGTAGGCTACCTTAACTCTAAAACGTAGTTAATGAATGCTCAGTGTCGTACTGTCAAGTGATAAGTTCAAGATTTTACACATTTTTGCGACATTAAATCTTGAGAGCGCTAGTAACGAGCTGCTAAAAATTGATATTTCTATACTGGGGCAGCAGTTTTAAAGACATTCTAAGCCATTTTTTCAACCTGCTTTGCTTTAACACCGACTTATCAGCACCTGATACCCACACGTTTAACGCTATATAGCTGCGTTATGTTTATCTGGGGACCATGCATCGCCGATCTCAATTTACTTATATCAGTCACGTGCACAATCTCGCAAATTATTTTGGTGTAGTTCATTAAAACCCTGTATTATGATCTTTGCTGGAACTTATGACGTATTATTTATATTTTGAGTCTTGGCAACACTGATTGTTGTATGTGCCATCTGGTATTTCCACTAGAAACCTTGACGTTGTTCATCTTAACCTACTTCAGCGCTACTTGAGTTGTTTACAGTGACTTTAAAATTGCGTCTTAGTGAAAATATGGAATTGAATCATGAAAATGTTCGTTCAATGATTTTCGAATTGGATTATTAAGACAAGAATGCATTGATCAACCTACTACTACATTTGGCTACGATGTTCTATCCTTTGCCACTGTGAGAATCGCTGGTATAACGAGTTTAATCGTGGCCGCCGTTCGCTCACCGACGACATTCGTGAAGGTCGTCCAAAATCAGTTGACACTATGCAACTGATTGACACTATGCAAAAACTGATTACTGTGCCACGTACTTGAGACAGAGGCAACCATAGATATTAGTTCCACCAGCATAAATAAAATATTGCATGATCATTTAGCTATGAAAAAGATTTGATTTCATTGGAACCCACATAATTTGACACAATTCTAAAAGGATACTTGTGTCGATTGGTGCACACTCATACTCAAGAAATACAATACGTTTAAGATTATAACAGGAGACGAATTGTGGATCTATGTATATGAGCCGAAACGTAAACACGAGTTAAGTGTTATGCTACGAGGGCCGTTTTTTTCAAACTCCGATAGGCTATAAATAAATAACAAGTTTATAGAAAACAATTATTTTATTACTAAATGTTTTTTACACTTATGGTTAATTTTCAACATAATCACTGAAAATATTGAGACATTTGAAGACCTTCGTACTTTACAACGTTTGCGGAGAGACATTCAAAACAAACGAAGACTTCAGGAATTGTAATGATCCATGATAACGCTCGTCCACACACTGCTGGCACAACCCATCGGCTCCTTGAACAATTTCAATGGGACATTTTCGAGCATCCGTCGTACACTCCTGACCTAGCACCCAGCGACTTTCATCTTTTCCCTGAACTTAAGACGTGGCTAAGAGGGCAGCACTTTCAAACCAACAAAGATCTTCAAAACAACATCAATGCCCATTAGAAATCATTGGCGGCAACATTTTTTGAAGCGGGTATTGCGAAGCTTGTGCACAGGTACGATAAATGTCTCAATCTTTTCGGTGATTATGTTGAAGAGTAAGGTTTAATCAAAATCCTTAGATTCATTTTTGAGAAAATCAAAATATACGATTTTTTTTTATGTGAAAGATGGTTGGGGGTTGGGAATTTTCTTGAATATTATCGTGTCGCATCCTTAGAAAATACTTAAGTTAAATACATTGTGGTATTTAAGGGACTTTTCGTTCTAGAGCTATGATGCCCACATACACACACACACCAACACGCACGCACACACACACAAACACACACGGACACGTTTTTAAAAATCTGATGTGTACCATTCACATGACTTTCTCCATAGCCCTGCAGCAAATAAGCCTTAAAAAGCCTATACTTCTATATACTTTATGCTAATCAGAAAATATTAGCAGAAATAGTCTTATTACTCGCTTCCTTGTAAGTTGAAGTGAAATAAGGGTCAACCGTAGGTTAAAGTGATAGTCAAAAGCTGGTTGCTATGTCAATGAAGTTCCTTTGTTTATATGGATAGGAGTTGACAAGTTCCTGTATGAGAAAAGTATACGTTTTTCATAGCAGAAACCAAAAATAAGGAATGTCACAAAAAACGACGAACTCCACGAAAAAAATGTACATAACATAAAGTGTGTGTTTTAATGTGCTCTACATTTTTTGTGTAGTAAGTTTTTTTCCATCTCTTACGGTTTAGCAGTTATGCAAAATTTAGTAAAATTCATCCTGAATAAACTACTCTTCAGAGGCTATTCCCAGAAAATTCAAGATATACATTTTATTTGTCAGGTTTGTATGTTTAATATCCGAAATATTAATCAAAATCGTTAGAGCCATTTTTGAGAAAATCAAAATTTTCGAAAAAAGTTCCATGTAAAGGGTAGTTGGGGTGGGGGGGATTTTTCTCAATATCTTCGTGTCACATCCCTGGAATATACTAGACTTAAATACCAAGTTTGGTATTTTACCGACTTTTCGTTTTTGAGTTATCGTGTTCACAGGCACACGGACACACACACACGGACCTTTTTGTGAAAATGCTTTTATTGGATATTGGGGACCCTAAAACATATATTTCCGGTGAAATCTCGGTATCGAATTTTTGGGTGCAATACAATACTTCCTCTATACACATGCACGTAGTTGCTGTAGAGAAAAAGAACAGTATATGACACACGTGTTAAAGTTGTTTTATGTTGTTGGTAGGATTGCTGTACTCGGTCTACGGCCTCGTTTCGCAAGTTTCCTGCTCACAATATAAAACACCATTTGATGAGTTACATTCACATTACTTTCTCTACGACTCTGCATCAAATTATTGTTAAAAAGATTATGCTTCTATTTACTTCATGCAAATCGTAATTGCTTCCATTCAAGTAGAAGGGAAGTAAGGGAACAGCATAGGCTAAAATATTAATCAAAAGCTGGTTGCTATGCGATTTAAGTTCCTTTGTTTCTATGGACAGGAGTTGATAAATTCCCCTATGACAAAAGTATAAGTTTTTAAAGCTGAAGTCGATAACAAGAAAGTATCTAAAAAACGATCCACTGCACGGTAAAAATATACATAAAATAAATTGTGTGTTTCAACGAGCTCTACATTGTTTGTGAAGTAAATTTTTGTCTTTCTCGTACAGTTTGCCAGTTATGCAAAATCCCGTAAAAATCGTCCAGAATAAAGTAATCCACACCGGCAATTCCCAGAAAATTCAAGATATCCATTTTATTTGCCAGGTAAATATGTTTAATATACGATATTTTAATCAAAATCGTTAGAGCCATTTTGGAGAAAATCAACATTTTTTCCATGTAAAGTGTAGTTGGGGGTCGGGGGATGTTCTGGAAAATCTTCGTGTCGCATCCTCGGAAGACGCTGAACTTAAACACCAATGCTATGCTGCCCACAGACACACACACACAGATATTTTTCAAAAAATGCATTTTTTTGATTCAGGGGATCTCAAAACATATATTTATTGAGAAATCTCGGTATCGAATTTTTGGGTGCAACCTTTGCTATACACTATATACCTAGTACATATAGATAAAATAAAAAAAAAATATCACTTGTATAATAAATAGCTATTCTTTGTTGTAGTGAAGCCCTCCCCCCCAAAGTCGCAGAAAAACGATTCTGGGATAAACAAGGAGACAAATTATGAAAGTATTTCAGAAATTCATGAAGGGAATGTTTTTACCTCTTCGCAGGGAGTTGACAAAATTTAGTTGGTAACATGGCGCAGATGTCAAGCTCGGGAAAGAAGGAATTATTTCAGACAGTTCCCTAAGGATTATAAGGTGACAAAAACTCTTTGCTATGTCATTAATCCATGTCTTATAAAAACACTGTCACAATGTCTCTCCCATTATCATAATTATATATGGGTGTGTGTTATTATTCTGTGTCTGCTTTTGTTGGACTAGCTTGCCAGTCTCATTATTAATTACTTTTACTTTCTCTACCATTACCTACACTAGGTAGAGGAGGTATTACTTTCGACTCAAAAATGCAATAACGAGACTGCCTTAATAAAGTCATATGTTACATTCACATGACTTTCTCTATATCTCTGTAACAAATTCTTAACAAGCTCATTCTCCTATCTACTTCATTTTTTACTTTTTCTACACGTATTGTGTACATAGTATATAGAAAAGGTATTGCATTCCACCCAAAAAATCGATACCGAGATTTCACCGAAAATACATGTTTTGGGTCCCCCTGAATCCCAAGAAAATCATTTTTTGAAAAAGATCCGAGGTGTGTGTGTGTCTGTAGACAGCTTAGCTCAAAAACGAAAATGATGTTAAACATCAAATTTCGTATTTAAGTTAAGTATCTTCCAAGGATGTAAGACGAAGGTTTTCAGGAAAATCCCCACAACCCCAACTACCCTTTACATGGAAAATGTTTCGAAAACTTTGATTTTCTCAAAAAAGGCTCTAACGAGTTTATTTATAATATCGTATATTAGAGATATTTGCCTGACAAATAAAATGTATATCTTGAATTTTTAGGGAATAGCCTGTAAAGATTAGTTTATTTTGGATAGATTTTAGGGAATTTTGCATAACTGCTAAACTATAAGAGATGGACAAATGCATACTACACAAAAAATGTAGAGCACGTTAAACATACACAATTTATGTTATATACATTTTTTTTGTGGAGTTGATCGTTTTTTAGATATTGATATTTTTTGGTTTCAGCCTTGAAAAGTTTATACTTTTTCATACAGCTCGTGTCTAAAGAAACAAAGGAACTTCAGTCACATAGCAACCACCTCTTGACTATCACTTTAACCTATGGTACTCCATTATTTCGCTTCTACTTACAAGGAAGCAAGTAGTAAGACTATTTCTGCTAATTTTTTCTCGATGGACATGTAGTAAAAAGAAGCATAAGCTTAACAACAATGTTTGCAGAGATGTAGACAAAGCGATTTGAGTGGAACACATCAGATTTTAATGTTGATGTAGATTAACCTGCTTTAACCTGGTTGGTCATATTGGACGATGAATAAAATTAGTGAAATGATGCTCAAGTGATCTCGGGGTCTATGGAGCTTAAAGTCATTCCACATTCGTCTTCCCAGGATAAGGGAAAAACCCCAAAAAATCTTATCCCGGTAATTCACCCTAAACGAGGTTCAAATTAGCCACGTGTTGAATGCGAGGCAGATACGCTACCATCCCACCACACAGGCGGGCTTACTTCATTTTATCGAGAGAAATATTAACAGAAATTACTTGCTTTCTTGAAAATAAAACAGAAGTAAGGGTATACAAGAGGCTATAACGATATTGAAATATAATATATCTTATATATTTATTATTCTGAAACTTTTCTATTTCTCGTGTAGCTTAAAAAAATATTGTATATATAATTCTCTATTTATTATAATTATAATTTTTACTTTCTCTAGCCCTGTATGTACAATGTACTTATGGATAGAGAAGTATTGCATTCCACCCAAAAATTCGATACTTAGATTTCAACGGAGATACATGTTTTGGGTCCCCCTGAATCCAAAAAAAAGGCATTTTTGGAAAAAGGTCCGTGGTGTGTGTGCCTGTGGACAGCTTAGCTCAAAAACGAAAAGTCCTTAAATACCAAACTTGGTATTTAAGTTCAGTATCTTCCAAGAATGCGACACGAAGATTTTCAGAAAAATTCCAACACCCCCAACTACCTTTTACATGGAAAAATGTTCGAAAAACTTTGATTTTCTCAAAAAATGGCTATAACGATTTTGATTAAAATATCGAATATTAAAGATATTTACCTGACAAATAAAATGTATATATTGAATTTTCTGGGAATAGCCTCTGAAGACTTCATTATTCTGGACGATTTTTACTGAATTTTGCATGCATATCGTAAGAGTTAGACAAAAATTTACTACACAAAAAATTAGATCACGATAGAACATACAATTTATTGTATATACATTTATTTCGTGAAGTTAATCGCTTTTGAGATATTCCTTGATATTGGTTTCAGTTTTAAGAAAGCTTTACTTTTCTCACGCAAGAATTTGTCAACTCCTGTCCACACAGACAAAGAAGTTTCAGTCTACTTACAAGGAAGGAAGTAATAAGACTATTTCTGCTAATTTTTTTTCGATTAGCATTAAGTAGAAGAATAAGGTTTATAACAATAATTTGTTGCAGAGATGTAGAGAAAGTCATGTGAATGGAGCACATCAGATCTTTTCATAATATATTATTTATCGAATCAGCACAATTGCTTAAAAAGCCAGTGATAAATGTGGTTAACAATTATACATATACGAACATAACCTCTAAAATGTGCAAAAGATAACAAGGAGATACATTAACAATGGGTAGCGATTATAACTATAAACAATGAAATTATCCTGAGTAAATTAACAAGTTTAAGAAAGTTAACAACGTATTTATTTGATCACATCAATATTTGAGAACGGAGTATGGATGAGTGAAGCTAATAATTCGTTTCAAAATGGGCTGACACCCCTCTAAGATTAATAAGACAATGTCTGCTGGATAGCCAACTGCACGACACCACAGAATGGAGAACCTGTTATAAGGGGCCGACCCTTAGCCAGGCATGAACATGAGGAAGTGGATGATATGAAACGTAACAGATAATTAAGACTGCGAAACACTGGAGAGGAGGTCTTGAGGCAGTTTTCCTTTCAGTCTTCTCTTCTGAGGGTATCTAAGTGCAATGTGAAATGTTTTAACTTCTGGAACTTCTGTTATCTTATCAGGAATTTCTTTGAGAGCAATTTGAAATATTGTTGTATGGTAAGAATTGCAAATTCCTATGAACCACGGAGCCTTGGTGATATTGCGGAGAAATTTATACAATTACTTCCTGAATCGCTCTGTAAGTAAACTTTAGAATAATTAGGTAATAAGCCTGAAAAATAATTTTTCTTGAAGTTGCCAGTTTTGCAGAATGCAGCGCTTTCTCCTCGCATATTGTTCAAGTTTCCGGGGGACATTAAAGATAACACATGACTCCGGGCATTTCTCCTCTTTACATCTTGATATACGCTCCTACACGTGCCATTGTTTAAGTTCGAGTCCCAGAGACTACAATCAAATGTGCCTGTGGTAAAGGATGGGGAGGTCTTCAGTAAAATAACCGGTGTGAGACATGCATGGATACTGATAAAAACACACTACAATTTTATTGCAACATTATTAATATAACTAATCTGATTTTATTGCTGAAGGTTACTGTAATACAAAATCAAAAATTCACATGACTTTCTCTACATCTTTGCAACAAATTATTGTTAAAAAGCTTATGCTTCTATTTTCTTCATGCTAATCGAGAAAAAAAATAGCAGAAATAGTCTTATTACTTGCATCCTTGTAAGTAGAAGCGAAATACGGGAGTACTATAGATTAAAGTGATAGTCAAAAGCTGGTAGCTATGTGACTGGAGTTCCTTTCTTTATATGGGCACGGGTTTACAAATTCCTGTATGAGAAAACTAAGTTTTTAAAGGTGAAACCAAAACCAACAAATATGCAAAAAACGATCGACTCCACGAAGAAAATTTATATATCATAAATTGTGTGTTTTAACGTGATCTACATTTTTAGTGCAGTAAGTTTTTGTCCATCTTCTACGGTTTAGCAGTTATGCAAAATTCCGTAAAATTCATCCAGAATAAAATAATCTTCAGAGGCTATTCCCCGAAAATTCAAAATATACATTTTAATTATAGGGTAAATATCTTTAATATACGCTGTTTCAATCAAAATAGTTAGAGGCATGTAAAGGGTAGTTTGGGGTGGGAGATTTTTCTCAAAATCTTGTGTCGCATCCATGAAAAATACTATATTTAAATATCAAGTTTAGTGTATTATCCAATTTTCGTTTTTGAGTTATCGTGTCCACGGACTCGCGGATACACACACGGACCTCTTTCTGAAAATGCCTTTTTTGGACACAGGGAACCTTAAAACACATATTTTTCCGGTGAAATCTTGGTATCGAATTTTTGGGTGGAGTGCAATACCTTCTCTATACACCAAGTACATAGTGCGTGTAGGGAAAGTAAAAATTTCCACTAAACATACAAAAACCTTTGATTAATCATCTATGTTACTATTTAGGGTCAAGTTCCGGGTCTTCCAAGAATGCTACACAGAGATTTTCAAGAAAATCTCCCACTTACGCTACCCTTTACATGTAACATTTTTCTTACTCTTTGACTTCTTGTGAAGTGGCTATAATGATTTTTGTTAAAATACCATATGTTTAAAATACCTTCATTACTTACGAAATGTACGTTTAGAATTTTTTGGGAATGCCCTCTGAAGACCTGTTCATTCAGAATGTTTTATGTGTTGCTGGTAAACCGTAAAATGTAGACAAAAATGTATTACACATAAAACATGTCGTATAAACACACTATATGTATTAATCATTTAGTTTTTTTTTGTGGAGTTAATTGTTTCCGAGAGTTTCATTGTTATTGGTTTTAATTTTAAGCTAGGTACACTATTTGTAAACGGACAGCAGTCTTTCGTATAATTTCTCTTTCGTTTTACTCCTCGCCTTGCACAGAAAACCGTATTTCAATTGTTTTTGAAACAGCGACCAGCATTTAAGAGATTTGACTATGGGTTTAGCCTAATGTGTTCCTCTATTTTCCTTCAACTTACAAGGATGCAAGCCATAAGTTCATTTGTGCTAATACTACCTTGATTAGCATGATGGAGATAAAAGAGTCCTAGTTGGTCGTATCAGACGATGAAGGAAATTGATAAAATGATATTTAAATGACCTCGGAGGCCATGGAGCTTGAAGTTTTATCAGGATAAGAGAAAACCCCGAAAAAACCTTATCCGGGTAATTCGAACTCACGACCTTTTGAATATGAGGCAGACACGCTACCACCACACTACCCAGGCGGGCAAGAATAGCTTGTGGAACGGGCAGATTTTAGCATTTTTGTACTGAACAATTCAAGTCAGTGCGGGTCAGTTGAGGAATAAATGTCTTGCCGGCATGTTGCTATGGTAGCTCAGTGGTAAAGCAACCGGCTAAACACCGGGAGATCCGTGGTTCAAATACCGGCTATACCGGTTAATTTTTCAGTCTGACTCTATTTATTCAACGTTAGCTTTTATCGTTTTAGCGACAATATATTGAACGATTAACTGAAATGCCAGCACAAACCCAAATTAACCTATAAGGCAGTACCGAATTTGTTTTGGTGGCGTATACGATGGCAACACCAACTTGAGTTAGCTCAACTATATATTTTGAAGACTATTACTTACTGAACCGTTCTGTAAGTAAGTATAAACATTAGGAGAAGAAGGTAATAAGTCTGAAAAGTAATTTTTCTTGAAGTTGCCAGTTTTGCAGAATGCAGCGCTTTCTCCTCGCATATTGTTCAAGTTTCCGGGGGACATTAAAGATAACACGACTCCGGGCATTTCTCTTCTTTACATCTTGATATACGAATATTAAATGAGGAACTGCGCTTCTACACCTGCCATTGTTTAACTCCCACGTCTGGCCCCAGGCTGGCGATGAACTGAGTACCTCTGGCGCCGAGATGTAAAACACATATAAAACTTGTGACGTAGGAAATGTGATGAAAAGTGCATATCACTGGAGGCTTGTTCCTTTCGCTTCAAATTTCTGCTTAAAAGGTCACGCGGTAAACTCCTTTTCTGCACCAAATAGAATGACATTAAAATTACATAGGTTTACATGCACATGACATTCTCCAAACACTATTCTAGAACTATTGTTTCAAAACATTATTTCCTGTATTTACTTCTGGTTAATCTAGATAAATATTCACTACTTTTTGTTTTTGAGCTATGCCATTCACACACATGCATTCACATACATTCCGAATGTTTTACTTTCTCCAAAGCATTTTTGAAAAAGGTACGTGTGTGTGTGTATCTGTCAGTCTGTCTGTGTGCTTGTGGACAGCATAGCTCGAATACGAAAAGACCAACGAAAAGTTTGGTATCTTGCGAGGATGCGAAAAGAAGATTTGTAAGAAAATTCCCCACCCCAACTACCCTTTACATGGAACGGTTCTCAAAAATGGCTCTAACGATTTTGATTAAAATATCATATATTAAAGATATTTACCTGACATATAAAATGTATATCTTGAATTTTATGGGCATAGCCTCTGAAGGGTACCTCATTCTGGATGAATTTTACTGAAGTTTGCATTACTGCTAAACCGTAAGAGATGGAAAAAAAAAATTAGCATACAAAAATGTAGATCACTTTAAAACACACAATTTATGGCATATACATTTTTTATGGAGTTGGTCGTTTTTGAGATATTCCTGGTTTTTGATTTCCGCATTCAAAAATTATACTTTTCTCGCACAGGACTTTGTCAACTCCTGTCCATTTAAACAAAGGCACTTCAGTCACATAGCAACCAGCTTTTGACTATCACTTTAACCTATGGTATTTGCTTATTTCGCTTCTACTTACAAGGAAGCAAGTAATAAGACTATTCCTGCTAATTTTTTTTTCGATTACCATAAAGTAGGTAGAACAATAAGCTTTTTAACAATAATTTGTTGCAGAGATGTAGAGAAAGTCATGTGAATGGAACACATACGATTTTTGTTTTTGAGCTATGCTATTCACACACATGCATACACATATACAGTCAGATTTTTTTCTAAAAATCTTATGTTTTCCATTCAAATAAGGGAATACACTAGGTTAAAGCGATAGTCAAATGTTTAAAAATGTAGTTGCCATGTGGCTGAAATCCATATGGTGTCTATGCATTGCAAGGAGTTGATAAACTCCTCTGTGAAAAAAGTATTTAAAAACTAATATAATAAACAAGGACTCTCTAAAGTGGTGAGCTCCATAAAAACATATGTGTTTTATCGACAGCTGCATTTTTTGTGTAGTATGTTATTTTCTATCTCTTATGGTTTTTCAGTTATACAAAATTAAACAAAATTCTTCCAGGATAAAGAGATTTTCAGCGGTCATTCCAGGAAATTTGAATAGATACATTTTAATAGTTAATTATATATTTAACATGATAGATTTTAATAAATATTGTTATAAGCATTTTGAGAAAATCTAAATTTTTCTATGTAAAGGATAATTTGGGGGAAGGGAGTTTTTCTCAAAACCTTCGTGTCCCATCCCTGGAAGATACTAAACTTAAATACCAAGTTTGGTATTTCATCAACTTTTCGTTTTTGAGTTACCATGTTCACAGACATGTTCTTACTGAAATTTACCATGTTCTTACCATGTTCTTTCTGAAAATGTTCTTTTTTTTTCTGGTTTGGATACAGGGGACTTTAAAATTGTCTTTCCAGTGCAATATCGGTATCAAATTTTAGTGTGGAGTGCAATACCTTCTCTAACTACATACACACAGTAATCTTTTTTCTAAAAATACACCCTAAATACACATTAGGTTTCCCAAGTAATATATCCACTTTTTAGAAAAAAGTCCGTGTGTGTATGTGTCCGTGAACAATATAACTCAAAAATGAAATGTCAGTAAAATAACAAACTGGACATTAGGGCCTCGCCGAATAGTCAGGCTACTCAACTCCCACTGGTCCGGGTTCGATCCCAATTGACCGCATGAGATTTGTGGTGGACAAAGCGGCGCATGGGCGGGTTTTCTCCGGGTTCTTTTTGTATTACTTTTCTCATAGAGGAAGTTGTAAACTACTGAAACAGATTTCATCCAAATGGCAACCAGCTTTTAAAACATTTGACTATTGCTTGAGCCTTGTGTACTCCGTTATTTAACTTCTAATTGCAAGAAAGACAGTTTATCTTGATTAGCATGAAGTAAATCCAATAATAAGATTTTTAATGGTAATTTGTAACAGAGATGTAGAAAAATCATTTGAGTGGAATACATAAGATGTTTTTTTCATTTTTACTTTTTCCATACGTAGGGAAGGCATATCACTCCACTCAAAAATTGGATACTGTGATTTCACTGGAAGAACACGTTTTATGTTCCCCTGTACATATAAAAAATCTGAGGTGTTCCATTCGCATGACGTTCTCTAGCTGTTCACAAACAAACATTCTTTTAAGAGATAATTATTTTATTCACAACATGATAATCAGAATTGGTCTTATTACTTGTGTCTTTGTACATAGAAGTGAAATAAGGGAGTACCATAGGTTAAAGTGAAAGCCAAAAGCTGGCTGCTATGTGACTGATGTTTCTTTGTTTGTATGGACAGGAGTTGACAAATTCCTGTATGAGAAAAGTATAAGTTTTTCAAAGCTGAAACCAAGAAAAAGATATATCTCAAAAACGATCAACTCCACGAAAAAAATGTATATAACATAAATTGTGTGTTTTAACCTGCTCCACATTTGTCTCTGGGTTAAGCTTTTGTCCATCTCTTACGGTTTAGTAGTTATGAAAAATTCATCCAGAATAAAGTAGTCTTCAGAGGCTATTCCCAGAAAATTCAAAATATGCATTTTATTTGTCAGGTAAATAACTTTAATATTCGATATTTTAATCAAAATCGTTAGAGTCATTTTTTAGAAAATCAAAATTTTAGAAAAAAGTTTCATGTAAAGGGTATTTTGGGGTAGGGGTATTTTTCTCAAAATCTTCGTGTCGCATCCCTGGAACATACTAAACTTAAATACTAAGTTTGGTATTTTACCAACTTTTCGTTTTTGAATTATAGTGTTCACAGACACACGGATACACTGACACACGGACACGCAGACACACACACACACACGGACCTTTTTCTGAAAATACTTTTTTTTTGGATACGGGGGACCCTAAAACATATATTTCCGGTGAAATCTCGGTATCGAATTTTTTGATGGAGTGCAATACATTCCCTATACACTATGTACATAGTGCGTATAGAGAAAGTAAAAATTAGGCGAAAGTGATAGTCCAATCTTTTAAAAGGTTTCGCTATGCAATTGTTATTGCATTTGGTATGAAACGGATGAGGGCTTCCGATTGAGAAAAAATGTTTGTACTTTAAAATTAAAGCAATAACAGTAAATATGCCGACAAAAAAAAAATGTATATGATAAATTGTGTGTTTTAACGAGTTATACACTTTATTTGGTATGTAATGTTTACTTTCTCTATACGCACTATATACATAGTGTACAGAGAAGATATTGCACTTCACCAAAAAATTCGATACCGAGATTTCAGCGGAAATATATGTTTTAGGGTCCTCTGTATCCAAAAAATGTATTTTCAGAAAAATGTCCGTGTGTCTGTGAACATAACCCAAAAACGAAAATTCGGTAAAATACCAAACTTGGTATTTAAGTTTAGTATCTTTCAGGGATGCGACACGAAGATTTTGGGAAAAATCCCTCCAACCCCAAACTACCCTTTACTTGGAACTTTTTTTCGAAAATTTTGATTTTCTAAAAAATTGGCTCTAACGATTTTGATTAAAATATCGTATATTAAAGATATTTACCTGACAAATAAAACGTATAATTTGAACTTTCTGGGAATAGCCTCTGAACACTACTTTATTCTGGGTCAATTTGACGGAATTTTGCATAACTGTTAAACCGTAAGAGATGGACAAAAACTTACCACACAACAAAGGTATAGCACATTAAAACACACAATTTAAGTTAAATACATTTTTTTCGTGGAGTTGATTATTTCTGAGATATTTCTAGTTTTTTGTTTCAGCTATAAAAATACTTTTCTCATACAGGACTTTGTGAACTCGTGTCCCTACAAACAAAGAAACATCAGTCACATAGCAACCAGATTTTGACTTCACTTTAACCTATGGTACTCCCTTATTTCGCTTCTGCTTACAAGGAAGCAAGTAATAAGACTATTTCTGCTAATGTTTTCTCGATATGAGGAAGTAAATATAAGCACAAGCTTTTTAACAATAATGTATTCCAGAGTTGTAGAGAAAGTCGTGTGAATAGAACACTTCAGATTTTTTTGAATATACGTTATTGTAATCAATATGTGCAGAGTCATAAATGTTCCATGTTTGGAGTAAAGAGATTTTTTTGAAAATATTCTTTTGGTATCCTTGAAATAATGCTAAACTTAAATGCCAAGTTTGGTATTTAACCGCCTTTTGGTTTTTGAGTTACGCTATCAATTGACTAACACATACACACAAAAACTGATCTTCTTCTAAAACTGCCTTTTTACTTTATCTATACTTACTATGTACATAGTGTAGAGAGAAGGTATTGCATTTCACCCAAATATTCGATACTTAGATTTCACCGGAAATACATATTTTGGGTCCCCTGAATCCAAAAATAAGCATTTTTGGGAAAAGGTCCATGTGTGTGTGTCTGTGACCAGCATAGGCCCAAAACGAAAATACCATTAAATACCAAACTTGGTATTTAGGTTTAGTAGCTTCCAAGGATGCGACACGAAGATTTTCAAAAAATGTCCACCACTACAAACTACCCTTTACATGGAAAAAATTTCGAAAGCTTTGATTCTCTTAAAAATGGCCCTAACGATTTTGATTACAACCATCCCGTATATTAAATTTATTTATCTCCGAAATAAAATGCATATCTTAAATTTTCTGGGAATAGCCTCTGAAGACCTTTTCATTCTGGATGAATTTTACGGAATTGTGCTTAACTGCTAAACCGTAATAGATAGACAAAAACTCACTGCACAAAAAATGTACATCACGTCAAAACACACAGTTCATGTCCTTTACATTTTTGTTGTGGAGGTAACCGTTTCCGAGATATTCCTTGTAATTGGTTTCCATTGTGAGGTATTTAACCTTTTCTCAGACAGGAAGTGTCTGTTTTTCTTTTGTTCTATTCCTGGCCAAGCAAAGAAGCGATTTGCAATGACAATGGCATAACGATAAAACATTTGACTATCACTTTAGCCTAGTGTATTCCCTTAGATCCCCTTTACTTATAAGAACTAAGCAATAAGAACATTCTGCTTGTGTTTATTTCGATTAGCATTGTGTAGAAAGAAGAATAATCTTTTGCAGGAAGTTTGTAGAGCAGCTAGAGAAAATCATGTGGGTGTAACACACCAGATTTTTAATTAGGGGTCATCAAAACGTATTCTCTTCTCTTCTGGCTCTACAGCCCTTGGTGAGCTTTGGCCTCCTGCACAATTCTCCTCCACATATCTCTATCTTCTGCTTTACTTTTCCACCCTCTGATTCCAATTTTTCTTAGGTCTTCCATCACATCATCTAACCATCTTGTTTTTGGTCTTCCTTTTTTTCTTCTAGCGTACAGTCTTCCTTTCAATATTCTTTTTGGCATTCTATCTTCTGTCATTCTCTCTATGTGTCCTAGCCATCTTATTCTTTGTGCCTTTATAAATTTCACAATATTTTGCTGCTTAATTAGTTCTTCTATCTCATAATTATATCTTATTCTCCATTGGTCTTTATCCTTTACAGGTCCAAAGATTCGTCTAAGTATTTTCCGTTCAAATCTTCGTAGTATTTCTTCATCTACATTGTTTAGGGTCCAGGTTTCTGCAGAATACGTTACTATTGGTCTTATTAGTGTTTTATAGATATTGTATTTTGTCCCTGTACTAATAAGCCTATTTTTTAATAGATTTAAATTTGCATAATAGGCTGCATTTCCACCTTGAATTCTTTCTTTTATGCACTCGTTTAAATTGTTATCATTATTTACAAGCGCTCCTAAATATCTAAATTTGGATACCCCTTCAAATGTTTTGTCTCCAACTACTAGATTTTCAATTATTCTTTTGCTTTTGTCTGCTGTCATTTTCAGGTATTTAGTTTTTTTTTCATTTACTTCTAATCCTATTTTTTTTGACCTTCTTTCTAATTCTTCATAAACTTCAACTAACATTTTCCTATCTCTTGCCACAATCAATATGTCATCTGCATATGCACATATCTGACTAGACTTAAAAAATATTGTTCCTTTAGTATTTATTTTTTCTACTGCTCTGTGCAGGGCTAGGTTGAATAGAGTCGTCGATAGTCCATCACCTTGTCTTACTCCTGTGTTATAATCAAAATCCGGACTTAATTTATTCATTACTTTCACTTTGGCTTTTGTATTTTCCATTGTCATTTTTATTAGTCTTATTATTTTCGGTTGCACTTTAAAACATTGTAAGGTGTTATAGAGAACTTCTCTGTCAATTGAGTCAAATGCAAACTTAAAGTCAATAAACAGAAAGCATAAATCTATGCCATGCTCATAGAATTTTTCCATTATTTGTCGTATTACAAATATCTGGTCTATCGTACTCTTGTCACTTCTAAATCCACATTGATACTCGCCTAATACATTTTCCGCATATTTTTTCACTCTATTATTTAAAATACTTGAAAATATTTTATATGCTACATTTAGCAATGTAATTCCCCTATAATTATGGCATTGATATTTATTACCCTTTTTATATATTGGGCATATTATGCCTGTCTTCCAGCTTTCAGGCATCTGTTCCTTCCTCCATATTTCTAATATTAACTTATGTATTGCTTTCATAATTTCATTCCCACCATATTTAATTAGCTCAGCGATTATGTCATCTTCTCCTGGTGCTTTATTATTCTTTAGGCTCTGTATTGCTATTTTAACATCCCAAATATCCGGTTCTTCTTCTTCTTCTTCTTCTTCTTCTTCTTCCATTTTTTGTTCATTTCCATTTTCATTCTCTCCTTGTTCCTGATTATTTATTGATTGTCGTTTATTTAACAATTCCTTGTAGTACTCAGCCCATCTTTCCAGTATATCTTTATCTTCTCCAAGAACATTACCTTCCTTGCTTAGACATTCTTTCATTTTATTCTGTTTCCCTTGTTTCATTTGCTTTAATGCCATATAGAATTTCTTTATCTCACTCTGTTGAATCAGCGTTTCTATTTCTTGGGTTTGCATTTTCCAATATTCTCTTTTCTTTTTCTTACATATGTTATTAGCGTCTCTTCTTCTTTGACGGTATTCTTCATAGTTATTTCTAGTTTCTTTCTGGAGCATTTTTTTCCTAGCCATGTTCTTTTTTTCTATAGCTTGCTCACACTCTTTATCATACCATTCTATGTTTCTTTCCATTTTCTTTTCACCTATACTTATTTTTGCTACCTCTTTTACTGTCTCCTTTATTACCTCCCATTGTTCTTCTACACCTTCTTCTGTTCCTTTTTCATTTAATTTGCTGCTCATTAACTTTTGATATTTCTTTTTTTCTTCTTTATCTTTTATTTTTTCTCTATCCCATCGTATATGTTTGTTCTCTTGAACTCTCTCCATCTTCTTTATTTTTATTCTCATTCTCACTTTAACCAAAAAGTGATCTGAATCACAATTTGGGCCTCTACAACTTCTTACATCTATAATTGATGATGTATGTCTTGCTTTAATTAGCACATGATCAATTTGATTTACTATATCTGAGCCTGGCATTTTCCACGTTCCTTTATGTATTTCTTTGTGAGGGAAGCAGGTACTTTTAATAATCATATTATTTCTAACTGCGAATTGTCCAAGTAGATTACCATTTTCATTACTTATTTGATGTAGTGAATGTTTCCCTGCCACTCCATTTAAATAGTCTTCTTTCCCCACTTGGGCATTAAAATCTCCTAGTATCACCAATGTATCATAAGTTCCTACTGAATTACATGTATTTTCTAAGCTTTCGTAAAACTCTTCCTTGTTTATCTCATCTTTCTCTTCTGTAGGTGCATATATAGATAATATAGTTATATTTCTGAATTTACCTTTAAGGCGTAATTTACAGATTCGTTCACTAATTGATTTAAATTCTATTAGGCTCTTTTTGATTTCCTTTGAGATAATAAATCCTGTACCATTAAGTCCAGCTTTTTTAGGTCCACTATATAATACCGTGTATTCTTTCTTATCTATTCTACCTTCCCCTGCCCATCTTATTTCTTGGAGCGCTACCACATCTAATTTATATTTTAATACTTCATTTGCTATTTCTTTCATTTTCCCAGGTTTCAGCATTGTCCTTACGTTCCAGGTCGCCCACATTAAATCATTCCGAGGCTTTTTTGCAGGTTTCGTAACAATAGCTTTTTAACAAGATTAGGTTGTTAACCTAATGCTTAACCCCCAACCTGGAGGACCAGGCTTCCTTATTTATGTCCCCAGGAAGCAGGGTGGTCCGGTTATACCCCCGAACACTGGGTATCAAAACGTATTACCAGTGAAATTACAGTACCAGTTTTATGGTGGAATGCCTTTAACTTCTCTGCCTACTATGTACATTGTATGAGATATAGTAAAAATTCTATGGCCGGTGTCAGTGAGCCCAGAAACGTTAGCTTGCAATATCATCTACCTACTAGCTAGTATGGTATAGAAAGTAAAACTCACTTCACTAGTTTGAGACCACGGGAGCCCAAGTTTGAAGTTAAGGATTGCACACAATCGATATATCACTTAAATGTTTGCCCACGAATTAAACCAGGCCACGGGCCGCTAGATAATTAAAGCCTGATATGAACAAAATGTGAATTTTTGTTTAACCAGTTATTACTGCGCTATGCAAAAATCTATTGGGTCTGGTTGGAAGTGGGTTAAACCAGTCGCAAACAAAAACCGCTTTGTGTTTAATGAAAATGTAGGCGGCGATGCAAATAGAAGAGTAAAAACAAGTGATGCTCTGAAATTTATGATCAAATTATAAGCTGCAAAAGATATATGCTTATCTTTCATCATTCAGGAGGCTATTTCACTCTATAAACTGAAAGCTGTGGAAATGGCTTTATTGTTAAATTTAAACTAATCATTTATCACAATGAAAATATAGAGAGATGAAAACAAACTTTTTCAAATTCTGCAGCAAATTACGCTTAGTGTAACTGCCTCATATTCACGAGGTCCCGAGTTCAAATCTTGTTTAGGGCGCGATATTCGGATGCTCACTTTTTTAATTTATTGGTGCATATTATTGTATTTTCAACTTGAAATAGAAACATTTAAAACCACATTTTATTGGTCAAAACCAAATTTCGGATTAAGTAACATACCCACTTATAGTCATACATTTAAATCGTCACGCGATACGGTTTAAAGCGCCACATAGTAGTAAAAATAACAGAAAATTGAACTTTAAGCATTACATTATTTAACTAGGCAATTTTGTTTATCATTTTTTGCAGTTTTTAACAAATTTCACAAATCCGTTACCTTTAGCCAATGCACCTGTGAATTTCCTATATCCAACACTTTTTAACTAATCCGGCTGAAATTTTGAACATGCATTTATGTTGTACGGTAGTTACATTCTTTAAAATTTTGTTTATGTATCATAAGTAATTTTTGAGTTATTAAATTTTAAATTAAAAAACTGGCGCCAAATTCAAATCAGTCCACAAGATGAAAAGGATGAAAATGTATATTTTTTTATTTTTTAAAATATGCATTTAAGTATCAGGAAAGGAACTGTCATATGAATTTATTGTACCACATTTAGTTCTAGAGGTAAAAATATTAAAGCAAGAAACAGACAAAACTTTAAGAAAATTTATAATACAATTGACTTAAAAAGGAATTTCTAAAGCAAAACAAGGAGTTTTAAAAAATTATAAGACAGAAATCGTTTTTACTTTCTCTACCAAGTTTGGTATTTAATTGCTGTCTACAGACACACAGACAGACCGACACACACATGGACGTTTTTCTAAAAATTATTTTTTTTGTATTCAGGGGGACCAAAAATATGTATTCCCGGTGAAATCTCGGTATCAAATTTTTGGGTGTGTTCTCTATACAATATATATATATAGGTAGTACGTTTATAGAAAGTAAAATATTTATTTAAAGGGTTACAGTACCTTACTGTAGTTTTTATCGCTAAGGTATTCACTGTAACGTGGTACTAGTTTTTCATTGCCAATTTTATTTTATTCTACCGCCACAGATGTAAAAATAATTCTTGAAAAGCTTATTCTTATATCTACTTCATGTTAATCCAGATCTACATTAATAGAAATGGTATTATTACTTGCCACGGAAGTAACTAATAAGACCATTCTGTAATGTTTATCTCGATTAACATGAAGTAGATAGAAAAATAAGCTTTTCAACAATAATTTGCCACAAAGATGTAGAGAAAGTCATGTGAATGGAAAAATCAGGTATTTTCATTCTTTATATATGCTGTTCACAGACATTCATTCAGTATCTCACTGACACTCCCTCTCTCTCTCTCTCTCTCTCTCTCTCTCTCTCTCTCCATACACACAAACACACAAAGGATGTATTTCTAAAATTTTGATGTGTTCCATTCATATGATTTTCTCTACATCTCTGCAACAAATTATTGTTAAAAAGCCTATGCTTCTATTTACTTTATGTTAATTGAGAAAAAATTAGCAGAAATAGCCTTACTACTTGCTTCCTTAATAAGTAGAAGCGAAATAAGAGTGTACCATAGATTAAAATGATAGTTAAAAGCTGGTTGCTATGTGACCGAAGTTCCTTTGTTTGTATGGACAGTAAAGTTTTTCAAAGCTGAAACCAACAACAAGGAATATCAAGAAAAGATTAACTCCACGAAAAAAAGTAAATATAGCATAGACTGTGAGTTTTAACTTCCTCTACAGTTTTTGTGTGGTAAGTTTTTGCACATCTCTTAGGTTTAGCAGTTATTCAAAATTCTATAAAATTCATCCAGAATAAAGTATCTTCAGAAGCCATTCCCAGAAAATTCAAGATATAAATGTTATTTGTCAGGTAAATATCCTTAATATACGATATTTTAATCAAAATCATTGGAGCCATTTTTGAAAAAAGCTCCATGAAAAGGGTAGTTTGGGATGTTTTTTTTCAAGGTCTTCGTGTCGCATCCCTGGAAGATACTAAATTTAAATACCAAGTTTGGTATTTTACCGACTTTTCGTTTTTGAGTTATCGTGTTCACAGGCACACACAAAGACGGGCCTTTTTCTGAAAATGCTTTTTTTTTTACAGGGTAACCTAAAACATGTATTTCAGGTGAAACCTCGGTATTGAAATTTTGGTTGGAGTGCAATACCTTTTCTATACAGACATGTACGTATAGAGAAAATAAAAATGGTTTCTTGAAATCAGGTACTTCATGGATGCATTTCCAGTGAAACCTCGTTATGGAATTCTTGGATGAAATGAAATATCTTTGCTATGTACGTGGTAAAGTAATTAATGGGCAATGGTTGGTGAAGAATGTCATATGAATGTATAGCATAAAAGCTCTACTAGTAGGAACGAGTTCCACATATAGTTTCCGCACGAGTTCTGAGGATTTGAATGCCATGAACTTATACAACATTCTCTAGTTTCCAGTTTCCTTCCCGACACTAGGAAGCACAGTGGGATACGATCTTCTACTCCCAGAGTTAGAAACAAGGACTTTGACAATTCAGCTGGTCTGTCGAGAATCCAGTGGGAACAATGTGATCGGAATCTTCGGGTGCAGGCGTCCGAGCGTTGGCAAAGTTAATAACGCTGTCGGCGGTGTCGACGCAAAGGGCAAAATACTTCAAATATACATACATTCTGGGAATCAACTCGGGTCGGTTAACAATAACTCTTCACAGCATCAAATATACATAGATATCGACTGGTGATCTTTTCGCTGAATCTCTGGTGAAGACCGTGAAAATATGACTTTATTGATGGTGAATATATCTTACACAGGATTTTCACTTTCTCTAGCCCGTAAGTAGAGAAAGTAATAAAAAAAATCTAGTGGTTCCATTCATACAACTTGCTCTACCTTCTCTGCAAATAAGCTCATACAATATACCTAATAGCTTGGTCATATCGGACATGAATGAATTTGACGAATTGATCTCGGGGTACGTGAAACTTAAACTTACTCGACATTCATCTTATCAGGATAAGGGAAAACCCCGAAATCCTAAGAGAGATTCGAACCTAAGACCTGTTATTTATGATGCAGACACGCTACCAACACAGCACTCAGGCGGGCCAGTAACTTTTGTCTATTTCTTATAGCTTACCAGTAGATATAGTATAAAGCATTTTTACTTTCTCTAGCCCCGTATGTACATGTTTTAGGACCCCCTGTGGCCATAAAAAGCATTTTTAGAAAAAGGTCCGTGTGTGTGTGTCCGTGTGTCTGTGAACACGATAACTCAAAAACGAATAGTAGCCAAAATACCAAACTTGGCATTTATGTTTAGTACCTTCTAGGGATACGACATGAAGATTTTGAGAAGAATCCCCCCACCCCAAACTACCCTTTACATGGAACTTTTTTCGAAAATTTTGATTTTCTTAAAAATGGCTCTTAACGATTTTGATTAAAATATCGTATATTAAGGATATTTACCTAACAAATAAAATGTATATCTTGAATTTTCTGGGAATAGCTTCTGAAGTCCTGTTTATTCTGTATGAATTTTGCTTAATTTGGCATAACTAGTAAACCGTAAGGGATACACAAAAACTTACAATACAAACAATCTATGCCTTGTTAAAACACATAAGTTATGTCATATACATTTTTCTCGTGGAGCTTACCGTTTTCGAGGTATTCATTGTTATTAGCTTCAGTTGTGAAGTACTTCTACTTTTCTCAGACGGGAGTGTCCGTTTTTCTTTTGTTCTACTCCTGGCCAAGAAAAGAAGCGATTTGTAATGACAATCGCGTAACGAAAAATTTTAAAACATTTGACTATTGGTTTAGCCTAGTGTATTCCCTTATTTTCTTCCTACTTATACGGAACTAAATAATAAGAACATTGTGCTAATGAGCACCTCGATTAGCAAGGTGCAGAAAGAAGAATTATCTTATGTAAGAAGTTTGTAGAAGAACTAGAGAAAGTCATGTGAGTATAACACATCAGATTTTTGGAAAAAGTTCCGTATTTGTGGTGTGTTGTAAGCAGCATAACTCAAAAACGAACAATTTTTACTAAAGTTTTGATTTTCTCAAAATTAGCTCCATTGATTTTGAATAAAATAGTGTATACTATAGACAGGAATAAATTTTAAAAGCCTCTTCATTTTGAATTAGTTTTGCAGTTATTCAAAATCAATGCAGCTATTTTTAAGTAAATCAAACTTTTCGATTTTTTTTTCTTTACCGGTATACGCAAAATTAATATTTTTTCGTTTATTCATTTTAGCACACATATTTGGCCTTCAGGCTTAACCTAATTGTCCATCAGGTGAGAGACAATGACTTACATAGAACAGAAACACACAATACTCAACATCCATTGCCGGACTTGAACCCGCGGCTCTTTCGCGGCAGGGCGTCTACGCCAAACGAGTAAACCACGGCTGCTGGGACCAGCGTTATCGTTTTTCTATTTGAAGGAAGGCAAATAAAGAAAATCTGATGTGTACCATTCACATGACTTTCTCTATATCCCTGCAACAAATTATTCTTAAAAAGCTCTTACTTCTATTTACTCCATGCAAATCAGAAAAAAATTAGCAGAAATAGTCTTACTACTTGCTTCCTTGTAAGTAGAAGCGAAGTAAGGGGATACCATAGGTTAAAGTGATAATCAAAAGCTGGTTGCTATGTCACTAAAATTCCTTTGTTTGTATGGACAACAGTTGACAAATTCCTGTATGAAGAATGTATATAACATAAATTGTGTATTTTATCGTGCTCTACATGTTTTGTATAGTAAGTTTTTGTCCATCTCTTACGGTTTAGCAGGTATTCAAAATTCAGTGACATTTATCCAGAATAAACTACTCTTCAGAGGCTATTCCCAGAAAACTCAAGATATAAATTTTATTTGACAGGTAAATATCTTTAATTTACGAAATTTTAATTAAAATCGTTAGAGCCATTTTTGAGAAAATCAAAATTTTCGAAAAAAGTTCCATGTAAAGGGTAGTTGGGGGTGGGGGGATTTTTCTAAAAATCTTCGTGTCGCATCCCTGGAAGATACTAAACTTAAGTACCAAGTTTGGTATTTTACCTACTTTTCGTTTTTGAGTTATCGTGTTCACAGGCACACGGACACACAGACCTTTTTCTGAAAATCCTATTTTTAGATAAAGGGGACCCTAAAACATATTTCCGGTTAAATCTCGGGTTCGAATTTTTTGGTGGAGTGCAATACCCTCTCTATACACTATGTACATAGTGCGTATAGAGAAAGTAAAAATGTCTATTTTATTAGTCACCTGCATAAATTCTTTAATTGATGTGGAAATATGCACCTAAACCTTTTCTGCCAGCCTGTAGAGCAGGTAAATACCAAAATAACCTTTAATATGAAGAATTTGTAAAATAGATTTCACTTGTGAAGTAGATTTACAAATAAAAAGGCACACTTTTCTCTTTTGCGGATTCACGGTAGAAATAATCAGATTAGCATTGGTTGAGCAATCTAATATAATCGTTCACGCGCGCCGTTCTGCTCATTTAAACCAGTTTTTGAACTTCCTTTTCTCTTGACGCTTAATTGGGAGGGCAGAAAAAATGCCCACTTAAACACGAGATCCTTTTTAGTGAACTCCAGGCAACAGCACTTCTGAAAAAACTAAGTTATTTAAAACAAATACTCTGCACTTGTGGATAGATGTACCAATGTGTATTTGAAGATTTTTCTCTACATACGAAAGTAACTAAGTTTTTGGCATAACTAAATGATAACAAAAGATATGAACACGAAACTTTTTTTTTTTTTTTTTTGTAGCTTAACGTGCTTCAACCTGGTTGGTCATATCGGATGATGAATGAAATTGGTGAAATGATGCTCAAATGATCTCGGGGTCCATGGAGCTTAAAGTTACTCGACATTCGTCTTCTCAGGATAAGGGAAAACCCCGAAAAAAAACCTTATCCGGGTAAATCACCCTAAGCGAGATTCGAACTCACGACCTTATGAATGCGAGGCAACAATAACGCTACCACCACACTACTCAGGTTACACTATCTAACTCTATTTCTCAACGTAATCTCTATTATAATCAAGGTATTTATTGTCACGTGGTACCGATTTTTCAGAGCCTAGATCTGAGCCAAGATGTTGAGGCTTCACATCCAAAATTCATAAATGGTGACCTAAGTAAAACATCGGTTTTTTTTTGTTTTTTTTTTTTTTTTTTAGTTTCGAGTGGAGGGGAAAAATCCACCTTAAGGACTAACCCGGGCTGGCAAGCCCGGAGTGTCGGGGTCTTTCAGAGTGGGCCTACCGACTAAAAAACACCTCCACCGGTATTGGAAGGTGAGGATGCTGCGGTACCGCTGTTGCACCCGCGCAGTCTAAGGTGAAGGTGAACTGGCCCGCATTGCGGCCGCCAGGGGAGAGGGTTCTGCTAGCAGACCGGCTTGACCGAGGCCCAGCCGGCCCCCTATGCGGAGTGTGTGGTGGGGTTTTTCTAATATTGTTTCATCAAATTTGCCTTCAATTCTTTCATAACGATTGATGAAATCTCACTCTGGTCTTTATCTTACACACTAGTTCTTCCTTGATTACTCGGATATTATGTGTCATTTCCTCGCTGAAGAGTCGTTAATTGCATTATCACAATACTCTTGCGTTATTTGCAATTAGTCGAATATTTTGTTCATTCATAAAAACGAATACGTTCTTTGGTGATAGAAAAATATAACATGAGCATTTAAAACAGGTACCACGTGAGTAAAGGTGTAAAGGGTAGTTTGCGGTGGGGAGATTTTCCTGGAAGATACATTTTCTTTTTGAGCTATAGTGTTCACAGACACACACGGACCTTTTTCTACAAATGCTTTTTTTAAACAGGGGACCTTAAACCATGTGTTTCAGGTGAAATCTTGGTATCGAATTTTTGGGTGCATTACAATACCTTCTCTATACACTATGTACATAGTACGTATAGAGAAAGTAAAAAGGAACTACTAAAACTATTTTTAAAACATACACAGAGCTTCAATTGATTTATACGAATAAGTGTCTTTAGAATAACGAGCAGTATTATGAAATAAGACAGCTCGCCTCCCATCTAGGCCGGTGTTCTCCGGGTCCTCGGTTTCCCCCGCTACTCATTCCACCGATTGCTTCATCACAACCTTTCCTATCATTAATGCCGCTTAAATTTCATATCATCCACTTCCTCATGATCATGCTTGGCTACGGCCGACCCCTCCTTACAGGTTCTCCATTCTGTGGTTTCGTGCCGTTGGCTTCCCGACAGGCTTCTGATCCCTCGGCATTGGCTTGTAACTCCCCGGAGGGTGTCAGTCCTAAAAATAGGGTGAGGGTAAGCGATTACGAAACGATTGTGAAATAATTTCGAATTATTCAGAGATGTAATAATTGGTGATTTTTGTTTTTTTGTTTTGTTTTAGTTTAACCTCCTTTTACCTGGTTGGTCATATCGGACGATGAATGAATGAAACTGGTGAAAAGGTGCTCAAATGATCTCGGGGTCCATGGAGCTTAAAGCTACTCGACATTCGTCTTCTCAGGATAAGGGAAAACCCCGAAAAATACCGTATCCGGGTAACTCACTCTAAGCGAGATTCGAACTCACGACCTTTGAATGTGAGGCAGACACGCTACCACCACACTACCCAGGCGGGTTTGTTATATTATGTTTCTTTTTAACTGTCCTATTTATTGAATATTCAGTAAAGATGTCGCTTACGTGAAAATATTTTCGTTTTCACTCTCTCTATAAAATTAGAACTGCATGCTTGCATGCGTACAGACAGACCGAGTATAGCGAACCTTCCTGAAAACAGAACGAAAATGAGCTTGTCTGCAGACTGCATAATGCCCATGTTTTGCATTTATGGATATTGACAGCTTCACCTGTTGTCAAATCGCAAATTGACTGAAATTACATATTCCATTTCTGAATTTCGTATGCAATTATATAATTCACAGTGCTTGCAAATTCTCCGGTACAACGTGGAGCTATACGCCGTTATTTATAGCAATGACTGCACCAAAAAATAATAGCATGTTGTAACTCAATCAAGAGAGGTTGGCAGCTTTGTTACGGCAACCGAATTGAGACAGTCGAGAATCAAGTAGGCCTTCTTTCTTCAATTGTGTTCACAAAGGCCAATAAAATTATTACGTTACGTGAAAGCCATTTGATCTCCTTGAATAACTTGTCTCTACTCATCCCTCTATAAAAAATCTGATGTGTTCCATTCACATGATTTTCTCTACAAATTATTGTTAAAACCTTATGCTTTTTACTTTCTCTAGCCCCATTATGTACAACGTATATGGGGATAGAGAAGTATTGTATTCCACCAAAAATTTGATACCAAGATTTCACCGGAAATAAATGTCTTAGGACCCCCTGTATCAAAAAAAAAAAAAAAAAAAGCATTTTCAGGAGAAGGTCCGTGTGTGTGTGTGTGTGTGTGTGTGTGTGTGTGTGTGTGTGTATGTGTGTGTGTGCCCGTGTGTCTGTGAACACAATAACTCAAAAACGAAAAGTAGCTAAAATATTAAACTTGGTATTTAAGTTTAGTGTTTTCCAGGGATGTGACACGAAGATTTTGAGAAAAACACCCCTACCCCAAACTGCCCTTTACATGGAGCTTTTTTTGAAAATGTAGATTTTCTTAAAACTGGCTCTAACGATTTTGATTAAAATATCATATATTAAAGATATTTACCTAACAAATAAAATTTATATCTTGAATTTTCTGAGAATAGCTTCTGAAGACCTGTTTATTCTGGATGAATTTTGTTTAATTTGACATAACTAGTAAACCGTAAGAGATAGACAAAAACATATTGTACAAAATATTTAGGTCTTGTTGAAATACACAAGTTATGTCACAGGCATTTTTCTCGTGAAGCTTACCGTTTTTGAGGTATTCATGGTTATTAGTTTCAGTTGTGAAGTACTTATACTTTTCTCGGACGGGAGTGTCCGTTTTTCTTTTGTTCTACTCCTGGCCAAGAAAAGAAGCGATTTGTAATGAGAATCATATGACAACAGCCTTTAAAACATTTGACTATCGGATTAGCCTAGTGTATTCCCTTATTTTCTTCCTACTTATACGGAACTAAATAATAAGAACATTGTGCTAATGAGTAACCACGATTAGCAAGTGCAGAGAGAAGAAGAATCTTATGTATGAAGTTTGTAGAACAGCTAGAGATAGTCATGTGAGTATAACACATCAGATTTTTTTTTACTTCATGCTAATCGAGAAAAAATTAGCAGAAATAGTCTTATTAGTTGCTTCCTTCTAAGTAGAAGGAAAATAAGGGAGTACCATAGGCTAAATTAGTATTCAAAGCTGGTTGCTATGTGACTGAAGTTCCTTTGTTTGTATGTACAGAAGTTGACAAATTCCTGTATTAGAAAAGTATAAGTTTTTTTAAAGCTGAAACTAATAACAAGGAATATCTCTAAAACGATAAATTCCAGGAAAAAATTCAGATGATATAAATTGTGTGCTTTATCGTGATCTGCAGTTTTTGAGTAGTAAGTTTTTGTCTATCTCTTACGGTTTACTAGTTAATGCAAAATTCAATAAAAATCATCCAGAATAATAGAGGTCTTTAGAGGCTATTCGCAGAAAATTCAAGATATACACTTTGTTTTTAATAGAAATGGTTTTAACATGCGGTATTTTAATCAAAACCTTTAGAACCATTTAAGGAAATCAAAATTTTCAAAAAGTTTCCCATGTTAAGCATAGTTAGGGTAGGGGGATTTCTTGAAAATCTTCGTATCGTATCCTTGGAACATATCAAACTTAGATACCAAGTTTGGCATCTAACCGTCTATTCGTTTTTGAGATAGCTGTCCACAGACACACACAGACATACATACATAGGTCCTGTTTCTCAAAATGCTTTTTATGGACTCAGGGGGTCCTAAAACATGTATTTCCTGTGAAATCTCGGCATCGAATTTTTGGGTGGAATGCAATACTTCTCTAGTCCGCCTGGTTAGTGTGGTGGTTGCGTGTCTGCCTCACATTCAAAAGGTCGTAAGCTCAATTCTCGCTTAGGGTGATTTACCCGGATAAGGTTTTTTCGGGGTTCTCCCTTATACTGAGAAGACGGGCCCCAAGATCATTTAAGCATAATTTCACCAATTTCATTCACCGTCCGACATGACCAGCCAGGTTAAAGGACGTTAAACTAAATAAATAAAAAAAAATCTGATGTGTACCATTCACATGACTTTCTCCATGTCCCTGCAACAAATAATTCTTAAAAAGCTTATATTTCTATTTGCTTTATGCTAATCAGAAAAAAATAGCAGAAATAGTCTAATTACTCGCTTCCTTGTAAGTAGAAGCGAAATAAGGGACAACCGTAGGTTAAAGTGATAGTCAAAGGCTGGTTGCTATGTCAATGAAGTTTCTTTATCTATATGGATAGGAGTTGACAAGTGTCCTGTATGAGAAAAGTACAAGTTTTTCATAGCAGAAACAAAAAATAAGGAATGTTAAAAAACGACGAACTCCACGAAAAAAATGTATATAACATAAATTGTGTGTTTTAATGTGCTCTATATTTTTTGTGTAGTAAGTTTTTGTCCATCTCTTTCGGTTTAGCAGTTATTCAAAATTTAGTAAAATTCATCCTGAATAAACTACTCTTTAGAGGCTATTCCCAGAAAATTCAAGATATGCATTTTATTTGCCGGGTAAATATCTTTAATATACGAAATTTTAATCAAAAGTCGTTAGAGCCATTTTTGAGAAATTCAAAATTTTTGAAAAACGTTCCATGTAAAGGGTAGTTGGGGGTGGGGGGATTTTTCTCAAAATCTTCGTAACGCATCCCAGGAAGATGCTAAACTTAAATACCAAGTTTGGTATTTTACCTACTTTTCGTTTTTGAGTTATCGTGTTCACAGACACACGGACACACACGGACCTTTTTGTGAAAATGCTTTTTTTTGGATATTGGGGACCCTTAAAACATATATTTCCGGTGAAATCTCGGTATCGAATTTTTGGTGGAGTGCAATACTTTCTCTATGCACTATATATATAGTGCGTATGGAGAAAGTAAAAATACGTCTGTATCTCTATGTGCATTGAACATAGGGGGCTAGACAAGGTAATATTCACCCAGTGCTAAGTATGTACAGGGAAGTATAAAAGTCAACTATATTAAAGGTTAGTTAGTATCTTTCAAGTGGCCAAGTGGTAGGCTGCCCGGGTTGGATCCCAAGCGCCCATTTGTGGGGAATGAAGCGGATATGGGTGGGTATTCCCCGGGTCCTCCGGTTTCCCCCGCCACGCATTCCACCAATTGCTCCATCATCACCTTTCCTTTTATATCATTCACTTCCTCAAGCTCATGTCTGGCTACGGGCCGACTACTCATACCAGGTTCTCCATTCTGTGATTTTGTATCGTTGGCTCCCCGACAGGCTTCTGACCACTAGGCATTCGCTTGGATGTCCAAGGGGGATAACATTTCTAACTAGGGGGAGGGTACGTCCACTACGAATCTTTCAGGATTCGATACGAAGATTTCAAGAACTCCCTTCCCGCCACAATCTACCATCTACACAGACAGAATTTGAAAATTTTGTTGTCTTTAAATTAGCTCCAAGGATATTGATCAAAATAGCTTATATTAAAGACATAAGGGAAGTAAGGGAATGCACAGGTTAAAGCGATAGTTAAATACGATTTTTAGAAGCTGGTCACTATGTAAAACAATTGAATCTCGGTTCTCTTTACTTGCATTCCCATTTGATAAAAGTATAAATAGCTTAAAACTGAAACAAGCAACTCCTATAAGTCTACAAGATAAATGTGTATGACATAAATTGTGTATTTTAACGAGATCTCTTAGGTTTACCACTTATGCAAAATTTAGGAAAAAATCGTCCAGAATAAAAAGGTCTTCAATATATATATTCCAGGTAAATGATAGTTTGGGAATTTTCCTCAAAATTTTCGTGTAGCATCCTTGGAAGGCATTAAACTTAAATATGAAGTTTGGTATCTTAATGACTTTAATTTTTAAATTATCCTGTTCACACACACACACACATATTCACGGGCCTTCTAAAATTCTGCTGTGTTCCACTTACATGGTTTTCTCTACATCTCTGTAACAGATTATTTTTAAAAAGTTTTGTCTACTTCATCCTATTGAAGATAAACATTAGAAGAAAGCGTCTCACTTGCTTGCAAGTAGAAGGAAAATTTAGGAATTCACTAGGCTAAAGTGATAGTCAATTCTATAAACGCTGGTTGACATATGCTTGAAACTTGTTTCTTTACATGGGCAGATATTTATAAAACATAAGAGAAAAAAATCTTATTTGTTCCATTCACATGACTTTCTCTACTTCTGTGTAACAAATTATTGTTAATAAGCTTATTCTTCTATTGACTTCATGCTAATCGAGAAAAAATTAGCAGAAATAGTCTTATTAGTTACTTCTTTGTAAGTATAAGCAAAATATGGGAGTATGATAGGTTAAAGTAAAGTTAAAAGCTGGTTACTAGGTGACTGAAATTCCTTTGTTTGTATGGACACGAGCTGAAAAATCCCTGAATGAGAAAAGTACAAGTTTTTCAAGGCTGAAACTAAAAACAAGGAATATCTAAAAAACGATAAATCCTCGAAAAAAATGTATATAACATAAATTGCGTGTTTTAATGTGCCCTACATTTTTTTTGTGTGGTAAGTTTTTGTCCATTTCTTACGGTTTAGCAGTTATGCAAAATTCGTCCAGAATAAAGAAGTCTTCAGAGGCTATTCCCAGAACATTCAAGATATATTATTTTTCAGGTAAATATCTTTATTATAGCTATTTTAATCAAAATCGTTAGAGCCGTTTTTGAGTTAATACATTTTTTCGAAAAAAGTTCCATGTAAAGGGTAGTTGGGGGTGGAGGATTTTCTTGAAAATCTTCGTGTCGCATCCTTGGAAGATACCAAATTTAAATACCAAGTTTGGTATTTAACGGGCTTTTCCACTTTTAGCTATGCTGTTCACAGTCACACAGACACACACGGACCTTTTTCCAAAAATGCTGTTTTTGGATTCAGGGGGACCCAAGACATGTATTTCCGGTGAAATCTCGGTATCGAATTTTTGGGTGCAATACAATACCTTCTCTATACACTATGTACATGTACGTGTAGAGAAAGTAATATATAACCAATAACGAGGAATACCCCATAAAGTCAGATGTACCAAAAAGCGTATACATCAATTAATTATCTAACGAGATCTAAATTTTTTGTGAAGTAAGTTTTTGTCTATCTCTTACGGTTTACAAGTTTAGCAAAATTTATCCTTAATTAAGATATCTTCGGAAGCTATTCACAGAAAATTCAAGAAATATATTTTATTACTCATGTAAATATTTTTAATATAGGGTATTTTGGTCAAAATCTTTAGTTATTTTTAAAAGATTGAAATGTTCAAAAAGCTGACCATGCAAAGGGAAGTTTGGGGTCTGGGCATTTATTTAAAAATCTTCGTGTCGCATCCCTGGTAGTTACTAAACTGTCAAGTTTGGCATTTTACGAATTTTCCGTTTTTGGAGTTATCGTGTTCACAGACACGAACACACACACTCACTCTCTCTGTCTCTTCGAAAATTTAGATTTTCTCAAAAATGGCTCTAGCTGATTACCTAAAATTGTATTTAAGATATTTATGTGACAAAATGTTTCTGAAAACAGTTTCTGCGGACTACTTTATTCTGGATAAATTTTTCGGAATTCTGAATAACTAAGAAACTGTAAGAGATAGACAAAAACGTATCACAGAAAAAATTGTAGACGTCGTTATGTAACATACATTGTTTTCGTGGAGTTGAGCGTTTTTAAGATATGCGTTATTATTATTATTATTATTATTATTATTATTATTATTATTAGCTTTAAAATACTTATACTTTTCTTATACGGGAAACTCACAACTCTAAACAAAGCCACTTCAATCACCTAGCAACCAACTTTTAAAAGATTTGAGTATCGATTCAGTGTAAGGTACTCCTTTATTTCCCTTCTACTTACAGGAATCAAGTAATAAGACTATTTCTGTCAATTTTTTCCGGATTAGCATTAAGCAAATAGAATAATAATAATAATTTAGTGTAGGGATGTAGAGAAAGTAAATGCAATACATCACATTTTGTTGGGTATAGGGGACCCTAAAACATGTAATTCCGGTGAAAACTCGTTATCAACATTTTGGGTGGAATGCAATACTTTGTCTATACACTGTGTACACAGTACGTGTAGAGGAAGTAAAAATCGCATAAGAGGTTTAATTATGTTTAAATACTATTACAAAAGGTAACTGTAGACTATTAACAATAAATTTGTGAGCTATAAGTAATTATCCAAAGTTCGGCAAGTGTACACTATAAAGCTTCAGGAGCAGCCGACCTTGGTTAAACTCGCTCTGACACCAGCAAGTTACGGCGAATTAACGTGTTTACCTGTAAACATTGCGGTCTAGAATCTATATTACACCTACCTTAATGAACACGATCTGGAAAATTAAATAATGAGACATTGCACAGAATTTCTCGTTAAATGTTTGGTGTACCTCCACAAATTTACCTACATTAATGGTGTGTACATATGATATCGCAAAATAGAAGGGACTTAAAACAAGTCTACATTGCGT
The DNA here is from genome assembly GCA_030762935.1 of Hymenopus coronatus. NCBI lineage: Eukaryota > Metazoa > Arthropoda > Insecta > Mantodea > Hymenopodidae > Hymenopus > Hymenopus coronatus. The sequence continues at coordinate 13,451,725 of CM060882.1, read as the reverse complement.
GTCTCTTAAACTACTTGAGTTTTACTTACTCTAGACGTATGTACAATGTATTCCATCCCACAAACACACGATTTGTGTACCTGAGAAACAAACAAGTCTTATGTATTCCATTCATATGACTTTCTCTACATCTCTGCAAAACATTATTGTTAAAAAGCTTATGCTTCCACTTATTTCATTCTAATCGAAGAAAAATTATCAGAAATAGCCTATTTACTTGCTTCCTTGTAAATAGAAGCGAAATAAAGGAGTACCATAGGTTAAATTGATAGTCAAATGCTGGTTGGTAAGTGACTGAAGTTCGTTTAATTGTATGGACAGGAGTTGACAAAGTCCTGTATGAGAGAAGTAAATTTTTTAAAGCTGAAACCAAAAAAAGGAATATCTCATAAACGATTCACTCCGTGAAAAAAATGCATATAATATAAATGTTGTGCTTTAAAGTGCTCTACATTTTTTGTGTGGTAAGGTTTTCCATCTCTTACGGTTTAGTAGTTATGCAAAATTCCGTAAAATGCATCCAGAATAAGGTAGTCTTCAGAGGCTATTCCCAGAAAATTCAAGATATACATTTTATTTGTCATAAATTATATTTTGATCAAAATCGTTAGTCATTTTCGAGAAAATCAAAATGTTCTAAAAACGTTCCATGTAAAGGGTAGTTTGGGGTAGGGATATTTTTCTCAAAATCTTCGTGTCGCATCCCTGGGAGATACTACACTTAAATACCAAGTTTGGTATTTTGCCGAGTTTTCGTTTTTGAGTTATTGTGTTCACAGACACACACATACACGAACCTTTTTGTGAAAATTATTTTTTTGGATACAGGAAACCCTAAAACATATATTTCCGGTGAAATCTCGGTATCGAATTTTTGGGTGGAGTGCAATACCTTCTCTATACACTATGTATATAGTAGGTGTAGAGAAAGTAAAAAGGAAACGTCGGTTAAATACGAAACTTTGTATTTAAGTTAAGCATAATCCAACAAGGTAACACCAACATTTTCAGGAAAATAAACATAAACTACGCTTTGCCTATAACATTAATCTGCAATTTCTAAAATATGGTTATAACAATTTTATTATAATACCACAAATTAAAGATATTTAAATGATAAGTGAAATGTAAATCTTAAATTTTCTGATATAAGCCTCTGAACACCTCTACATTCTGTATAATATTTTGCATAACTGTTAAACCGAAAGAGATAAACAAAAACTAACTATAAAAAATCTTCTGTGTACCATTCACACGAGTTTCTCTACGTCTTTACAACAAATTATTGTTTAAAAGCTTATTCTTCTATTTACTTCATGCTAACCGAAAAAGATTAACAGAAATCGTCTTATCACTTTTTTCGTAGAAGAGAAATAGGAAGTACAATAGGCTAAAGTGATAAGTCAAAAGCGTGTTGCTATGTGATTGAAGTTCCTTTATTGTTATGCACAGAAGTCGACAAATTCCCGTAAGTTTAAAACTAAAATCAATAACAAGGAATTTCTCAAAAATGGTCAACTGTAGTAAAAGAATCTATATAACATAAATTGGGTGTCTCAACGAGATTTACATATTTTGTGTAGTAAGTTTCTGTCTATCTCCTGCAGTTTACCGGTTATGCAAAATTTATCCAAAATAAAGAATTCTTCAAAGCCTATTCCCAGAAAATTCAGGATATATATTATTTTTTGTCGTGTAAATATATTTCATACACAGTATTTTAATCAAAATCGTTAGAGACATTTTTGAGAAAATAAAAATTTTCCATGCAAAAAAAAAAAACTGTAAATGTCGTGAAATTTATGGTCGCTCTTTAACTGCTCTGGTTCTCAGCGTCCCATTCTAATATGTGTGGGAAGTACCGCTTAATTTTGCTCAGAGGCCTCTCTGTCAGGCTTGAGGTTCTTTTGCGTGGCGTAAATCTACAACACGGGACCAACGGCTTTATTTCCCTTCCGAAGGAAGCCATGCTAAGGATTTTTACACTCGAAAAAACCCATCGTTCTCCGTCGTGTTTGAACCCGCGTCTTTGGGTATATGAAGTTAGCACGGTAACCATTACACCACGGATGCAAAAGATAGTTTTGGGTGGGGGGTTTCTCTCAAAATCTTTGGGTCACATCCTTGGAATATACTAAACTTATATACCAAATTAGGTATTATATTGACATTTCGGTTTTGAGTTAACGTGGTCACAGGCACTACACACACACACACACACAGAGACACACACGCTCGGACCTCTTTCTAAAATTTATTTTTGGATACAGGAGAAATCTCAGTTGGAATTTTTGGGTGGAGTGCAATATCTAGTCTATACACCATGTGCATAGCACATGTAGAGAAAGGAATATTAGAAAATGGTGTGTGCATAAATGTATATGTGGACAGCATAACTAGAGAGGGGAAAGTTGGTTAAATACCCAACTTGGTTTTAAATTTACTATTACCCAAGGAGATTACACAAGTATTTTCAGGCAAATCCTCCCACCTGAAACTACCCTTTACATAAAACTTGCTTCGAAATTATTGCTTTTCTAAATAATGCTTCTGTCGACTCTGATTAAATATTGAATATATTTAAATAACAAATAAAATGTAAATCTTAAATTTTCTGGACATAGCCTCTGAAGACGTCTTTACTCTGTATAAACTTTGCATTACTGGTAAATTGGAAAGGTTTACTGCACTTCCTACAAAACTTACTACACAAAACATGTAGATTTCATTCAAACACATTATCTATGTCTGATACCTTTTTTTTTTTTTTTTTTTAAGGTACTTAAACTTTTCTCAAACGGTAACACAATTTTTATCGCCTCTTTTTTGTTTACTCTTAGCAAGCAAACATAACTGAATTTCAATTGTTTCACTTAGCTACCAGCTCTAAAATATGTGACTGTCGTTTTAGCCTGGTGCGTTCCCTTTTATTTCCCTTCAATTTATATGAAAGTAAGAAGTAAGACCGTTTCTGCTAATGTTTATCTCGTTTAGCAGAATTAGAAAGATAAAAATCTGATGTGTTCCATTCACATGATTTTCTCTACATCAACTAATTGTTAAAAAGCTTATGCTTCTATTTACTTCATGCTAATCGAGAAAAAATAGCAGAAATAGTTTTATTACTTGCTTCCTGGTAGGTAGAAGGGAAATAAGGGAGTACTATAGGTTAAAGTGAAAGCCAAAAGCTGGTTGCTATGTGACTGATGTTCCTTTGTTTGTATGAACAGGAGTTGACAAATTCCTGTATGAGAAAAGTATAAGCTTTTCAAAGCTGAAACTAAAAACGAGAAGCATCTTAAAAACGATCAACTCCACGAAAAATGTGTATATAACATAAATTGCGTGTTTTACTATGCTATAAATTTTCTGTATAATAAGTTTTTGTCCATCACTTACGGTTAGGCAGTTATGCAAAATTCCGCAAAATTCATACAGAATAAAGTAGTCTTCAGAGGCTATTCCCAGAAAATAAAGATATACATTTTATTTGTCAGTTAAATATCTTAAATATACGACATTTTAATCCAAATCGTTACAGCCAACATTTTCGAAAAAAATTCCATGTAAAGGGTAGTTGGGGGTGGGAGGATTTTCTTTAAAATCTTCGTGTCGCATCCTTGGAAGATACTAAACTTAAATACCAAGTTTGGGCTTTAAGGGTCTTTTCGTTTTTGAGGTATGTTGCCCACACACACACAAACACACACGGACATTTTTCTAAAATTCTTTTTTGGATTCAGGGGGACTCAAAACATGTATTTCCGATGAAATCTCGGTATCGATCGTATATTTTGGATGGAGCAACGCTTTATGTGCTTACTACGGTAAATAATAAAGAAAATAAAACGAACTACCTTAGGCACAAGGCAGAGAAAGAAAACGGATGATACAACCCTCATTACTGTGCCAACTTGAGCACTTTGGAACATGAACGTGCTAATGGGAGAAGGTTGGCAGCACTGTTACTTGAAGGGTAATATCCAATGCGAGAGTAATTATCCGATAGCTTTCGGGGAGGCGCTTTCAGGGCATTATATCAGCAGTAATCATTAACTTCATATGGCTCTCTATTCGCGAAATGATAAGACAGAATTAGATTCCTCCTCAGTTCATTAATAGCAGCCGATAACGATTCTGGGAGCTGTTTAACTTGCTTTGCTGCGAGAAATACATTGCGTCCTTTACTAACAGATGACAGCCGATGTGTGACGCTACTTTCAAATACATAGCTGAGCTTTATTAAAACACGATATTATTATCATTTTCTCTATACATACTATGTACCAGAAATATATGTTTTGAGACCCAATGAATCCAAAAAAATGTATTTTTACTCTCTCTATACGTACTATGTACATAGTGAATAGAGGATATACCACGCAAACATTCCATACCGAGATTTCACCGGAAAAACATGTTTTAGGATCCCCTGAAAACAAAAAAAAATAAAATTTTCAGAAAAAGGTCCATGTGTGTGAGTGTGGGTGGGCCGCATAGCTCAAAAACCTAAAGTCCGTTAAATACCAAACTTGATATTTAAGTTCAGTACCCTCCAAGGATGCGACACGAAGATAGTTTATGTTATACACATTTTTTTCGTGGAGTTGATCATTTTTAAGATACTCCTTCTTATTGGTTTCAGCTTTGAAAATCTTATACGAGGTACGTCCAGAAAGTAAGTTCCGTTTCAATGTATCCCCGCTGCAGCACTGCGATCGCAGTTCCGCACATGCGCGGTAGACGCTCTGTATCAAGGAGAAGAAACGTGCGCCATTTTGAGATCGCTGTCAGCCACATACGCTTTGTTGTGCTTGTTTACAATGTCGGTGTTGATTGAAAATTCCGCCGCTTGTGAAATTAGATCTGAGATTCGTTTTCTGAATGCTAAGAAAGCGAAACCAATTGACATTTATCGGCAAATTTGCGAAGTTTACGGAGAAAATGCTACGAGTGAATCAATGGCGAGAAGATGGGTCCGACAGTTCAATGAAGGTCGTAGTGAAGTGCACGATGAAGAACGAAGTGGGCGTCCATCTTTGGTTAGAGAAGAACTAGTTCTCGCGATTGATGACAAGATCCAGGAAAACCGCAAGTTTGCAATTAGTGCTCTCGCTATGGAATTTCCCCAAAGCTAACGATCACTAATTCATAAAATTGTTACCAAAAACCTGATTTTTCGTAAACTTTGCTCACGTGGGTACAGGCGGCAAACTTCTATGAAGAAGGTATACAAAAACTTGTGCCACGCTATGACAAATACCCGCAACATTTCGGCAGTAATGTGGAAAAATAGTTTAAGAGTTGTAGAATTTTGTGCAATAAATAATTATTCTGTATTTGTACACAATTTAATTTTATTACCAAACGGAACTTACTTTCTGGACGTACTTCATATTTTTCTCTTACGGGAATCCGTCAACTCCTGTTCTTACAAGCAAAGGAACTTCAGTCACAGAGCAACCAGCTTTTGACTATCACTTTAACCTATAGTACTCCCTTATTTCGCTTCCACTTACAAGGAAACAAATAATAAGACTATTTCTGCTATTTTTTTCTCGATTAGCATAAAGTGAAAAGAAGCATAAGCTTTTTAACAATTATTTGTTGCAGAGATGTACAGAAAGTTATGTAAACAGAACACATCAGATTTTTGTATATGGCTTCCTCAAACATGATGTAGAGAAAGGCATTTGCAAACGGTTGTTACTAATTAAAAACATAATGTATACAAATGTTACTCTATTGAAAATAATCTTACATAAATGCAGATAAAAAAAATGAAAGAGAAAACAAAAATATACTTTGTGTTTTAAAAGCTTTACGAGGCACAAAAATATTTGTGATTAAGGAACTGTGAATAAACACTTCATTCCTTGAGGTTTATTCCATCTGAATTTATAACCCAACTGTTACATCAGCATTTACGAGCACCTTAGAACTAAAATAGAAAAATTAATGCACAGAATTAATTTTTCCCAAAGCTTTTGACGTTTAACGCATTTGTTAAAGAGTGACTTACATAATTCATATTGCATGTCGCTTATCTTGACGGAATATGCTCTTAAAAACACGAAACATTTTCGTAGAAGTCTGAAATCCCCTTTTTAACTTTGATGTATTGCTGAGAAAAACGTTAAAACGTCGCCTTTGCGAACACAAAAGAACAAATATCGTGCGATGGAATCCGTTTGGAAGAAATCGCTGCGTCACCATGGAGGTAAAAACACTTTTACGTTGAATAGAAACGGGAAACTGCATCATCAGAGCAGATATTGTAGGATGGCGGGAAACTTGGTTCCATTTTTTGGTGATCATATTCAGAACTCGGCGCAACAAATGCTCAAAAGCTTAAAACAGACAGAAATATGCATTAATAGGCCTAACAATAATGATAAAGATTGAAATGGGCACACATATTTTTTTTTTTTTTTTCATTTATACAGCCCCCTTTAACATCTAAAATCATATCGGGGGGCTTTGCACTTGAAACAACTCGTTGTCTGTAGCTTTAAATAATTTTATTTTCCTCAAACACACATACACAGTCTCTCCTACGTACACACTTCCAGACTCTGTGGGAGACTGGGAATAATTCTGGCTAAAGCCAGAAGGGAATCAAACCCGGGACCTCCAAGTCAGCTCGCTGACCACTCGACCACGGAGGTAGTCACAAATAACTATTACTTTATCATTTAAGAACGCATTTTGACATGCAAAATCTGATGTATTCCATTCACATGACTTTCTCTACATCTCTGCAACAAATTATTGTTAAAAGGCTTATAATTATATTTACTTCATGCTAATCGAGATAAAAATTAGCAGAAATAGTCTTATTAGTTCCTTCCAAGTAAATAGAAGCGAAATATAGGAGTACAATAGGTTAAAGTGATAGTCAAACGCTGGTTGCTATGTGACTGAGGTTTCTTTATATGGTTAGGAGTTGACAAATTCCTGTATGTCAAAAGTATACGTTTTTAAAGCTGAAACAAAAAAAATGGATTATCTCCAAAACGATCAAATCCACGAAAAAAATGTATATCACAAAGTGTGTGTTTTAACGTACTCTACATTTTTTGTGTGGTAAGTTTTTGTGCATCTCTTACGGGTTAGCAGTTATTCAAAAGTCCATAAAATTCATCCAGAATAAAGTAGTCTTCAGAGGCTATTCCTACAAAATCCAAGATATACAGTTTCCTTGTCTTAAAAATATCTAAAAATGCAGTATTTGATGATGATGATGGTGTTTAAGGGCGCTCAACTGCCGAGGTCATAAGCGCCCTTATGATTAAAACTTGGCAATAGCCAGTAAGAAAATACCAAACAAAAAAGTAAACACAAATAAAAGAGCTAACACAGTTGAAACGGAAGTAACAGAAACGTCCAGCCCTCTAACCAGAGCTGGATATAAAACTCCATCTAAAATCAACACATTTAAACCAAAAGAGTTTAAAAAACCGCTATCACACTAAAACGTCAAGGTAAAAGAAAGTTTTGCTAAAAATTTAAAAACCCTGTCCACTGCTCTTGGGTCATCTGCCAGGACCTCAGCAAGAGAGGCCGGCATGCCCATAGATGACCGAATGTGTGCCAGGTGACCACACTCCAGCAACACATGACGAACTGTCTGTGCCTCCCCACAGAGCGCACAGACAGGAGCAGGTTCACGTTTAAAAAGGTAACTGTGAGTAAAAATACAGTGGCCAATTCTTAGCCGAGCTAGTGCTACCTCCTCCCGGCGGAATAAACGAGAGGAGGTTACCCAGTTGACAGGGAGGTCCTTCACCTCTCGCAGCTTATTACCACGGAGAGCCGACCACTCCGCATGCCAAGTCGAAAAAACGGCTCTCCGTACAGCCACTCTAAAATCTTCTGCTGTTGAATGGGTAATCGTAACACTGGGCGCTGTGACTGCCGATTTCGCTGCCAAATCCGCCGTGTCATTCCCTGGCAAGCCAACGTGTCCAGGAATCCATGCGCACTCCACATTAAAACCAGAAGCGTGCAAAATGTGGAGAACGTCCTGGATGCGCTGCACCAAAGGATGGTAATTGTACAGCTCACGAATGCTCTGAAGGGCACTAAGGGAATCACTAAGAATAAGGCAGTCACCTAATTTTCGACGTCGAATATACAGAAGGGCTTGATAAATAGCATATAGCTCGGCAGAATATATAGATGTGCAACTAGGCAAACCGTAAGTAGAAGTTGCGGTGCCAGTTACAAAGGCACATCCAACACCGTCGGGGCTCTTACTACCATCGGTGTAAATACAAATACGGCCACTGTATTTGGATAAAAATTCTAAAAAGCAACGACGAATACTATCAAGAGGCGTAACAGATTTCCCGTAGAGCGTCATCCCGAGATCGACATGGGAGGTAGCGCGTAACCAAGGGGGGTGTATACTCTCTCCCTTGGATAACAGCCGAGGAATGTCAACATGGTGCTGGCGTAGAAGCTCACGGAAACGAAAACCTGCTGGCCTGGGGCTCAGAGAGCGGAGGCAGTATCGCTCGTGCAGCTCAGGGGAGAAAAACGCGTGATAAGTTGGATGCCCAGGCATACACTTCAGCCCACAGCCATAGTTAGCAAGCAGGACATCACGCCGACAACGCAGAGGAGGTTCTCCCGATTCGGCGTAGAGGCTAACAACTGGGCTCGTTGGAAAAGCTCCAACGGCCACACGGATGCCCTGGTTATGGACTGTGTCTAACCTTCTGAGCACTGAAGGTCGAGCTGAAGAATACACAATGCTGCCATAGTCCAACTTCGAACGAATCACAGCACGATAAAGACGGAGCAATGTCGTCCGATCCGCACCCCAAGACTTGCCACTTAGTATCCGTAAAAGATTTAGAGAACGGTCACATCGTGCTCTAAGCTGTGCTATTTGTGGTGCCCAACAAAGTTTCCGATCGAAGATCAAACCAAGGAATCTCGCCTCGTCTGCGAAAGGAAGTAAATCTGGCCCGAGTCGAAGAGACGGCGGCATATGCCACTTACGGCGCCAGAAGTTAACGCAGACTGTCTTCTCAGCGGAGAAACGAAAACCGTGTTTCGAGCTCCATGCATAGAGATTGTCCAAACACCGCTGGAGACGGCGTTCCAAAAACGGTGTACGCTGAGAAGTACAGAAGATGGCAAAGTCGTCCACGAATAAACAGGAAGAGACACCTTGAGGCACACATAGTGATATGGAATTTATCGCAATAGCAAATAGAGTCACGCTGAGTACCGAGCCCTGCGGCACTCCGTTCTCTTGAATAAAATGGTTAGAAAAAACCGAACCCACCCTCACTCGAAAAACGCGGTCCCGCATAAACTCCTGAATGACCAACGGTAGGCGTCCACGTATGTTCCAGTTGTGCAGAGAACGCAATATTCCCGCCCGCCAACACGTGTCGTAGGCCTTCTCGAGGTCAAAAAATATCCCAACTGTGGGGCTGTTCTTAAGAAACCCGTCCATAATCTGAGTTGACAGAGAGACAAGGTGGTCAGCAGTTGAACGTCGTCGTCGAAAGCCACACTGGATGTTCGTCAGAAGATTGTGGGATTCCAGCCACCACACCAACCGTCCATTTATCATGCGTTCCATCACCTTGCAAACGCAACTGGTGAGGGAAATAGGACGGTAACTGGAAGGAAGATGGCGGTCCTTTCCAGGTTTAAGAATGGGTATGATGGTGGCCTCCCGCCACTTGTCTGGAAAAATGCCATCAACCCAGACACGATTATAGACCTCGAGTAGGAAATCTTTGCCATCAGGAGAGAGATGTTGCAACATTTGGACGTGGATACCATCTGGACCTGGTGCTGAGTGTCGTGAAGAGGAGAGTGCATTGTCTAGCTCTGCCAGGGTGAAAAGGCGATTATAATCCTCAAGGTTGCCAGAAAGAAACGAGAATTCTTGAGATTCCACCTGGTTCTTAACTGTAAGAAACTCAGGGGAATAGTTGCCTGAGCTAGACACCTGAGCGAAAGCACTGCCTAAAGTATTCGCCACGTCAAATGTATCAACAACAGCTCCGGTAGGTGTTTTGAGACCGGCGATGGGCATATGGTTCGGTTTCCCAGCCACACGTCTTAACTTATCCCATACGACAGAGGAAGGTGTATGTCGATTAAAGGAACCCACGAATTTATTCCATGACATCTTTTTGCTATCCTTAATAACCCGCCTAGAATGTGCACGCATCCGTTTATAGTGTATCAGGTTATCCAGTGTAGGAAAACGCTGGAAAACCCGTAGAGCTCGTCTGCGAGCGCGAATAGCATCCCGACAGTCATCGGTCCACCAAGGTACCGGAAATCGACGGCTGTAGCCAGTCGAACGCGGAATGGATTGCTCAGCAGCAGAAAGAATGGTCCCTGTAAGATGTTCGACCAAGTGGTTCACAGAGTCGTGCTCTTCGTAGCTAAATTCAGCCAAGTGGGAGTACAGTTCCCAGCTGGCGTGATCTAGGCGCCAACTAGGTAAACGGGTGGAACATACAACGGGTGTCAAGACACTAATACGACAAGGAAAGTGGTCACTAGAATGCAAATCCGAGATGATATTCCAGCATAAGGTGACTGCCAGCTGAGGGGAACAAATTGCAATGTCAATGTGTGAAAAACTATGAAATGCGTCAGATAGAAAGGTGGGCTCTCCGGTGTTCAAGAGAGCAAGATTCTGATTATCCAAGAAATCTTTAAGTAGCGTACCTCTCGCACAAGCCCGAGGAGAGCCCCAAAGAGGGTGATGGGCATTCACGTCGCCTACCAATAAAAAGGGTGGTGGCAACTGCGAAATGAGGTGTTCTAAGTCGCTGTGCGAGAGGTCCGCAGATGGAGGCAAATAGATACTGCAAATGGTGAATGAAGCGGAGGGTAGCTTAATGCTGACTGCAACGGACTGGATTGCAGATTGTATGGGTACGGAGTTGGCAAAAATATCATCTCGAATAAGCATCATAGTGCCCCCATGTGCCGGGACACCGTCCTCCGGGGATAAATCACATCGTACGGAGGAGTACTGCCTGATGGTAACGGTGTCCTGTGGACGGAGCTTCGTCTCTTGTAAACATACAGCCAAGGGTTCATGCTGGCGCAGCAACAAGTCAAGCTCTGGTCGATGTGGTCGAATTCCGCGTATGTTCCAATGGAGGATAGCCATTGAGTATATTATGGGATAAGTTTCAAATCGAAAGACGCTTCTGCAGATTGGGATTAGCTGGTCGGTTCAATTTGTTCTTCTTAGGCGTTGGGCTGGTACTATTTTCAGGAGCACGATCCTGCCGTTTCCGCACTGTCCCTCTGGCAGTGGCGGCAGAATCCTCCTGGTCCATCTCCTCCACAAGGGAGGTCCCTTTTTCAAGAGCAGTTTTCGGTCCAAGTAGTTCGAACCGATTGGATGTGCTGATCGGCGAAAACGGCCGTCGCCGATTCACGCCCTCCTCCCCAGATGACCCTTCAGAGGAGGATACACGTGTGGAGTTGCGTGAACTTTTCTTACCTTTAGATGACTTGGTAATAGATTGCACATTTTCTTTCAAAAAGTCTTGTCGTACATACTTGGTCTTAAACTGTCTTTCTGGGGCAGAAGACGTCGTGAATTTAATAGCTTTAGTTCCGGAGGTCGAGGCTTTCGGTGACAACTGTGCAGGACTATTCTGTAAGCTGGCGGATTTGGCAGATGTTGATACCAACTTGGGTGTAGGTGCCGAAGGCTTTGGCAGCGCTTGGGCTAAAATAACCTTTTCCGCAATTGTAGCCCCGTTCATATCGCCGGTCTGTGTTGCGATTTCCCGACGCGGTACCGGTTTAGCTGCAACTGAGCTATAGGTACCGGACCTCGGGGCAGAGGGTTGGCGGAGTCGCAGGAGCTTCCGGGCTTCCAAGAAGGACACCTTCTCTTTCACCCGTATCTCCTGGATCGCTCGTTCCTCTGCAAAACGGGGGCAGTCTCGGGAACTAGATGGGTGTTCACCGTTACAGTTCACACACGATGGAGCTGAAGCACAAGCCCCATCGTGGGAGGTGTCACCGCAGTGGACGCAGGTGGACTTGCCGGTACACAACTCACTAGTGTGACCAAAACGTTGGCATTTAAAGCACCTCAGCGGATTGGGTATATAAGGCCTAACTTCGATGGCTTCATACCCTGCTCTAATCTTTTGAGGCAGATCAACCCGATCAAAAGTAAGAAACAGGGTACGAGTAGGCAGGAATTCACCGTTGATCTTACGTTGTACCCGATAAACAGCTGAGACACCCTGAGTCGCAAGATTTTCTTGGATCTCCTCAATGGACAAACCGTCCAACGCGCGTGTTGTTACTACACCGCGGGAGGAGTTCAGCGACTTGTGCACCTCGACCTTCACTGGATAGCTGGCTAACGTGGTGGCTTTAAGTATCCTTGCAGCTTGCGAGGCGGAGTTGGCTTCGACAAGAAGTGTACCGTTACGAGCTCGAACGCAAGATTTGACCGGACCAGCAATGGCATCGAGACCCTTTTGTATAGTAAAAGGGCTCACCGTAAGGAACTTCTTACCTTCCTCTGTCCTATGAATAACCAAGTAGCGAGGACCACATGACTCGACTACTTCCTTTCCAACGTTTGCATTTAAAATAAGGGGTTTTGGTTTTGGTGCCATAAAAAAATGGTATAAATTCATCCCCCAGTGCTCCCCACCCACCACGGAGCCCAACGAGGGGTCACCCCACTGGGGTGACAGGGCTACACAGGGGATATAGCGGGCTCGCCGTCCCACTCACCCTGGAGTTCGGTGTAATACCTAGTCCTGGCCGATTGACTAGGGGTGGGTTAGTCCCTAGCCTCCCGTTTAGGCAAATCAGAAACCAAAGCGGTGTATTAGGTTGCGCACCCTCCCCAGTTACTGAAAGACAGAAGCCCAGGCTCAGGTACGCAACCCTCAACCAACCAGGATATTCCTCTTCACCGACACGGGTCTCCACGCACGGCCTACACGTGGGTGGGCATTTTCACCTACTGACTCCCTCACCACTCTGAGGTTGCCCACAGAGGGAGTCAAGGTGGCTCGGGACCCCGGGTGCGCCTAACCCGTACCTACCGTAGTAGGCCCCTGGGGGGAAAAATGCAGTATTTTAATAAAAACATTAGAGCCATTTTTGAGAAAATTAATACTTTCAAAAATTGTTCCAAGTAAAGGGTAGTTTGTGGTGGGGGGGATTTTCTTGAAAATCTTGTGTCACAATCTTGGATGATACCAAACTTAAATGCCAAGTTTGGTATTTAACTTACTTTTAGTTTTTGAACTATGCTGCCCCCACACATGTATTTGTGGTGACATTTCGGTAATGAATTTTGGGTGCAACACACTATGTACATAGTACGTGTAGAGAAAGTAAAAATGTAGAGATCGTTAACATAGAACTTATGCTATATACATTTTTGTCATAGAGTTGACTGTTTCCGAGATATTCATTGATATCGGATTCAATTTTAGCTTTGCACCTTCTCAAACATAGTCTGTTTTCATTTCATCCCTCTTTTGTTTTTCTGGAAATACAAAGCGAACCGATGTTCAATTGTTCACAGCTTTAAAAACATTTGACTATCGCTTTAGCTTTATTTCTCTTGTACTTATATTATAAGGAAAGAATTAGTAAGGCCAAATGTGTTAATGTTTTTCTCGTTTAGCATGAAGCAGGCAGAAGAATCATCTTTTGTAAGAATATTTTGAGAACAGGGGAGAAAGTTTATGCAGTACATCTTTAACTTGTATGGTCATATCGGGGGTTTTGACTTTGTAAACAATTCATCTGATCACAGTTGGTTATTGTGATTACGTTTATATCAATAAACACACACACATACATACTTCCAGACTCTGTTGGATTTAGGGATTAATTATGGTTAAAGAAGAATTCCCAGCACCAGCCGGGAATCGAACCCGGGACTAAGGAGTTAGTCTAATAACATCTTTGAAAGTTATATCTATTTATACATTTAAACAACGATATATACAAGTAATTAAAAGCTATTTATGAATCATTTTAATTCATAAATATTTTTTCTTGTTAAACTTGGAACTGAAAAGACAGAAAAGTGGAGACAAGTAGACTGTATTTTCAATCTACTTTCAGAAGAAAAAGAAAACATCTCGATCCATAACTTCAATGTGACAATGACCAACTGTGGATCTTGAAAAACGAATTCTTTACAAGATTACAAATGGCCACATTGTAGCCTGCCATTCTCTATACGCTTCAGATGTTTCACCGACTGATTACCTCACACTCCGTTCGCTGCAGCACCGGGCAAGCTATGTCAGAATGTGCGCAGAATCACAAAAATGTCCATCGCACAAGGGAACGCCATAAAAGCAAATTGTTGAATAACAGTTCATTAAGGAAGTTATAACTTTAGAGGGTTCATGCATGCTATATTGCCTGTGGAAATGTACTGCAATAAACACTACATAATAGGTGTGTTTACCGAATAGATTGTTTATAAATTTCTACTGTTTACTAATATTTTTTACCTTTTGTACACGTACATAATGTATAGACAGGTATTGTATTGCATCCAAAATTTCATAACAAGATTTCGAGTCGCATCCTTGGAAGATACTGTACAGAAAGACCAAGTTTTGTATTTAATGGACTTTTCGTTTTTACTTTCTCTATACGCACTATGTACATAGTGTATACAGAAAGTATTGCACTCGACCCAAAAATTCGACACCGAGACTTCACCGGAAATAAATGTTTTAGGGTCCCCAATATCCAAAACATGCATTTTCACAAAAAGGTCCGTGTGATTGTGTGTGTGTCCGTGTGTCAGAGTGTCCGTGAACACGATAACTCAGAAACGAAAAGTCGGTAAAATACCAAACTTGGTATTTAAGTTTAGTATCTTCCAGGGATGCGACAGGAGGATTTTGAGAAAAATCCCTCCACCCCAACTAGCCTTTACATAGAAGTTTTTTCGAAAATTTTGATTTTCTCAAAAATGGCTGTAACGATTTTGATTAAAATTTCGTACATTAAAGATATTTACCTGAAAAATAAATGTATATCTTGAATATTCTGGGAAAAGCCTCTAAAGAGTAGTTTATTCTAGATGAATTTTACGAAATTTTGAATAACTGCTAAACCGTAAGAGATGGACAAAATCTTACTAAACAAAAAATGTAGAGCACATTAAAACACACAATATATGTTATATACATTTTTCTCGTGGAGTTCTTCGTTTTTGAGACATTCCTTATTTTTGGTTTCTGCTATGAAAACCGTATACTTTTCTCATACAGGAACTTGTCAACTCCTATCCATATAAACAAAGGAACTTCATTGATATAGCAACCAGCTTTTGACTATCACTTTAACCTATGGTAGTCCCTTATTTCGCTTCTACTTACAAAGAAGCAAGTAATAAGATTATTTCTGCTAATGTTTTCTGATTAGCATAAAGCAAATAGAAGTATAAGCTTTTTAAGAATAATTTGTTGCAGGGATATAGAGAAAGTCATGTGAATGGTACACATCAGATTTTTGAGCTATGCTCCATACAGAAACACTGACAGACAGACACGCACACGGACGTTGTTCAAAAAATCTTATGTATACCATTCACATGACTTTCTCTGCAACAAATGATTGTTAAAAAGCCTATGCTTCTATTTACTTAATGCTAACCAAGCAAAAAATAGCAGAAACGGTCTTATTACTTACTTTCTTGTAAATAGTAGCTAAATAAGGGAGTGCGGAAGTTAAAGTGATAGTCAAATGCTCGCTGCTATATGACTGAAGTTCCTTTGTTTGTATGGACAGGAGTTGATAAACTCCTGTATGGGAAAAGTATACGTTTTTCAAAGCTGAAACCAATAACAAAGAATATCTCAAAAGCGATCAACCACACGAAAAAAATGTATATCACATAAATTGTGTGTTTAACAATTTTTGTATAGTAAGTTTTTATGCATTTCTTACGGTTTGGCAGTTATGCAAAATTTCGTAAAATTCATGCAGAATAAAGCAGTCTACAGAGGCTATTCCCAGAAACTTCAAGATGTACATTTTATTTGTCAGGTAAATCTCCTTAGTATGCGATATTTTAATCAAAATCGTTAGCTATTTTTGAGAAAATCAAAATTTTCGAAAAAAGTTTCATGTAAAAGATGGTCAGGAATGGGGGGAATTTATTGAAAATCTTCGTGTCGCATCCTTGGAAGATACCGAACCTAAATACCATGTTTGGTTTTTAATGGATTTTTCTTTTTGAGCTATGCTGCACACAGATACACACACACACAATCTTTTAAATTTTTTTTTTATTCAGGAGGTTTCAAAACGTGTATTTCCGGTGAAATCTCGGTGTCGAATTTTTGGGTGTATTACAATACCTTCTCTATGCACTATGTACATAATGTGTGTAGAGAATAAAAAATGCTTTTTTGGATTCAGGGGTTTCAAAATATCTATTTCCGGTGCAATCTCGGTATCGAATTTTTGGTTGCAATAGAATACCTTCTTTATGCAATGTACATAGGCACGTATAGAGAAAGCAATGAACACGATAACAGCTGAAATTCAGCACCCGCTTGGACGTACCTCCAAAGTCGAGGCATTTTCTACGTTCTCTAAGTCTTCAGAACTGTCAAATGCCGCGTATTCCTGGGCTTACGTCGGATAAAGGTGGTCATGATAATCGAGTTAAACTTGGTTTTATTACTTATTTCATTATTTCTATAC